>CM042758.1:759920-814086 GCA_022496165.2 Catalaphyllia jardinei | reverse complement strand
CTAACATACAAGAGCTGATAAAAAGTTACATCTCACTCTTGTATCAAGCTGGTTTAATAACAGTACCTTAACCTTCATAAGCCCAAATTATAATCAAAATGTAATTTAGCTTGATCAGGAAATTGTCTTGACATATCTTCAATTAAATTCTCCCTCGTAGAACTAGGATAAATGAACGAGTGCCATTAAGGAGAATTTGAAAATTGAATCAGGGCTTTAAGGCTAAGTTATTTCTGTACAAGAAGCCAAAATACCTATCTACATCGATCTACGATTTAATGATAAGTTAAATTTTGATTTTCTAAAGAGATAATAAGTCAGAAATCGCAGTTCAAAGATTTCTGTAAGTAATCAAATAAATTTCTTTATTAACTGTCACAAAATCCATATTGGATGGTCACGCAATGCCTTCGAGTATCATTGCGTGACCACCCTTTGCAAAGTACTGCAGAAAGCACGCTTTCTATCGGACGAGATGCCTTTTCTTACAAATGAGCAAGACAGAAATAAATAGCAAAGCAGCGTTTCTATCGCGATATCATTAAAAGTTTGGTGTTTTCTCTTAAACAGTTTTAACTCGGTCACGTTTTACTATACTGAGTTAAGTCAACAAGATCACGGATAATAAATACATCGCGTCCGCAGAAATTGTGCTCAACATTTAAGGTGGCACTGTCAGCTCGCCATCCTCGACTGCTAATGACAAAATGTAATTTGTGGGAGTATTGTGCGATAAAATGAAAGGTTTCACGCGAGAACGAGATGACAGTGCTTCATCTCAAGGAAAGAAAACAGCACTTAGTACAATAAAGAACTGAGAAGCGCTGTCAGTTTGGCTCTAACACTCATCTCCTTTACAAAGTAAAAATATATCCGATTAACAAACATCACTAATGAATTAGGAATCGAAAGTTTAAGCTAAAAATCTAACGCTAAAAATGTATGCAACGGACTTAAGTAGTTAAAATTAAAATAATAAATTTCGGCTCGGCGACAAGGTTCCTCTTTTTCTGAACTTTATCCACCTTTAATAATGATTTACAGATAAAATAAAATGAAATTACAACAATCCCAGTATTCAATAATCTTAATAACTCATAAGAACTAGCCCTTATTAAAAACCTAAAAACCTATTTAACCTTAAAAAATCAGCACTTGTTTGGTTGCTGTTCTTTTGAGCTGGAAACGAAAATCGTCCTGGAGAATTTACTATCAGCTGCTTCCTTTCAATTTGAAAAAAAAAATGCAAAATCAGGGGAACCTCAAAAAGGACAATTAAAAACGAATCTAAATGCATCTGTACCATTCGTTTAAAACTGTCAATACTTTAAAACAAAAAAGTTACGAATTCACAGGAATAAAATATTCAGATTCGCGAGTGTTTAAAAATTTCCCACTAGCATAATATTCTGGCTTGACACGGACAGAAAGGAGACCTGTCCTCAGATTCCTCGCACCTTTTCGGCCGGCTTGTCCCCACTCTACACCCCATCACGCTCTTCTCTTGATCCGTTTTTCACTCGCATAACAATTCTGTATTGAAATCGATGGCCACGTTACGTTGATTTTGTCGATGAACCACTAGATCTTCGCCCCGGTCCCCCCGGGGAGCTGCCGTCGTGAAGTTCGTTATCGGAAGCGCTGGATTTTCTGTCGCCATCCGGGGAATTGATCGCAAGGGCCTCGAGTGACGTGGCTGACATTGCCTTGACTTGCGCAATAACCACTTGCGCTTTCATGGCGTCTTCTTCGAGTTCACGCATGCGCTGTTGTCTCAAGGCTGCGCGCTTCTCCGCCTCGAGGGCGCGTCGTTCAGCCGCAGTTAGGGCGCGTTTTGGTGATTGTGGCGATGACGGTTTTGTATCCTTTGAGGAATCACTGTTTGCTTGACGTTTACTGTCGGTTTTCACCTTTTCAGCTTCCTCGGCATCTCTCTGAGCGTGTTCCGATCCTAATGAAATTAAAACAAAACATCAGTCACGTGCTGCAGTTATAAACACGCGCCAACTGCATGGCTCGATTTGATGCTGCACTACCACGCCAGTTTTCTAAAAGTTCGGAGAAACCATGAAAACTGCTAAGACCGAAAGAAAACACTGACTTTTTTACAATGTTAATAAAAACAATATAACCGGCCTTTCGCTTACCAAATTAAAACTACTGGTATTGTTGTCAAGAAGAAGAACAGTTAAATTCAAATGTATGGGATAACTTACCCACGCCATGCCAAATTCTAGCTAAGAACAAAGAACTAATAATTGAAAACGAAATAGTCTCTTCCAAAGGGGAAAAATACAAGCGAGAAAGGTCCCCAAGGGAGACGATATATACTTCCATGTATGAAACACTTTGACCAAAAAGAAATAATATTTACCTGTAACCGCTCTGTTTTGTCCCTGAAAATAAGACGAGAACATGAAAAATTAGAATAGATTAGTGTAAACAGCCGGGGTAAAAAAACACTAAGAGCTATTTTCCCACGATGGAATTTTTCAATTTCTCTCAGACAATGCCAGTCTATATTTTTTCGACTTCTCCTGTACGTGATGATAGTCACGTATGAGGTGGTTTTTCAATTGTCGTTGCATAAAAACCCGGAAAGCGATCGAACACTCCTAACATGAAGCCATAGCCTCTAAATTGAATGACAACAGAATATTTATAAACATGGAGTTACATTCTAGTAACAGCTGGCAGGCGGCACTTAAGCTTCACAACCAAATTGTCCAATCTCCAATGATTACGTTAATTGAATGAGCTACAAACAGACAAGCTCGGAAAATATGCACGCTTGTGTTATGGCTCAGTTACGCGCTGGCTTTCAACATAAAATGGGTCGCGACCCAAACCTTCACCTTTTCATCAGCGATTGTTTCAAGTCGTTGAAACAAATCATTTGCATTAAAACCGCCCAAAACAGCGCCATCTTTCCCACGGCAATTTCGTAATCGTTTGCTATTTATAAACAAGGACAAGAGAACAGAGCCCTAAGAATCTTTTGTACTTCCTGGATGAACCGCTCCAAAACGTGCAAACATACTTTCCATTGACTCGACTTGTGTTCACAGTTGGTTAAGTTGATTCGTGTGAGAGGACATCGATTGACTGTTGGACTACACCTGTCTCCATCTCTAAAGCGACATTAAAAGCTTAATATTCAAGCCACTGCATAATCGCATTGAAAAATAAACATCCAAAAGCCTTCCAAGACTCGAATATGACCAACGCCTAGTTCCTCCTTATCCTTTAATCCAAAGAGCTCATGAGCAAAGACATGCATTGCCAACAAGAATACTTACAGTTTTTTCCTCTCCTATGCCTTTGGTATCTTCTAGCCGTCTTCGAAGGGCTTCCTAAAATACAAAATTTTACAATATTACTAACAATACACTCAATTAGCGAAACTAGTATTAATCTTCACCCAAGAAAAACAGTTATATTACAGATTATTTGAGCATTCCAGGAGCGCCAGTGGCCATCGTTTGTTCCAGTGTTTTATCAAGAATTATTTGATTTTATCGCTTGCTTCGCTTTCTGCTCCGCAAACTTCGCGAGTCCAGAATGATTCTTCACAGTTCGTAAATAGTCGGGTTGCATTAACATGTTCTTACAATCAACTGAGCTTAGTATAAATTAGTAAATTGATATTTTTAAGTTGCGAATATCATTTTCAAGTCGAGAGTTGAGAGGGACGTATATGAATATAACTCATATATTGAAACAATGGCATGTCAGTTACTTAAAAAGAAATCATTTATATTCATTTTCCGGTTTTCGTCCCTTCACTCGACTCGTAAATTACGCTGCAACATGCTAACGTTGCAAACTTAACATTGTGATTTATATGTTAAGCGAGATATATTGTTGTGCAAGACACATATGTGTAGATTAATATGACCTTTCGTTATGTTAACAGACAACACATGATAAACGTGTCTGAGATCACCCGTACACGTGAAGAAAGATTGCGAGGACTGTGGACGAACCACAAGAAATATTCTGCACTACAAAGTCAATGTTATATTCGTTATTGACACAACGGCGCCAGAACAGATTCGACGTTTTAACTTAGCGCAAGAGTAAGAGATAAAAAATATTTTGCCAAATACAAAGTGAAAATATTCAAGTACACTTGGATTATAATAACAATTTATTTTGCATCCAACAAACTCGTCAGCGGGGTCGCGTAAAACAAAATACTGGGGAAAGAAACTATAAACCAAATTACAATTAAAACTCTTCTAAACTCGTTAAATGCTCCACTTGTAATAAAAGGAATCGAGACGTTTTTACTAACTGCCTCGGCAAAAAATTATTGTAACACAAGGCGACCGGAAAGTAAACAAATATAAAAGTTATTCCTTGAGCCAAAAACAAACAGTTATTAATCAAAGTTTTAGCGAAAGCTCGCGAAGCTTCTTTAGCACGCAAGCTATGAGATAGCCAAAGCTAGTTATACGAATGCTAAATGATGGAAGTCGTGTGTTCCTGTATCACTTCTACAGTCACACCTAAGTCAAATCTTTCCTTTTGTGCGCGAAATTTCAATATGCTACCATTCAAATGAAAGCGAGCAAGTAGCTCTTTCATGGAGTGTTGTTTGTTCGTCAATTTTTTTTGAATTGTAAGTAAGATTTCTTCCCTTTCTTCCTTTTTAGCTCGAGACCTACTGGGCGCGGAAAGCGTTGGCTTCGCTCTGTCGATAAATACTTCCTAAAGCGGTTATAACATCACAAAAATAAAACAAAACGTTACAAGAAGTCCACACTACCTCTTGAAGATGCTTAAGCCTACATCCCACCAAACAAACGGTAAACATTACGTGTGGAGGCATCACTGCGGAGTGCAAAGTCGATCAACACGTACCATCTTGCTAAACACTCGTTGTGCTCGAAAAGGGAAGTTGATTGTGAAATTACAATGACGCGCGAAACACATATATATAGGAACATGACCAAAAGTCGTTGAACCGGAGCCCTATATCGGCGACGCATCGCTTGAAAAAAAATATAAAACTCCCCGCAGGCAAATTGTTGTTTGTATACATACCTGTCTCTCCTTTTCTTCCCTCTCCCACCTTTCGCTTTCCTTTCTAGCCTCTTCCTCCTGGTTAGACAAAAAACGCCGGGAAAAAATCAACAACCTGAACGCTTTTCATAATGGAAGGAAATTATAACAAAGCAAGGGGACAAAGTAATGCGTGGCAAACTTTTTCCGGCCGTAAATATAATTGCACAGTTTTTAAGATTGGCAATTAAGCGCAATTTCCACTTGAAGCTGTCGAGAGAGTTCAAAAATGACTAAATAGAATCTTGCTTCCACATTAACATTAAAAGTCATTTAAGCCAAAACGGGAATTAACAAAAAAAAAATCACATAAACCATAAGTAAAATGAACCCCATTCAAACACCAAGGGAATTAAAAATACCATTTTGTTCTTCACGTATTGTCGAAGAATAACCATAATATCGATTTTGGCCATGTTAGTAAACACACCAACAGCAGGTTGGTCGATTTGAAGCCGACAAAACCTATGATAAATTCGCTCTTCAGTTGCCAATGTTGCGGTGAGGTCAGAGCACACCGCGAACACATGACTCGAGAGCTAACCAATTGTTGTCTCTTTTCAAACAAAAGAACACATTGGATGCGTGCAAAGCACGTCATTGCAAATCATATTTATTACATTGAAACCCCGGCTGATTTCCTCCTAGGCGGGAAAAAGAACAACGCACAGATTTCTTCCGACATATTAGTTGATGAATGATGACAAGATTCTGAGCACCTCGATAGCTCTTGCGCCTCGAACAATTAGCATTTCGATAAAAATATTCTTGGGTCCCGTCTACGCAGCGTTATTTCTACGATTAGGCTCACCGTCCACAGTAATCCGACACGAAAAACGGAGCTTTTCGAAACGCTCTTCAAAACGAAGGAATTTGAAAACGCTGGTTATTCATTTTCGTGGACGGAAAAATTTTGAAAACGAAGCCATTCGAAAACGACGACGTCGCGATAATCACGTGATTTCCCTGAACAAGTTTTCCTCAAACACAAATCACGTGATTTCCCTGAACGAGTTTTCCTCAAACACAAATTGAAAATCAACGGGGATTGTTTCGTTGTTAAATTCAACGGCCAAATTCCTCTGGCGTTGTGTGGACGGGAAACATTTGATGCGTTTTCGGAGCGAAAGCAACGTTTTCAAATTTCGCTGGTGTACGGAGAAATTTGTGAATGACGCCTAAACCAAATGTGGATGGTTCGATGAGTTGTTTCTCAAGAAAAATCAAGCTTTACCTACAATGAATAACGGGTTAACGAAGCGAAAACTACGGGAAAAAGCTGCTAATTTTGAAAACGTTATAACGTAGAAGGAAACTCCATTACGTAAAATTACGCAAAACGCGTGAAAATAAGGAAACTCCATTACGTAAAATTACGCAAAACGCGTGCAAATTTATGTAAAACGAGGGATGAAAGAAATTCAATATTCTTAAGACTTTCGGAAACCTTCAACACGTAGTTAATTAAACATCACTTAAAACAAAGTGTAATATCTTCCGAAGTTCTAGTCGCACTGGTCAAAATATCTCCAATAACGAATATTATCTAAGTACAGGCCGTTACTTTTCATTAAAAGACTACTTAGAGGAATATTAAAAACAATTTGTTGTACTGTAGGACAAACATTTTACTGCTTTGGAATAACTGAAGTAAAATAATTTCGAATCGGACGCAGCTACATCAATTCATTGCCACGTGTCCTGCGTTCAAACTATTCTTTGTGTAGTGTTTACCAAATGTCTCCATTTGACGTACTTTATGTAGTAAGTACAGAAATAAAACTTCTTACAGGAGGTTGTTACAATACTTAATTACACTCTTTTCTATAAAAATATTGTTTTTCCGGTCGAGGCTGAATATTCTTATTTTTCTGTCGATTTTAGGCTGAAATATTCTCGAAGCACATAACTTCTCGCAGAAATGTTATTAGCATCAAACATTTGGCCAGTGCTGTTTTAAACGCTTTTTAGTTAGTTTTGCCGTTTAGAGAAAGAAAGAGTTTTATATGGTTTAGGTAAAAACCTTTAATTGTATTTGTATTTACAAATTTTCAAAACACAAAATCAAATTCTTTCCAAAATCTCAGTCTTAAGTTTCTTCTCAACATTTCGCAAAATTTCAGCGTCGATATTCTTATAAAATATACTCTTAAAGCCAGACAATTGCGACAAATTAGGTCTCAAAGACTTTGATAATCTGCAAGTGAGAAAAATCCACGAGCAAACGTTTGCGAGTTAGAATCATCAATATCTTCTCAAACATATGAAAAGAACTTCGTATCTTGTGAATACGCAAATGACTGCCGTCTTTTGGTCTTTTTGAAAGCGAGATTACAAAGAAAAGATACACCACAGTTTGTTCAAGAAAAGTAAAACCTGGTTGCCAATGTTCCACCTGGCTTGAATCAGTCTGTTAACGCGAGGCGCCGGAGCATTACAGCAAACGTTACACAAAAAAATTATTAAATTATGCGGTTCGAACAATTTAAGAACAAAAACAGCTTCTCATAACAATGGAAGTAGCTTTTTCCCACGAGTTCTAAATTTACTTGCCGCAAGGAACTCAGCAGGTATCATTATACAGGTGGAAAAACTCTTTGTCGACACAAAAACGTGACGTGTTTCATCGCTTTTTAAATTCCCAGCGGTACTTTTCTTGTTAACTTTTTAAAACAAAGATTTTGCTTTCGTGGCTTAACATAATACATCAACGAAAGTACGTAAGGGACAAAGGAAAAACTACCCGTCCCTTCCCTGGAGAGTTTCGTTTCGTTGTGATATTCACAACTGGATCAAATTCAAGTGCATTTTTTTTACAAGTCTGTGTTGACTTAGAAGCAAATCTTTCGTCGCTTTATCCTCGAATTTTTAAAATCTCTTGTCTATAGGATAAGCGCTTTGCCAAAAGAAACGGTTTTCAATGGAATTTTAAGAATCTGCCTTTTTAAGTGAGTTTATCCTTAATCCTGAACAAAAATATAGGGACTTAAATAATACCGCACCGACATTCTTTCAAGGAATTGTATCTGGTCTTAAAATGCGCTTGGCAGGAGGGAAAGCGAACAAGATAAACCATGTTTATCCAGCTTTACTGAGACCTCATTTCCATAACACTCTGAAAGCAAAAATAGAACCATTTTGCTTCTTTCACTAGAACATATTTCAAGGAAACTAAAGGAATTACTGGCAGTGAATCAAGCGAACATTCTGGTTCAACACAATCTAAACAACATTGGTAAACGTAGTTGGTGTATTCAATCAAACGCATAAGATGAAATACTGATATTGTTTTCGCAGAAATTCAAACATGTAAAGATGGCTTACCGATACTTTATCTTTTAAGTAGAACGATGTCATTTCTGCCAGCGATGAAAAAATTTCTAAATGGTACTTGCCCTTTGCCAGAGTTTCGTGAAAAACCTTGAATCCACGCCAACAGACAGGCGGCCTTTGTATGTTATGTCTGGAGCGCATGTGTTGACATGACGTGACATGAAGCTCACGCAAAAAAACGTGGGTGGCAAATAACACGCATTCTCAGTCGATTTGGCATGTAGCAACGAATTAATTTCCTATGGAAGAAATCATTAACAAAACAGACTTTTGCAATTTATTACCTTGCTCATTCTGGGTCGACTGGCCGTTTCCCAATTTATGCGCTTTTCCTCAGAAATAAGTGAATAAAAACAAGAAATATCTTCCACCGACCTGTCTCATGATTTCTTTCTTGATGTCCTCGTAGGCTCTTTCGTTAGTCGGTATGTCACGCTCTAAAGACTCCTGACTCTGTGATTTTGCGGTGTTTATAGTTGCCACGGGACTAGCCTGCCAAGCCGCGTGTTGTCCCGCGGGCACGTCAGCCGGGTCGAACCCGTCACAAACCAGTAACGATAAATTGTCCCCAATCCCTCTTAGCGACCGCACGGCTTCCACATGCGTGGCGCCAAGGAGACTGGTGCCGTTGACCTAACAAGGTACAGAAAAAGGTAAGTCTCGCTCTATCGGATAACATTTTTCAACAGTTTCGAAATATAAATTCTCCTTATTACCTGCTCTGAATCTATTTAAATTATACTTTGAGAATTTTGTGGTTCATCAAGACAATATTCTCTGCTTGAGTATCTTCGTAAATATTCTCTATACCTCTCTAATTGTCTTGGTAGTAACACTGTAGGGAGAAATTAAAGCGCCTCACCTCTAGCAATCTTTGTCCCACTTTAAGTCGTCCATCTTTGAACGCTACTCCGCCCTCGTTCACTTTGGACACAAATATTCCTTCATCAGTCTTGTCCAATGGATTTCCCGGATGTCCTTTGGCGCCACCTCTTATACTGATCCCCAGTCTCTCTCCAGGGCCTTTATGCAAATGTACCTCCTGCAAAGAAAAGACAGATGAAGTCAAATTGTTGGATAAATGGCGTCTCAAATAGCTTAAGGAAGATATGAGACGCCAAAAAGTAACTATCTAGTCAGGCTTAAGATCTTCAATTTTCCACTTGAACTTGATAACTTAATAACTTCTTAGATAACTTACCATTATTTTGCAACTTTTCTGATTGTCTTCCAACGGTCTAAGCCAATCAAATACCCCGCGCAGTCGTACGTACAAGTTTTGACATCATCTTGATATTTTTCCAAACTTCTCAGCCAAATCAAAAGGCCAGAAGTTACAACCATCTGACATCTCTTCGTTTAGTTTTCCAACCTTCTCGGCCAATCAAAGGCCAGCAAGCCCACGTGCAGCCGTGCAACCATTTGGCATATTTTTGTTGGTTTTCCAAACTTCACAGCAAATTAAAGAACATTACAGCACTTGCAATTAGCACGTGTCTCCTTTGAATAAATTACATTTTTTATTGGCCGAGAAGTCCACAAAACCAAGACAGAGATGTCAAAGCATACATTCACTGCTTTAAAACTGAAATATTTTTTAAACTGATTTTCTTTAAACTTTGCAAACTCTAAGCTTAGTTGCCACAAAATAGAAAGAGAAGAGTGACGGGTACGAATCTTTAGCCAGCAAGAATCCAGTTTCTTTTGGCTCTTTTTTAGCTGGCGGAAAGGAAACTGGTCAAATACCTGGCCTAGTCTTTTACCATTAAATGACAGTAGATAAAGTCTGCATTCGAGCCAAATGTGGCCCATCAGGCCGGAGCTTATCCCAGTTTTTGTAGCATGAAGCGACTAGGAGTATTTCTACTCCCCCCTGGATGGGATGCTAGTCCATCGCAGGGTTACCCCCAGCATTAAATTCGCCGGTACCCATTTATACACCTGGGTGGAGAGAGGCACCGTGAGAGAAAGTGTATTGCCTAAGAACACGACAGTGTCCCCGGCCAGGGCTCGAACCCGGAGTCGAGCGCACCAGCCATGAGGTTACTGCCTCCCCATTAAAAGACAGTACTCACAAAAAATTCCACACAATTTACAATGGACAGTTTCTAAAGAGTATTCAAAGAAAAGCGAAACATTGTTCTGCCTCGCGGAAAGAAGATAAAGAACGTTCCAAGCCAAATGTATTATTTTTCTTCCAAATGGGGGTCACTTTTTAATTTGCGGTTTTACTGATGTTCGTGTTTTTTTTTGGCGCTGTTGAAAGGCAACCTGTTGTTTTATACCACGCAAATATCAAACAAAAACAGCAGCTGTAAGCACAAGTTATTTCTTTTCACCAAGAAAAAAAAAACTTGCTCCGGTAAAAACAACAGTGGTTAGGTCTGGTTACATTCATACCCAGTGTGTGGGAAAATTAAGGAAAAGCTAATAGAGAGCTACATGAAAGAGTAATTCAAAGCAAAGAAAACCTTTTGAACGAGATCAAAATAGAAATTGTCCTCAACTTTTTCCATACATTTGTTGTTATACCTTATGGAGAAATTCGATTAGAATCAGACGTTCCTTCCAAGATGATCAGGTTATCAACTTTCACACACTCCTTGATTACATGTGTAATACAGAGAATTTACGGTTTTTATGGCTTGGATTACATAATTAACAGACAACGGTCAAGGAACACGATACCGGCTTTGGGGGAACAGCTACAGATCATTTTCACTTCCAAAACAATGACACGGAGGACATATTGATGTACCGAAGTAATCGTTTGGGAGAATTTTTTCCAATGGTAACACTTTTGTTGGGTTTACATTACATATTTTGCGCGTAGGAATCTAGGCCGGCGAAGTTAAACTACCCTTTTCCTCCTTTGATTTATTCAGCAGAAAGCAGCGTTGGTTTTGGTCGAGGAGAAGAGGGAACAAAACACGCAGTCAAACTACATGAAAACTCGCATGAAGTCGTACACATTCATGAAGACATCTACAAGGTTTCTAAATGCCATTACCACACACGTCGAACTTTAAATAAACAACTTATCCGCTACAGTCCACAATAAGCTGCCTCAACACTCGAAATTTCGCAATATTGTACAACACCCGAAAAAAGCACATGGACCAACATGGAGATGACGTCATTCGCCCCATTAAGAATTTTTTTTTGGGGGGGGGGGGGCGGAGGGAAATTGGTGTCTACAGAAGGATACATGCACAAAAACTCGAATTATTCTGCATTGCCCCATTAGAACTCAAGCCAAGCCAAGGCACGGCCTTCGATCAAACAATTCCTCTTTGTTAAAAACTCCCCGATGCACACAAATTGCCGACAAAGATTGATTCTGTGAAAGTATTTCATCAAGCCGACACCCAAATTCTCATTGTAGCCTATGAAAAAAGAACCCCAAGGCGTGTCTGACCGAGGTGTTTACATTAAAAGCTCCGAGAGTTGTCGGAACCTCTTTGAAGGATTAATACAAATATAGCAGCAAGACCTATACATGTACAGATTTTCAGTTTGGCGTCAAAAGTCTTGTAAAAACTATCAACACAACAGGAATACTATGCATGACGACTGCACATCCTTTCAGAAATGGCAATACAAACACGAAAATATCACAGCGTAATTTGAAGGCTTCGTTCGTGTGATTTGTACAAAAAATATGACTTAAGGAAAGAATGAAAAGATCAGAAAGTAATTAATTGAATTTAGCGTTTATTTGTCTTGATCATGGAAATTACCGAAACCTGTTTAAGTCGAATGGTGTTTTTGCCCTTGGAAGGATATCAAATTGTAACCATTAGTAGATATGTTCAATTGCTTCCCCCATAAATAGTGTAACTAAATCATCTTGAAAGATTACAGAACCGGCGCGACACGCTTCGCTAAATAACTGTTTTATTTATAAACAGGAAAACGACTTTAAGCCAAAAAGAGAAAAACGATATCATTGGAAACTGAAAAAGACATTTCTTTTTGGCCAATATATCTCTATGTAACACGACTGAAATACGAGCATAACGAAAGACAGATTAGTTACGCTTACCTGAAGTCCTTTCGGTGGTGGATCATGGCGGACTAGAAGCTTTATAAGAGACACATTGGCTATCAATGCTGCTACAGCTTCTTGGTGTGTGGCGTTTCTCATGTCCTTACCATTTACCTACGGAAAAAGCCGGAATTTTATTACACGAGAAAAAAAACCCACTGTTCTGATACAATAAACTTAGGCTTAGAAAAGCCAATATTTCCAGCACCTCCGACTCATCGGCCATTTGCGCGAAAGTTTACAGCACATTTTCGAAAAAAAAAATCTTTGGTGATCGCGACGTTTAACTTTATTTGAAAGAGCAAACTTCAAGCTGACTGCGCCTGTCATTAAAATTAGATTGAAGAAACGTTTGCTGCTTATGTGCCATGAATAAACTCCTTGACTGTCATGCAAATTTTGATGGAAGTTATCACGGAAGAAGGATAGCATTTTCGTCTCTTTTTGAAAGAGCCTTTTTACAAAGCGGCCTTTTCCAGATTTAAGCGACTCCATGAAACAACTTGGTCTACTTCATAGAGCAAAGCAAAAGGTCTAGAAAGAAATGAAATTTGCTGACCAGGGTTTAACTGATATTTACCTCAAATAAACAATTTTATACTGCGACAGATTCGTTTAGACATGCAAAGGGAATCAAACCGAATGTATCACCACTTTCAAGTTTAGTGATACGATACTGTGTTAAGAATAAAACCTCTCGATCCGTTATTGCACTCCACGAAATAATATCACTCAATACTCAGTTGGACTTCGGCCTTCTGTTGACAAAACCTTTTCAAACCGTCCTAAAATTACGATACAGCGACAAGCTTCTATAAATCACCTTTCTCCGAAGAGAGGTTGTACAAGGCCAACTTCTCACTATGTCAACTCCAATCATGTCACTTCCGACGTTTTCACTTCGCTCCTTTCGCTAGACTACTCACGAAGATTGCTTTTCATACTCTTTTTAAGTCGTTGATTGCTTTGACAACCAAGCATAACTAATGCAAACAGAGCCAATAAAAGGAAATCCCAAGTGGATTACACTTTTACTGAAAAGGTATTTCAGGCTATGATGTTGAAGAGTTTAATTAATCCAATGGGGGCACTTAGCACGATAAATTTCCACTTAGAGACATTTTTACCGGCTTGACGTCTTTGAAGGACCGACGAGTCTTAGCCGTTATAAAGACGGTGTCGTAAGTATATTTGCGGCAGTATTCACAACTAAGACTAAAAAGAATGCTACCCAAGATTGAATAGCCCGGTTTGTTGACGACCAATTTGTTTATTAGCAAGAGAAGATTAATTAAGTTTCGCACGAATATGGCCCTTTTTCGCTTCATATCCGAATTGGACACCCACGTTTCCGAAACTATTACTAACAGTTCTTTTAAAAAATATTCTAGGGGAAAAACCTCATTAAAAGCAACTACGCAAACAAAGTTAAAGCGAACAAGATTTTTAGCAAGCAGTCTTCTTATTACGTAATTCTCACATGTTCAAAGTTAACTCGCGAAAAATGAAAATGTTACCTGAAGATATTTTCCACAAGACAGAAGAGAGCCTGAATAACTTTGTTCGCTTTATTCGTGAGGGTTTTAAGCAAAATTTTCAGTTCCTTTGTCTTACTTTTGAAGCTTTCCTAGACTTTCAACCACAAGTGCACGTGAACAAGCAAGTGCATTTTTGACGTCTCCAAATCAAACACAAACTTGGTTCCTTATTGGTCCAGAAATGCGAAAGCCAATAAAAAGTTGTAAATATATTTCAAGAGTAATCCAAAGTTTCACCAAGTTACTGATAAGCACGGAACGGCTTACTGAGGTCTCATTCAAATAAAATAAAGTTTTCTTTGATTTCCCCACCGATGCCAAACGAAATTATACAACCAACGTTATGTAATTGAAAAAAGCCGGAAAGAAAGCGTGCGTTGATTAAAATCCTATTACAATGATAATTTCGGGGCTCAATATTAAAAAAACAAGTCGTTACCGTTGAGTTTATATCTCTAGAATCTGGCAAGATGTTTTTCGACAAAATGGCAATCCTCGCACGCTAACATCGAAGTTGAACCTTCTGGCATTTTCACGCGAGCGGATGCGAGTGTTTGCTCGATGACAAGCAGATGGTGAAAACTCTCGCGTATTCAACTCTTTTAAATGAGTCTCACCGTAAATTACAGATAAAAGTTAACGATAACTTTTGCCCAAACCGTCCCTGAGCTCTTCACCATTCTTAACACAAGAGCTTTTACTCAAACCTAACAACTATTTTCAGTTTCCGAACACAGGAAAACAAACTTATCATTATGAGACAGTATACTATATCTAGAACAGATAGCTCCTTCAACTAATAAGTCATTTGCCCCTCAAAAAACAATTTACATAACAACAAACAAATGCACATCCGGTTTCTAGTTAAATTCAAAACAACGAGGTAGACACTTTGTGATCTGTAAGAGCTAGCGCGTCGGCGCTTGCACAAAAAAGGCGGGAATTTTAGCAACCAGCGCTCCAGCTCCTGAATGGCTCACAACAACGGGTGGCCCCGCACTCTTGCATCTCTTAGAAAATTAACTGCTTGCTTTCTCCACAATTTTTTAATAAAAATTCTTACCATTAACATTCTATCTCCGACTCTAAGATGTGTCGTAGCTGCAACTCCGTTTGAAACAATCTAGAAAAGAGTAAAGAGGAAACGAAATTACTTACTAAAAAAACCCAGCTTAGTTCAAACAAGGCAAACTTTACGGCAAGCAGTAAAAACATTCTTTAGTGGTTGAGTACCACACCTTTGAGATAAATATTCCAGCTTCGTCCATTCCAAATGGATGGCTTGCATGGTCAGAACCTCCCACAATGCTAAATCCTAAAGGGTTATTTCCTTTCTTTAAAATGATTTCCTGAAAACAAGCAACAAATTTCAAAATCGCTAATTCTCTCTACTCATTGTCATACATTTCTTCTAGTGTTTGTTCTGAGAATTTGGTAGTGCATCAAAACGAAATACCCATAGTCTAGAACTTAATTGATTCTTTCTACTTGTCCGTTTGACAACAGGTAAAGGGAGTCTCTCATCAGTCAGAATTGCAGCTCTCGTCAGCTTGTAATTGTTTTGATGTTAGCAGTTGTTATTGTTTTTGGGTTGGTGGAATAGTTTCTGCTGTTTGTCCTCTTCTGCTATCAAAGGGTAGCAAACCATTCATGTGAGACCTCACATGGGTTGCTACCTGTCACCCTGATCAGGCAAGACTTATCATGTTCAGGGCTTTCTTCCGCTTAATTTATGAACAAGCTTATAAGTTTTGCACTTGCTGACACAAGTCGATCAAGAATTTGTCGAGCTTGCACCATCAGCAGAAAAAAGATGTAACCATCAGCACAGCTTAACAATTACAATTTGGCTGACGCTACTTCCGGTGCTACTCCTTGGTTTGACGTTTGCTGCTACAAGTTATGATTGGCTGATTGCACTTGTCAAAGGTGATTGACAACTCTGATATATATCGTTTTCACGTGACGCCATCAAATTCCGAAATCCGAAACTAGAGACACGAAAGTTCACATCTTTATCTCATATAAGGCGATCTAAATTTGTATCTGTTTTACAATTTTTCAGCTCGATAGTGTGCTTAGTTTGGAAACCAGCGCATTTTGAATTTCGGAGTTGTGGTGTGTGACCTAAAGCTACGATCGCGTTTGTAGAAATATATAAACATGTCTCGTGATTTTTAGCCGTTTTAGGAGTTAAAGTATTAGGAAAAGTGCTTGCGTCAATGTTTGTTGGTTCAGCTAAGAAAATCAGCAAGTTCCAGGTGTTTACACTATTTTCCGGCCGCCATGTTGGTGGAGCACGGAGGTACACCAACATGGCGGCTCCAAACTGGGCTCTGTAAATTTGCGGAAAACATTTCGACGAATAACTCAAGTTTGGGAAAACGCAGAGACCTAAAACTTGGAGAAGTGTCGTCTTTACCGGTAGTTATTACCTATAACATTACAATTTCTTGACTTTCTCAACTGAATTGTTTTCGATATATTTTTTCGTGACAGTAAAAACGATTTATTGGAGCCATGAAAGTCGTTGAGAAACATCTGTGTATAACAAGTTATTTAATGCTAACCTCAATATCAAGGTCTGCAGCTCCATTCTTGTCTGCATGATTAACTTCTGTCGACTTTTCCGGTGTTACATGGTTCATTTCAGGCTAGTAAGGAATCGATATGTTGAAACAGTTAGCTTTCAACTCTTTGCGTGACGCGTGGGTGTGACAGACCTGTGTGCGTGGAAACGCGAGGCGCGCGCGAGTGTGTGCGACGTAGCTGTGGACCTGCAGACTGCTTTGACAATGTTATGATGAAATTCATTGTCAATAACAGGACAGACGCATGAAAGACTGATGTCAATTTGTTTTTTATGACAACAAATTCTCAAATTGTCGGCTCTCGCTCGTTGCTGCAACGCGTAAATCATAAATTCATGTGTCTAACTGGTTACTGACAATAAAAATTAACCAATGAGCGCGAGAGTTTACTGGAGTTATCGCAAACATTATGGCTTGCAGCTTACCTTTGGCGCCAGTTTCTTGTTAATTGACGACTGATCCTGCAGTTTTGAGAGCGGTAACATTCTCTTGTTTATAATGCGTTCACGAACAACCACAAGCGTGACGTAAGAGAGACCGCCGGTTAACATGGCAACAGCGTCCTCGTGCCGCGCGATTTTCATATCTTTACCGTTGATCTGCAAAATAAAGCAAACAGAAAAGAAAATGAGAACGAAATACCTCGACAAAACGACAATCTAACCACTACCAGACTCCCAGAACGACAGGCGCTGGCAAGGGCGGGAAACTTTACGTGAGTAGCCATGGCAAAACATCTGATTGGCTGTACAAACAGAAACTTAATTGCTGGCAGCGCTGGCCGGAAAATCCACGTCACTGGTCATGGCATAACATCTGATTGGCTAAACAAAGAGAAACTCAATTCCTATTGGCGAAAGCAACTTTTGTCCGTTTCATCGAGCCAGCAGTACAATATAGGACATTTTTCGAGATCTCTACCTACAGGAAATAGTACTTGATTTTTCAAACCTTTCAAAATTAACTTATGAACTGAGTGGTAACAGCAATGCTCACCGAAAGAACTTTATCTCCAACCTGAAGTCTGCCATCTCGCTCCGCCGTTCCGCCTTCGGCAATCTTAGAGATGAAAACTCCCTGCAAAGCGATCGACAAACAATTAACAAGACGAGCACCATTTTAAACCTGACGCAAACATGGACATTTGAAATAGCCCAACTTCGTAAGATTCATAGAGACTTCATTGCTCAAAAGAATCGCAAAATTCAAATTACTTTCCGGAAATCTTTCAAAAATTCTCATTACCGCAAGAGATTGCTTAGACCATTCCGCTCTGGTCGCAAAAAAAAACAATGTGTCTTGAGTTACTTTACATCAGGCACGTAATACAGTTAAAACCCTCGTAAGCGACCACACATAATGTAGAGCCAAGGTGGTCGATTACGAGAGCTTAGACCATCATGGGTCAAAATTTTTCCTCGTTACAATGTGGTAGCCACCGAACCATGAGCCAATGCCGATGTTTTTCATTCAAGGTCAAGTCAATTTCGAGACAAAAATCCGGTTCTCCCGGTTGGGAAATTTCTGATTCTTGCACCACCCGATGATGTTTCAACACCTTACTATCCAGTTTTTCGCGCCGTTATTTGTCAAGTGGTCGTTTACGAAATTGTCAAATTTTTAGTTCTAAAAGTTGTCGCTGAGAAGAAATGGTCGCAACTGGAGATTCTACTGTATTTGCTATCTCTTAATTCAAGGCTGTAGTACGAGTTAAAAATCATGAACTCTATTTACCATGTCACCATCTTTATACGGAGTCGATCCACGACCCCCAGCAATGCTAAACCCCAGGCCCTTTTCACCTCCTCGCTTTAACGTGATCGTCTCTTTCTGAAAAACAAAGATTTGAAAAGATATTCAAGATGACGGCCAATAGTAGGCTGCCAATTTCCAAGTGCCTCTGTTTCAGAACGAGTCTTCGTCCAAAAACGAGTTTGATTTGCATGAAAATGACCCCGGGGGGGGGGGGGGGGGGGGGAGAGGCATATTTTCATTTGAATGGTTTCGTGTGAAAACTCTTTTGACACAGAGGCTAAAGCCATCTCAGAAATGGTCTATTTAGTAATCAACTAAAAGGTTTTGCTAGTATATTGTAGAAAGTCGTTAAGCCGTCCAGGTTATTTTTAATGAGTAACGCGTACCTCTGTTTTGGTTTGAATGTCTTCCATTTCCGGTTCCGGTGCGAATCTCACGCTAACCTTTTTGGCTTCTTCCTTTGGAGGTTCTTCAGCAACCTGCCATAAAAAACAGTCCCAGAGATTAAACGACATACAGTTTCTCCTTACCATATCAATATACTATCAAAGAGACAGCCTATGAGAATCAAGACAATCATCCTTTAAAAAATCCTGCCCTGATGTAACATTAAAATTAATCAAATTCTCAAAACTTACATTTAAATAAAATATGGAAACAGAAGAGAGAATTTACATTTTGATCCTTACCTTAGGTGGTTCAATTTCTGGCTCTTTATGAACTTCGTTAACTTCTTGTTTCGTAAAAGCTTCCTCTAATGCTTGATCGATCTCATCAGCATCATCTGTTATCATCAGGTTTTCCCTGGATGACTTCACAACGGTTCTCTTCTCCAGATCCTCTCTTTCTCTAACCACAACTAAGTGAATGTCGTTCCCGGCGTTTTTCAAAACATGCACGGCCTCGTGATGAGTAGCGCGGGAAATATCGACGCCATTTACCTACAAATAATAAATTATACTCAGCTCAATTTCAAGACGAAAAGTAAATGCAATCGTTTTCTAATTCCTTGGGGCAGTTATTGGTGCTAGGACTTTTAATATTTAGAATTAATATATTTTAACAGAAACTTTTATCGCATATACCAATGAAGCAAATCGATCGTAAACACATTGTCAAGACTCTCCAACTCCATTCTACTGCCTTCCGACCTAACTCCAACAAATAAAGTTATCAATCCTCAGACCAGTCCAAAACACCGTAATGCAACCTCTTCTTGGTAAAGCAAAGATAACACAAAAGGAATAAGCCAGTGTAGCCAGCGTTCTGGGGAAGAGGGCGAAAACTGTGGGAATACTGGGGCGAGAATGAAGAACCGACCGAGTCCGGGGTACTGGGGCTGAGTCAATTTTTTTTCTCGCCCCCAATTTTTGCGCAGTCAGAGTGCGGAAAAAGCTCTTCGTTCACACAGCCGGGGACACTTGCTACTCAGACTTGTAATTAATAGAAAGTTCACCTTCATGATCTTGTCGCCCGTCTTAAGAATTCCATCCTGACCTGCAGGACCATTTTCTGAAATCTTCGAAATAAAAATCCCCTGCAAGAGACAACAGAAAAACAATGCACTCCAAACTGCTTCTCGCGTATTCCCTACAATTCTTTCCTATTCTCGGAACTTCCTTGCCCCGGAGAAGAATGACTCCTACATAAAAAGGTCGGGAATCTCATCTGAAAATTGAATTAAACCCCTGAAGGAGACCAATCTGGGAGTGGCTCGAGCTATATTTGACTCCTAAAAGACACCACTTAAGGCGGGGGTACACATGAATAGGAGTAAAATTTGAATATTAAAAGGGAATTGTTAGAATTAAAATGGGGTGGAAACACTACCAGACAGTTGACCCCCCAAAAGAGAGCCCCAGGTTGGTGGGGACTGTTTGGTCTCCACCTACTAATTATTCAGTTTAAATTTCAATTTTCCAAATCCATCAAATTGAAGCGTGACCGAGATATTGGCAGAAAAGCCGTGTTAAGCAAAGTCAAAACAGCTTTCACCTGTACCCCTGCCTTAAAACAGAATAGACTCCATTACCACACGCCGTTCAGGAAGGTAGCCCGTGCTAGAAGACCTGACCGGCGGATATCAAGCTTTAAAGTGGAAATACGAGCTTTTTTCCACTACTGTTTCCTCGAGTGCACCTTAAAAAATACTTTGACAACTAAAAATGGTGGCGTTTCGTCGCCAAAATCTTAAGTGAGACCAGAATCCTTAGCGAGGCGACAAGCATCCCTGAATTTTCCACAGGAGAGTTTCCTCCGGGCTTACTTGCCGGATATCTTACAGAACAAACGATCTGTTGCAAACTGTGAGCTTCTAATTCTCGTTAAGATTACCATTTTCCCTCTCAAAGAGGTCAAGAATAAATAGTCTAACATGATATTTCACCAACCTCGTCATTTCCAATGTAGGGAGTGGAACCTTTGCCACCGGCAATGTTGATTCCAAGGCCTTTGTTATTCCGATGAATTGTGTACTCAATCTGCAAGAAAATTTCCAACATTCAACAAATTTACAAGCCAATTGAGAGCTTCCCGAGTTTCACGTTCTTAATCCAAGTCGAGTTTGTTTGTGTCAGCACTAACTATGTAACCAACCTACTAAAATGTAGTGACAGAGTTACAGAAGTTCAGTCACGGCAGTTTGACTCATTTTGGCCAATATACAAAATTACCCTAAAATTGAACGAAACCTAAAAAAATAATAGTTTACTAAAATAGAAAAGCACTTACAAGATACTTATAAGTCATAAAGAAACAAGGATGGTTAAAGATGGACAAGATTGAAACGGATTGTAAACGACGAACTTGAAACGTTTAGGCCAGACTTTTTAAGATGCGAAAACCATGACCAAGCCCCACCAACCCATCCCTTAGCAAGCACTTCTAGTTCAAAACGTCCCATCCCTACTCTTGTCAGTCCAAATTTTCCTTACCTCTTCCACAACTTTTGTGACGGTGACAAGCTCTTGTTCTTCATTCTCTGTGTCGGCTTTCTCCTCCTCACTAACACGGCGAACAAGCCCTTTAGGAGGTGTCGGCTTTCTCTTCAAGGCTGGACCCTCTGCAAGGATACAATGATAGACTTATTAGCATTTAACAAGGCGAGAACAACGGGTCTTCATGCGAAACTATTAACAAGAAAATGTGTTTAGCCTAGAGGCTATTTCATGCAAATAAATGTGATTTTCATATGAAAAGTTTTGCAGCAGGACTCGTTTTGGAATAGTGGCAAAAACGTAACTAAGAAATAGCCTACTTAGACAGCACTTGAGTCAGTATTACTGTAAATGCTACTCCGTGCAAATTTCAACATCACGCTAAGTTTTTCTAATTAGTTGGATTTCAATATTCAAAATCAACATTTCATTGGAGGCCAAATCATTACAAGTTAAAATAAGACTTTCAAGTCAAAGCCCTAGAAAGAGTCCAAGACTACTGGAATAAAATTTTCGGTTTTATAACTAAAAATCCGGCTTATATTTATTGACTTGGAAAAACGAAAACATACAGGTACCAGACCTGGAATAATGCAAATATATTCCTTTGACAATTATGCTTATTTTATGACGGTATTTTTAGCAACTTGGGCATCATTATAAACTCCTTTGTTGCAAATGTCTGAGGAATGACTATTTCACAGAAGAATTTATTTTACTATGCACCCATACAGAATAAAGACAAAAAGAGCAAACAAATTAAAATAACTCGTTTACACTACTTGCTTAACAGATGCAGTTTGGCAGTGTTAACGGCGCAAATTGTAAAAATATAAGTTATTTCTTGGGACAGATTCAAATTCAAAAGTTTAGAACGATTTTACAAAGAAAAAGCATTTAAACATGCAATAGACCTTGCCGTCCTGTTTAAAAGAAATTTAAATTGACCAGTTATAAATTGAAGTCACATCAACCAAGGTAAATGTTCTTAAATGCAATATCATAATGGCAAATAAATTTGGACCTATCAGTTAAAATATGTTAAAAAATGTTTTTTCTAACCTGACCAGAGTACAGTGAATGGGCCATATTTTCCTAATACAGATACAACCATTGTAATTTCAAGTGCAAAAAAAATTCTTTAAACTTCCAGCACAGAGAAGCCTGAATGCTTTAAAACACACACACACAGGTGCCCTGAATGCTATAAATGCAAAGTAGGCTTCATCTCCTCAAAACACTACATGTGGCAAAAATGTGATCAATTATTTAGAACAACTCCACATTGAAAACAAAAATCACTAATGACACACAAATATTGAATACACATAAGTTGCCATGATAATGAAAGAGGTATATTTTTCAAACAAAGTAAATTAGAACTTGTATGTTGCACATTAGTGAACATTTAAATTTTAACATTTTTAAAAACTTTTTACAATGAAAATGTTTACAACCAAATTGCTTGAAATGCTCAAAATAATATTTAATCCCAAGGAGATATTTACACAGAATTGCTTCCATTTGTGGATTATGAGAAGTTCAAATTTTATAATGGAATCTATTTGAAATGGAAAAGCTGCATAATATTCTAAATTACTTTTGCTTAAATGAAACTTTAAAATCTCCAAATTAAGCCAAGTTACAGTTTGATTGCTTAGTGAGTTAGCTTAGCAGTATGCAGAATAATTTCAAGTCCAAGTTTATTTACAGCACAAAAATATACTAAAAAGAAGAATTTCTGGTCATCTGGAGATTTAAAATCAGCCACCCCTTATTTTCACAACCTACCTCTTTAAGTTTGTTGCAAAAATGTATGGCATTAATATACTGTGGTATAATAACACTGCTAAAAACATAAGTTAGAATGCTTTCATTCACATATCCTTAAAAAAATGCTGCCTAAAAAAAACTGATCTGAGTCTGTCAGTTTGTATCAAAGCAATTATTTATGTGAAAGTGCACATTCACATAAACATATTTGATAAAAATGCTACTGTTTCTTCTATGCCTATACCTTCTATTTCTCCATCAAGGTGGCTATCTTCATTCTAGAAATAAAACAAATTAGGTCGTACCACACACACAAACATTTGTTTTGAAATGATCCTAAATGGATTATAACAAGTCAGACAAAAATAATAAATAAACAATATTATTAATTGTAAAATAACTCAGATAATGCACATATGTAAACATGGTTGTGATGTTTTAGATTTCTGCATATTCTTGAGAGAAATTTTGTAAAAGCAATTATAGGTAAGAGCACTTTTTCCCTGTTTAAATAATCTTGTCTTAACACTTGGGGTTTGAGAATTTTCCAAAAGTTATGCAAACCTTTGAATACAGGTCAGGTTTTTCTAACTGTCTTGAATTATCTGAACCCCCCAAGTTTTCAGATAGGGTCATGTGAACATGGCAATACATGTAAGCAGCAATTACTAACACTCCATATTCAAAACATTGCACCTCTGCCTCCACTGTTCTTTAAAACAAAAGCACACTAAAACAGGAAGATATTGGAGGCCAAACAGCACCAAGATTGTCTCATTTTTTTCCACCATAGCCGTTTGCTGATAACAAATTTCCTGGGAATGTGTAGTTCCACAAAATATCCATACCTCCCCTAAGGAGGGAATTTATTTATTATGGTGGCCCCCCCCCCCCCCCCCTTTCTGGAAATTCGAAATATTTCTTAACATTTTTGTATTACCAAACCTCACCCAATCTTCAGAAAAATCTAATGCCTTCTGTGGGGGAGTATTGATATTTTCTTGAACTGCACAATGCTTGAGAATACATACAATAGGCATTTCATGGTAACAACAAGCATCATAATCATGAGCATGTAAAGGAAAGTCAAAACAGCTCTTACAGATGCATTATTCTGGCCTTCGTCACCATCACGATTCCCAGCCTTGGCAAGAATTTCCATGACCTTGTCCTGATTGTTGGACTGAAGATCAATTCTCTTGCCTTTCAAATAATGAGGTGTATCTCGTCGCCGCAGCTTATCATGTCTTTCAGTCTCAGGATGGTCTTCTCCTTCGAATCGGATTTTCTGCTCCCTGTCACCATCATCCTCAGAGCCTGATGCCTGTCATAAGACAATAAATGACATGATCAAAATCTGATTATCCTTACCATGGCAATATGTCCTGAAAAATACCAGTGATGAGAACAAAGGAATCATCAACTAGGTAGACTGTCTTGATGTACAGTGGCACTTCACGTTACGGCCAACGCGTTAATACAGTCACTTTTTTTGTTGCGGTAAAATGCCCATAAATTTTCTTATAAGGTTAAGTCTACATATGAGCCAAGTGGCTCATCAGGCAGGAGCTTATCCTTGTTTCTATAGCATGTAGCAACTAGGAATAATTCTACTCGGAAACCCTTTCACATTTGTAACACTTGAAAGGAAACTGATCAAATACCTGGCCTGGTCTTTTACCATTAAAAGACAGTAGATAGTCTGCATTCAGGCCAAATGTGGCCCATCAGGCCGGAGCTTATCTCAGTTGTTATAGCATGTAGCAACTAGGAATAATTCTACTCCCCCCTGGATGTTAGCTAGTCCATTGCAGGGTTACCCCCAGCATTAAGTTTGCCGGTATCCACATTCAAAATTCCAACCTATATATTAAACCTTTCTGATTTTATCCCATTTGAAATGCCACTTAAACCAGTTATGTTGATCTTACAATTACTAATTTTGTCTCTACTGATTGAAGCTTCATTTTCTTTACATAATATCTGTATTCTGGATGTTTACTGAGAGAACAGTTGTTGAAAAGTGCAATAGTGATATATCAGTTAAAAAATCACTCAATTTAGACCAGCCATAAAATTTGATCTTACACCAAATTCTTATAACTAATTTTAGAAGAAATGTATGGAATGAAGTAATGAGAATTGATATTTTGATGTTGAGACCCACCTCTTCCACAGCTTCTTCATTGTTTTCTGGGGGTGTTTCTGCTGCAAAGCCCACTCCCTTTTTTTCACTGACTGATTCAGGAACTGTCTCCTGTTTCTTTTCAGCAACCTTGGCCTTGTCTTCAAAACTTGTTCTTCTTGGGCGAAATTCCGAATCTGATCCACTTTCTTCATCCTTACATTTGAAAAAAAAGGGAAAAAGAAAAGTCCATTGATTAGGAAAGTTTGGACAAAACATGAAATTTAAATGAGTTCAAAAAAGAATACAACTCAGGCTAAGTGATCAGAGTGGTTTTGAACCTATGTTGTCCAAAGTTCAAGTCCACACCCTAACCACTCAACCATACTGCATCCTAGTTTAGTAAAAACCAAAAAAGCCTGCATACTGTGAAGGACTTTCGTGATTTGATAAGTACGCCATCTAAGTGTTCAGATCCCTTGATTTTGTGCATTGTTATCTTTGGGTGACGAGCTTTTAGATCCCGAGGATGTGGTGTGTCATGTCGGATAAACTGCGTCTGCAAAAATTGAAGACAGAAACCATGCTGTTAACAAGAGGTAATGAAGACATCAATGTACATTGAAAGGAGTGCTCAAAGTAAGAGAAACAACACGATGCAAGAAGGGTACTCTCTTTTTCTGTCTAGTTTTTGCTCCAGTGTTCTCCTTCATCCTTGTATGGCTTGCTCTGTCAGCAAGCATGATGAACCAAATCCAATGCTGTGATTGGCTACATGTATCTAAGCGGGCACGAAGGCACTATCTTGCCTGCTCAAGATTACCCGCTGTGTCACGCAAGAAAATAGTGTTCTTTTTCTATCATTATAACACAATGTAAATATTTTACTGACCAAGCTTGTCCAGTCAAGATATATGTCTTATTGACCAAGCGCGAGGGCCGTACTGGGGGAATATCGGCCCGAGGTCTTGACAGTATAGACAGAGTGCAGCGAGGTCCGTACAAAAAAGAACGAGGGCCGATATTCTCCCAGTACAGTCCCAAGCAAGCTTGGTTAATAAGAGATTTATTATACGACTGCATGAAGAAAGCTTTGAAGGTTTTTCACAAGTGCAGGATCATTCGGGACAATGCCCGGTCCAATACTTACAGAATATTGGACCGGCAATAGAGCATTTTGATTGGTTGATTTTAGTTATTGATCTCTGAGTGCCCAAGTCATGTTATAAGACTGGATATTGGCCTACACCTGTAGTTCTTTTTTTGCAAGTTTGTGGACCTTGGCTTGTCTCGGTCTATAAACACACACAGAAATACCTCATGGCCATCTTGACCTAAACCTAGGTCAATAACATATTTATTGACAAAAAATAATTTCACTTACTTCTTTATCACTATCTCTATCAGAATCGTCAGCAAACTGTACAGCTGGAACACTTCCACTACGTGGCCGCTCAACTTCCTCTGTATCATCCATTGCAAGATTATCAACAGCAAATCCATGTGTTAAATCATTCGTAAGCATCTCTGTAAAAATGAAGAAAATTCTCAATAAAACACTTGACAATGCTCAAGCTGGGTTTTTCCTTTCCAGTGACATATCAAACTGTAATTTCTCCCAAGCCAAACCTTGGAGGGCAAGGTTACTCCAAAAGGCTTTAGGATAATGTGTTGGACTAGATAAGAGTTGCGCCATGCTACAAAACATGTTTAGACCAGTACCAGGGATTTCATTAAAGGACATACAACAGGCAGGTTGACCAGCTGTGTGGATGATGTTGCACGCTTTTTATACCATATAGAGTAGTATTTTTCTGATAAAGAAATACAGTTCACAAAGTTTTGCATGCCAGTTTATCACTTTAATCTTTGGACAATAATACAGAAGCAAGATAGTTTGCCCTGCAAACCGCTGGAAAGCTAGTCGTGGCAGGGCAAGAAAAATACATGAATAACACACTCAAGTTATCTAATAAAAACAAACTGTAAACTAATAGAAAACTTGCAGATCGCCTGTGACAATCAGTTGCCCTGCCGCTGAAAATGTTAACTGCTAGGTACAAAAAAGGCAGACCTTTTCTTTTTACTAATTTTCGACATACCGAACAAAGATGTTTCAACAGCTTAAGACATTAGGAGTACAGTTCATAACACCCTCTGGATGAAATGTTGTTCAGTTGCATACTGTCTGTGGCACTGTGTCAAGTTGCTAGCCTTAAAAATTTTCCTGCACCAATACCCGCATTTGTTCTTTTACTTTATTGCAACATTCTCGCAGTTGGAATTTACTCACAGTTTTTGAGTGCCGTAATTTCTCATACATATCTTTTCTAAACTTATAGGTGACACTGCTATAGAGTGTGTGCATTGTCACAAATAAAAAATAAAATAAAAAACCATACAGTGGATAAAGTAACGAAATAATAGTGATACTACAGACAATAAATAAAGAAGACAATCCCCTCCAAGTTTAAGGTGTGTGCGTTGTCCCAAATTTGAGATATTCGCCGAAATGTTCCCAGCAAAATTATAGAGCCTAGTATGGAGCCGCCATGTTGAAGTACCTCCTTAGTCCTTAGTCCTTAGTGAAAACATCTGGAACTTAATTTGGCTATCTAGTTGACTGACTATCTGAACCGAACCAAAAAATATTTTTTACACAAGCACTTTTCCTAATACATAAATTCCTAAAATGGCTAAAAATCACGAAATATGTGTAGATTTTTCAACACACAACCTCAGCTTTATAAATGTCACGCACCGCCATAACTTCGAAATTGAAAATGCGCTGGTTTCCAAATGAAGGATGCTATTGAGCTGGAAAGTTGTAAACAGGTATAAAGCTGGTACCTCTTATGCCTGATGAGGATAAAACCTTTAGTGGCTCTTTAGTTTTGGATTTGAGAATTTCATGACATCACATGCACACACTCTACTGCAGGTTCTTTGAATTATTAATCTTTTAATTCTGCACATGACAGCAGGGAAAACTCTCATGAAATGACTGCTATGTCCAAAGTAATCACACCTGATAAAGATAAGGATTTAATTTCTAAAATCATCATTAACTGAAATATCAATTGAAATAGAAACTTGCAAACACATTTAACAGCAGAACATAAAATATTATTAAACATTCAGATACTTCCTTGCTTTTCGTTATTTAAAAACAAATTAAATAATTTTGAACTGAACAGTGTCTAAATTTGAATTTTTATTTTCTGAACCAGAATTTTCAATGGATGTCAACAAAATTTCAATTTAGGAGTCTACAAACAAGCAAAATTTGAGTTTTGATCATGTAGAAATTACAAAATGTAATGATTGTGATAAAGGTAAACTTAGTATTTCGAACTCATGTGAATACGCAGTAAGAAATAATCAAAATACTGACTTGACACAAAAATACAAATTATCTGGCTTGGCTGCTGAATTAAATAAAATAGCACCAAAACTGGTTTACCTTTTCTAACACCATATGTCCCATTTTGGCATCCCATGTTAAAACTGCAGCCATTAGCCGACTCAAAAAATAACTACCGATATTGTGAGATATGGGCAAGCATATTGTTGACTGACTAAATGCAAATACATGATGCTTTCTCTCGACATAGTATGGAGGGGAAGAAAGTTATTGAATAGCAAAAGCATAACACACAAGACTGGCTGAGGTGCACTGGTGCATGTCCTGGTATTATTATTCAAATTTCCGTAATAAAAATGTACACATTAAAGGCTAGCACCTGTTCCAGATTACACAATCTAGACGTTTTGAGAAACGGCATGTTATTTCTTCAATTCCCAGTATTCTGTCATTGCAGGGAATGTTGGACAAAACTAAAATGGCTTGGAACTGTGTAGTTAAGTCAAACCCAGTAAATATTATCCAGATAGAAAAAACATTGTGTCATATTTAATGCTTCATGTACAAACGAAAAATTAAAACAAGTGGAAACTTTAACTGTCTTTTAAAAGTGTCTGAGGAAAGATTTAAATGCAAATAAGTGCACAATGATAATATAGTGCCTGACCTGTCAATTTTATGAATAATAAACACAATTTGGAAAACGCTTTTTTCTTCAATTTCATTTCACCAAATTAGCACATAAAGTATAATGCAATTAAGTATAGAGAGGCAGATTGGTAATGCTAGTCCTTATTGGCTGGCTAACAATTGAATATTGGTGTTAAAAAGAAATAATTTAACTTTAAACAAAGGGAAGCTATAACAGCATCTCTGCGCAAAAAGGCACAATATAACATCTTAAAAATTGAAATGTTCAATTGTTCTCTTAGTTTTCATCACAATACCAATACATTTTTAAGCTGATAAGCAATGAGAATAAGAAAGATTATCAGAATTGGTTTATATATTAACCTGATTTACCACCAAATTCTTATTAGTAACATTGTGTCAGAAACGGTTAAAAGAATCAATGTATCAATTACAAACATAAGTTTAGCAGCAACATTACAAGCCAAAGACTCTGACATTTTTGACATAACGGTATCACGAGTGACATGAAGCTATACCTTAAGAGTCATTATTCTTCAAAGCACCAAGTGAATGAACTTTAAAAATTCTCTTCCAAGCAACAAATTTGAAATTACTGACAGTTCTAATTAAATTAAGTGTACAGTTGTGCAAAATTTCCTCCAAAGGAAATTAAAAATCCTTGTTTTAATTTTTCACTTCTAATCAAAACCACAAAAACAAGAACCATTTACTAGAAATAAATTGGTCAGTTCAAAATCCTAAAATTTGGGCTGCATATACATGTGCCTTCAATAAAAGAGCTAGACAGTATCAATGTTTATTCAAAACAAACGCCACCATCTGGTAGTGCATTACACAAAATTAAGGAAAAAAATAAAATAAGATTTTGACATTTGAAATTTGAAGATTACCATATGATTTAAAATTGAGGGATTCAATTGTGAAACACTGATTTGACACACTGGAATAATCTGACAACCCCTACAAATTGCACTTCCTTGTGGCTGAAAATTTACAATTTGCCCTGCTCTCAGACAAAAATGTAGTTTCACCTGTCGGTCAAGTTATCTTTCTGACAACCAAGAGCAAATAGAAATTTGACACCCAGAAAAAACGCAATCAAAACAATTATAATTGCTTCTGCTTGTGCAGAGGTTTCGCTCAGTAATAAAACAAAATGAAATTTTGGTCATTGCAGAAGTCACATCCACTTGCCTTAAATCACAACAAAATGTTGCCTGCCAAACGTTCTTGTTCAGAAAATGTTTAAAATGAACAGTTATAGTCGAAACTGGGATGAAAATCCACTTCCATGATACAGCTTCCATGCATCAAATACTCCTTTTCTAAGATTGCAACTAACAAAAACAGATTCAACAGAACTTAATTGTATGGCTAACTCCATGAATGGGCAAGGTGAACCGAATTATGTGCTGTGATTTGCTACCTGAGCAGGCAGGATGGAGCTATATCTTGCTCACTCAGAATTACCTGCTGTGTTCTTTTCCAAAACAAGTCCTTTTAATGAGCCAGTCTGAGTTGCTGCTAAGGGCATTACATCAGTGAAAATGACACACTGGCTGTGGGTGAAATTTGGATGGTAGGGAAGCAAGACTAGGTAGATGGGATCCAGGAGGGGAAACCCCTCCTAGGGGGTACAGATCATGCGGTACCAGGGGTAGCCATCCTGGAAAAAAGTTCCAGACCTACCTCCAGGGGTGAGGCCCATACTACCAATACTGGGGGACTGAGGGAACCAGGAGGGGGAGTCCCTCTTGGGAGGAGTACAGATCAAGTGGTACCTGTAGAAGCCAGCCACCCTGGAAAGTTCCAGACCTGTCTCCAGGGATGCGGTCCATATCCCACAGTCCCATGGGACTGAGGGAACAGCCTGCTTGGTCCCACTTTTAAGAAAATAGTGTCCTTTTCCATAATAAATCCGTTATTAACCAAGCTTTTTCACTCATGGCAGGATATTTGTCTCATTCCTTTTTTTGCATGCTTATGGACCTCTATTCCATCTTGGTCCGACCATTCTTTCTTTCTTTCTAACACCCAAAAAACATAACTCAACCAATATCCAGCCATCTTGACCTCAAGCTTGGTCAATAACCCATAAGTAATTGATACTCACCTAAACTTCCAAGGCCTTGCTGTGGCAACAGGAAACAGGTGAGAACTCTGCTGTTGGTCTGCTCGTCATCCTCTGTTTGAAGCTTCAAGACTGGCTGTGACTGCAAAACGAAAAGCATAGCAGTTACAATGCAACATTTGATACCTGAAACAACAAAATACTGTTTATCAACATGTAAAATGCTTCACAGATGTCTAGCAAATCCTCTGTATTTAACAAGTTTGATTTTTCTTAATTCATTACTTGAATTAAAAGCTGACAATTTCAGTTATAATTATTTTTGACATATTAAACATTAGTTCTTTAAACTGCAATTGCTTTGATTTTTTTTCAGGGGAGAGGGCAAATGTCAATAGGCTACAAATGAGATTTACCTGATTTTCTGATAGCCACAATGCCTTCAAAGGAAGTGATCCAACAGTCAAGGGCAGACATTCTAACCTGTGGTAAATGAAAAAATAATTATTAGCAAGAGGCATTTCATGTTTCCTCCAGTCATATATGCCCTAAATTGTCAGGGCATAAACTAACTTTCATATTTGACAGCTCAAAACCAACTACATGTACACATCACATAATTATTAACTCTACAGTTTGTTCATTTATACACAAATAATTGATTTACCTGTTTCCTGATACATCTAAAACATGAAGATTTCTACAATTGCCGATTTCTGACGGCAAATGCGTTAGCCAGTTTTCTCTTAATGAAAAGACACTCAGTCTTGTACAGCTTCCAATCTGCAAAAGAAACAGTGCAATCAATAAACACATCAGCAAAGAGTACATCCTAAATATCAATTTAAATTTGGCTCAGTAATAAATCATATCCGTCTAAAGATTCTAGCTTGATACATGGCATTGTGTAAAGCCTGCATATAAGCCATCTCGCCCATCATGCCCACACTATATCCGATACCTGTAACATGAAGCGACTATGAAAACCTATTCCTAACCCCCACCCCCCTGTCATGCTGTCATGGATGGGATGCTAGTCCGTTACAGGGTTACCCCCAGCATTAAATTTCAATTGCCAGTATGCATTTATAGAGAGACGCACTGTGAGAGTAAAGTGTCTTGCCCAAGAACAAAGCAAAATGGACCCAGCAGGGCTCAAACCCAGACCACTCCATCTGGAGTCGAGTACACTAACTATGAGCCCATTGCACCTCACACAAAGATACAGAATACAGGCTTAACGGAGATTCAAAAATAGGAATTCAAAATAACAAAAAACAAGATCCTGCCTGTAGACTGAAGTACACTTTCATAAAAAATGAAACAAAACCATGAATCAACCCACCTCAACTGGTAAAGACGTTAGTCGATTCCTATCTAAATTTAAATGTGTTAACTTGTGAAGTTTTCCTATTGTTGATGGAATTTCCTATGATCAAAGAAATAAAAAACAGTTGTTAAAAGGTCTCTTTACATCTCAGGGTCCAAAAGAGCTTATAATAATTTAGTCAAGTATTAAAAGCCAAAATGTTAATTTAAATATTAATTATTCTAGTTCATGATGTCTAAAACGGAGAAGAATTGACACTGCTCAAGTCGCTTTTTACGTCATAACCTTACACGTAGATTGACCTTACTTCTTCTGTGAGCAGGGCTTTCAATAACATTTGAAGTAGGCAGCTGGTTTGAGTAGAGTAACCGACTGTACCAACCAGTTTTAAATGCATTTCTCTTATATTACTTTAATTTTTGGGTGAAAAGAGCTGACTTTTATGGACGAAGTAGGCGACGAGTTTCGTCGGCCGTCGGTGCTTAATGAAAGCCCTGTGTGAGTAAAATAATTATAGTTATTAATTTACTGAAAATACTTCTTTATGTGGCCTACCTCAAGAAGGTTTTCTGTCAATATTAATTCTTGCAAGCTAGAGAGTCTGGGATATGAATAGAGAATATAGCAGACATTCAGGTCTCATACTTTATCAGACAATGGACTAAATAACCAACATGCTGACAGACCCAACAAGGACTGAGTACCCCCCCCCCCCCCCCCCCCCCCCCCCACCCTGCAAACTATCAACTGTCTTATTGAAAGCAATTTTTTTTGTGCTTCACAGCAACTGTCCTGTAAGCCAAGGAACAAATGAAATCTAATCTCCTAAACATTTTAAACAGGCTTTCTTTTCAATCTTATAATAAGCAATTCACAATTAAGTCATTCTTTCCCCTCCTTCCACTGCATAAAAAAATATACTCCCTATTTACCAAACATTTCCCACCCCTCGCATTAAACTAGCAAACCAATAAGCTACACACCCTCCTATCGCCGGTGTAAGACAAAGTAACCGGTTCTGGTCGATCTTGACTAACTGAAGTTTCTTGAGCTTTCCTACAAAAAAGTTAGCACCGCCCAGTTAATGCCACACAACATCAAGATGTTATTTACTTAGGTCATGAGCTAAAATCTGGTGCAGCCACATGACTTGCTCATGGTGGTGCAGTCGAACTATCTGTTAATCCAATCTCCAACGGGCCACATATTAACAAGGTGGCCGTATTAAGGGGATTCTTTAAAGAAAATGACTGACTGAGCATTTGTTCGGGTCAGAATAAAACAGCTGTAATTACGAGGTAAACCTCTCTTTTGCTCATGGGGTGAGGCAACAGTGGCTGCTCGTGACCGTGTGACATGGTGAAGGAGAGTGTCTAGCCATATACCCACTTGGGGTTTCACACAGTGAATTGATTAGAAATACTGCTACTCCCCCATGGATGCAGTACAGTTTCCCTGGCTCTAAAAACAATTTGCTGGTAGACATTTCAAGTCCAAAGTGGAGACAGGAATCCTGCACTATAATGTCTTAACAAAAAACACAACATGGCGACTGTAGTAAGAACTGAACACAGTACCAGAGATACAACTATGTAAAATTGAAAATTGTAGCTTGTACTGACGCTGTTATTTAGAGAGTCTTAAGGCACAGTATTACAATTTTCAATTTTACAATGACCAATTACGCTCAACAGGATTTTCTATCTTTATTACACGAAATATAACTACATAACTTGATTTCAAATCCAACATCAAGGCCTAAATTGTCTGAGCAACCCATGATATATTGTTTCAATCAACCACTTACCCACAGTGTCAGGAAGCTCTTCAAGCAAATTTTGTGATAAGTGAAAGTCAGTAAGACCAACACAACCAGAAATTTCATCTGGTAAATATTCAATCTTGTTTTCTGATACGTCAAAAATCTGAAGCTTCTTGAGGTTTCCTATTTCCTGATAAAGGCAAAGACAAAATTCCCCTAATTAGCGCAAAAGTGCACGAAAAAAGAAAACAAAATCAACACAGGATCAAGAATAAATAGAAGGAGTGCATGAAAAAAAGCTGCTTGAACTCATCTCAAATTGTCCTTTTTTCGTAGAAGGAACAAGACAGAAATTTGTTAGGAAGAATCCTGCAATCTATCAGATGTCACTTACAGGGTCCAAAATTAACTTTTTCAGACAGGTGCCAGCTGGTGACTGAAATTTTGTATTCATTCAAAAATGTGGTCGCAAAAAAGTGTCAAATTTTAAAAACTAATAATTAAATTGAAGTTAGTGACCATGTTGGTCAAAAGGAAAGCACATGTTTCTGCCATGCCCCCATGGTATGGCTGGCAGTTGAAACTGCTGAAAACAGGGCTAAATGTCGATTACAGTGCATTGATTATAAAAATCTAATTGAGGTACTTACTGGAGGTAACGTCTTCAACAGGTTTCCATCTAACCACAACTCTGTCAGGTTTGGCAGAGATCCAACAATATCGGGCTATTAATAAACAACAATCAATGATAGAAATGAAAAAAAATTGTTTGGTTAGGGAAATAAGCTCTGTTCTGCTGACAGGTAATTATCTTGTAAGGATTCAATTCTTGTAAACAAACGATATTATTGTACACTGTAATTGGAAGATTTTGTGAAAGATCCAAGTTTCCAAGATCTGCATACAGCAAGATTATAGAGAGCTTAGTTGAGCTACTGCAGAAGTAGATCAAGACAAGGAGCTTAGTTAGGGGCCCTTTCCCGGCAGCCCCCTTTAGCCCAACAACTAGGCCTGTGGGGGAAAACATTTTAAACCCCCAAACCCCACCCACTACAAAAGAGGACCCATCTTCGATTCTCCACTTGGGGACATCTAGAGCCACCATTGTACATGTACTGTTGTCAAATTACGTATGCCAGATTTTAGAACAATATACACTGCTGTTCTTGGACCTTGTGCACTACAGTAAGGAACTAACATACTATCCAAAGGCTATTATTAAAATACTAAGCATACAGCATACAAGATTAATGTGATCTTGTTTAAATGTTGCGCACAGGGAATTGACTGGAACTGACTTACCAGTTCTTCAAGTTCATTGCATCCAAAATCTAGTCTTTCAAGCTTTGTAAGGAATTCCATGGAACTGAAAGCGTGATGATAAGAAGATGAACAACACATTTTATATATTATATAATCATACTAAAGAACAAATAATTTGTTAGGCAAAGTATTTGATTGCAAACAATGGGTGGAAAACTACATGGGTGTAAACTTTAAAGCACAGCTAAGTTAAAAAGTAAATGAAATCTTCTACCAGCCATGGAAGAGGTATAGCAAAATCAGAAATGAAAATCTGTGAATATTTTCATTACAGAAAGTTCATTTAATATGACAGGGGGGGGGGGGAAGATATTGAAACTCAAAGCTTGAAATTTTAGTAGCCCCCATTCACGGGCAGTTCAAATTTTTAGGAGGCCCCCCCCCATCCTGTTGGTTTTGAAGTACACAAATTTTCGGCGTCCCTCCCGTAATTTTTTCAGAGCCCCCCCTCAATATATTAGATGAACTTTTCCTTAGGCATCATTTTCCTTTACTTCAGTGCTATATATCACATGATCGAGCCATGCCATGCCAACAGAGATTCACTTGAAATACACACTAAATCTGAGTCCTCAGAGGAGATTAATTACATAACCTGACATTCAGTTAAAGTGCAGTCTGTTATTAATTTGAAAAACACGACCTTGCATATGATAAAATTGTGAAAAAGTGAACTGATCGACATGACATGAGCATGGAACAAAGATTCACCATCTTTCTTCACTTATGATAAAATTTCCGGCAACTTACACTGGTAGGTACTTAATCAAGTTCTCTCTGGCTTCCAGTACTGTGAGTTCTGTTAAACTAACAATAAATAAACGTTTATTAAATGTTGTGTACACAGTATTTACATGAATTTTTTGAATTTCAGACTCTAAATCAGAGCAGGGTAGTCACTGAGGCTGTAAGCCATTTCACCTGTTACAGCTGAGCAAGCTTGATGGGTCCTTGCTGTTATGAATGAACATGACTAGAGTTGAAACAGCTGGCCTAATAACACTTTGATTTTGACACCATCTTGATGGGTAGGCAAAGCACCTCAGAAATTACGTGTTTGTATGAGAAACCCATGGAAAATGATTTAATAAATTTTCAAAAATTTCATTTTACACAATTTGTGAATTGCAACATTACACCACTAGGTAGAATTACATGTTAATTTCATTATATGTTCTTTTTGGTATTGCAAGGAAGTAAATAGTGTACTGTAAATTGAGTACTGTAATGTGAGTGGTGTAAAAAAATGTAATTTTGTAAAGTAAGTAAATAAATAATTTAAAAAAAAGCACTACATAGAAGATTGGCTAGAAGACACTCAGTTAATTTTTCCTAATTTAGCTAAGTAGACACTGTCCACAGGAAAAGATCAGTGTATGAGAAACTAAAAATTAACTGGGCGTCTTCTAGTCAAGCTGCGTCCTTCATATTTAGTGAATACAATCTGCTACCTAACATGATAAAGTTGTTTTTCCTAAGTTGTGCAAAATTCAATGTTTAATATTTTCCATCAGATTCCCTTACAAACACAGTAATTTCTGACCACATTGCCTGTCTGCCAAGATGGCGGCGAAAATCATGATTAGGCCCACTCACCCATAAGTAACAAATTAATTTCAGGTGTGAAGATCACAGCTGCAGGTGAATCAAAACTTAATGAGAGCCCTGCACCTTATCATTGTTCAGTCTTGGTGGTGCTGATAAATGTGATCAAATATTCAAAAATTTAAATGCTTACCCTCCGATGTCTGGTGGCAAGCGGATCAGAGACACATCATTAAGACTGAGAGATGTAAGATTCTTGAGCTGTGCAAAGCCATCTGGAAGTCTGTATAAACAATTGACAAAATTACAAAATTATTTCTGTCATTAACAAACACTGTTATCTTTATTCAAAACGTGAGGTCTGCATACGAGCCAAGTGGCTCATCAGACTGGAGATTATCACAGTTTCTATAGCATTTAGCAACTGGAAGTATTTCTACTCCATCACATGGTTACCCCCAGCATTAAGTTTGCTGGCACTCATTTATACACCTGGGCGGAGAGAGGTACTGTGAGAGTAAAGTGTCTTGTCCAAGCACACAGAACAATGTCCCAGGCCAGGACACGAACCTGGACCGCTCAGTCTGCACTAATTACCAGGCCACTGTGCCTCCAAAAACACGAAGGATCAACCATGATTTTCAAGAAGACTTTACCTTCTTGGCAGATTTAGTCTTGCATAACTTCTTGGAATCACTGAACTATGTAACAACTTACTTAAAGAGAGCAGTTTTCAACTGAATGACAAAAAGTAATTAGAATTCATACACTGTATGGTAAATAGTCCAAGCAGTAGATTAAAATATTGCATTTTGTTGTATTGTAAGTATAGTAAGCATTGTGTTGTATTGTAAGTAGGTTAAGTACAATGTAAGAATTAAATGTGTTTTGCAATAAAAAAGAAAATTGGTTTTCCATCTTATGTGAAAATTCACCATGGTTTTCTTAATCAAGATGAAATTATCTAAATAGAAAATGCATGTTTCTATAGTAACAATGATCTGCTTAAAATCTTATTGAATGCACAAGAAAGTAATAGTTCTGCTGACAGCAACAAGAACACTTGCGTCACCTCTGTACTGACTATTTCTACAAATATTTTCAGGATTTTGAAAACTCTTGCATGAACTACTGTAAGATCCAATTACATGACATAATTAACAGACATTCTTATTCAACTACTAATTAGCTTCACAAATAACCTTTGCTCTATTGATGTGTAGTATCAAAGAAACATGGAGTAGTTGTGCATATAGTAAGTAAACTTTCGAAGTTTGGTGTTTTAATATTCTCTTGTTAATTAAGAGAATCAAATGAATGCAAATAAATACATGTATATAAATCATATAAAAGCATGTTTAAGAACTTAAGAAATATAATTAAAGCTACAAAAATATCATTTACTATTCAAATAGCTCTAAAACTGATACATATACCCTAAGAAGATAATTTGTCATATAGACTTGGTAATGTACGATATTGTTATTGATTAAGGAGTCTTAATATCTGGAGTTCTTTCCATGTGAAGTCAATGCTTTTAATGCTACTGTTGTACAACTTTTGATGATATAGACCTCATGAACTTGTCACGACTTGTATCGATAGAATGGAAATGTTGTCATTGTAAACCAGTGAATTCAATACTGGAACATTCCTTGTCTAAATACCATACTCAGCTCAAAAAAATAAGACAAAAATCTAGCAAACTACAATAAATTATGATTTTGAGCAATTATAGTGGACTATTATTCTTGTAAGAGTTTATAAGAATGATCCAAATAATAATAAAAATATTAATTGATTTGTTCTCATGACAAACGATAAACAAAGATCCTGAGGCATTACTGCAAAAATGCAGACAGAAAAAAGTAATCAAAATGAACATGCACAGATTCACCTGTACATGTGTCGTAAACGCCTACATTATGTAGAAGTCAGTGTGGAGGCTCTGAAGAGTCTCTTAGAGAAAACAGTTATATCAAGTCTCAAGGCATTCCACAAATGCAATCTGAAGAATGCCGAATGATTATGGATAGAAAATCAGCTACAGGAGGACAACACGATTGATAAGCTTATACCAAATAATCACTGTGATTGATTACTAGGAAAGCATTTGAACTCTGAGCGATTGTAACTGCATTTGGGTGAGCTGGCCAAGGGTGGCACACACTCCACAGAGCGGAAAGCTTTTAATTGAAAAGGACAAGAATCACGCTAGTGAGACATTTGTTTATGGTTCCTAATTTGCATCTGCAAAGTCGGGACAAATCCGACCAAAGCAATAATGTGCCGCCAGTTTTGCAAGGCTTTTGCAGTTAATCAAGGATTTGTTTCAAATCTAGTTGGTCCTTACATGACCTGTTGGTTAGAAGGGTAAAGAGTTTTGTCCAATTTTGATTAAAATCAATTACACGTTGAAATAAAGTCGGGCAACACGAAATTGTTTGGTTTTATCAACTGAGTTGATAATGTGAATTAGCCACCGTAAAGAGATTCAGAAACGCCAACATTCTAAATTTTGCACGGCTCTCGTGACATTTGCCACGAGAGCCGGTGGAGTACATTTGTTTCTAAACCCACGCAAATCTCTCCAGCCATAGTATTTTCTTTGAATCAAAGCCTTAAACAACACTTTTACTAGCATTGGACACATGCTAAGAAGTAAACTTTACAAAGCAACAAAAAAGGTGTGCAAAATTTAGAATGTTGGCGTTTCATCCGAGTTAATGGGAGGTACAGTATAGACCATGGTAGGAGACTAATAACTAACGACTACAGCAGGAAACAGCAATTATTATAGTAAAAATCTAGAACGATAATAGACAAGTGATCGCTTGTTCCAGAAGAACATGATTAGAACTTCTTCACTGGTACACGCGCCATCCCAGACGAAACGTTGCTCTGCCGAAACTATCAGACGGTTCAAATTTTGAACACACAACAGTACGTTCACATTCATTTTGTGAAGAAATTCGGTGGTGCAGTCTAGTTCAAAAGATTTTTGTGCAAATCCCGTCACAGAAAAGGAAGAAGACACAAAACTAAATTAACAAAATGGTGAAAGCCTTGCTGATTGATCATTAGTTCTATTTCTTGAAACCGGTTCGATTTTCTCGCGTGAGGAGGAACTCAGAAAAAGAGAAGACTTTTACAAGTGATAATATTATCAAACTAAACACAAATAACGAAACAGCCAAGTCTCTTCAAACACTAAATTCCCCTAATATACCTAAAAAAGGTGGGTGCTTTGTATTGTAACATAAAATCTAACATAAAGCCGGAGAGTTAATGTTTGTGATTTGCAAGCATACAAGTTTTACACACTAGCTAAAACATAAACAAAACTGACTGGATAAAACGTTGAAAGGTCGTTGGTTTTTAAAAGATAACTTTTATAACTATTTACAGCACTAGTGAAAGTCTCACCACGTTGCTCTTGACCAATAAACCACAGAAATCTCACACAGTATTTGGCAAAGACAATTACAACACAGCACTCACTTTGAAACAGGATTGCCACTGAGATCTAAGGTGAGAAGACTCTTGCAGAACTTTATGTTGTCCGGGATATCGCAAATATCTGAACGAAATAAAAATCCAGAGATTTATCGGAAGAATATAACACTTAAACATGGTCTAACTGGTAAAACTTTGTGATAACACGCACAGATGCATACAACAGCTCGAAACTATAACACCAAGTGTGAACAATATCAACATTTATTTCATACCGTATCTCACCCGCTCTATGCACACGCAAATACTGCACTACCCTTGTCGGTTTTAGAAGATTTCAAAGAAATAACTCTTTTACACAGGTCTGTTATCTTACCATTCCTGCTGATATCAAACTCCTGAAGGTTCGCTAAGTTACCGACTTCTGGAGGTAAACGGGCGATCTCGTTGTCGCTTAAACCCAATCTCCGCAGATTGTACAAACGAAAGAAAGGCTGTGGAAGCAGAAAAAAAATGCAAGTTATAAACGCGCCGATTAATATAATCGCCTTTAAGAAGCTTCGTTATTACCCTTGGAAGATCCTTGATTTGATTAGCATCGAGAAACAGCTCCTCCAAGGATCTATCATAGCGGTAAACTTCGTCGGGAACGAAAGTAAGACTGCAGTGACTTCGGTCTAAAGAATCGACCTGGCGATTACAACGCCATGGTAAACAACGAAACATTTCCGCGCCGGGATCAAGTTCAAGATGTTAACGCTGTTCGATGGCAGTGGAACATTCAGTAATTGTTCAAATGCGTTATTACAACAAGTAGAATACGCTAGTCAGCCTCTGAGAGATGTTGTTTCTTATCATTTTGAGAAGACACGCTTAGAATCAACACTATGTGACGTCACGACAGCCGCCGTTCCTCCTGGCCCACAATGCACCTGGGTATGAATTTTTGCAAAGGCACATGGGAAAAATATAGGGGCGTGAGCCTGCGGTAACCCGCGATCTCAACCTTCGCTTCCTCCCGGCCACTTTAAGACCTTTTGCAAAAAAGAAAAAAAGAAACGAAAAAAAAAACATAATACCCCATACATTGACTGCAATTTGCGTTTTGAACCAGTTTCATGTAGAGCACAAACCGTTGAATGGAATGTTGTGAACGAAAATATCTGTCTGTACTGTGACGAAATGGCCTTAAAAATGACGCAATGATTTAATTGATGACGTCCCCACAAACGACATCATTCACGCTAATTATCAATTGACTTAATTTACACAAGGAAAAGTAAAAAGTGTTTAAGCTTGGTGGCAGCCTCAAAGAACTACTCTTGTTGGGCATTTTGATGACAAGACAATTCAAGTCTGTACATTAATTAAGCAAGTAGCTAAACCACGGCAGCCGTTACTTAACATGGTTCTTTTAGAATTTTTTAACTGGGTATTTGAGTTTCCTTCATCTTTCAGTGGAACAATGCCAACGGCGATACAAAAATCGAAAGAAACTGGTTGGTGTTACTCAACAATCATTTGTCTTGTTGTGGGAACTGTTTTCATTTTACTTACTTGCATCTACGCGTTTAGTGCTAAGGCAATAAGATGTACAGAGAAATTTGGAGCGCCGCAGTTTCCCACTATTCTTAGTTACAAGAAAAAGAAACTTAAGCGTCGAAAATCAAAGAAATCAAGTCAAAAGCGGCTAACTAAAGCAGAGAAATTGCTGGAAGTAAACAAAAGATGGTCAGCTATGTACTGTTCTGACAATTCAGATTGCGAAGAGCCTGAAGGCATTGCAACAGTGCCATTCGGAAGCCTTGAGATAACAGAAGCTAAAAAGGTCAGCTTTAGAGATACTATTGAAGATGTGTACTTTATTGAGAGCAAGGAAGAAATGAAAAGACTGGAAGAGTTACAGAATATGGGTTATTACGTTAATATCAAGAGACCCAAGCCTCCCGCACGCGATCGCGCGTGGAAGAGGACAACAGAATCCGCGGTCTTCGAGGAGAAAGAAACTGGGTTGTCCCCAGTCATACGTTCGACTTGTGAGCTTTATAGTGACAAAATAGCGTTAAAGAAATTGGTTGATGCTAAAATATCCCAAATGAGGGACGCTGAAATAGGCTCGTACGAGTACCGAATTTTCAAAGATGAAGAAAGACTGCTAGGGCTACCTTTGTTACACGAGAGCACTGTTTAGGAACAAGACGTCAAGGCAAAACGCGTTGCGTATGGTTGAAGTCTCTGGTCTCAGAACCTATTCAGTTCAACTGGCACACAGAAACGGAACTTCTGTGATACATAACATAGAACTGAAAAATCACTGAATTGACTGAATTACAGTATCGTATATACACTCTTAATTTATCATTTTGATATCCCCCGTTAATGAAAAGTTAATTGAATCTGTTCGTGTATGGCTTTGTCCTGGGGCCGACCTGGAACAAACGACCAGCCTCGACATCATGTGGAGGACGACGGCATCTGAGGCCGTGAAAGAGGGACGGAGTAAGCCAGATCATAAGAGCCTGCGTGGTACAGTGGTCAACGGAAGATCAGATATTCGCCTTGAAACACTGATTCTAGCGCCATGAAAATGACTTCCTGGTCGAAAAATCAGTCCGGAAATAATTTTCTGATTAGGTGATAGGCATTGTTCATTGATTACTTCATGATTTTAAGAAAAACACTTTATTCTGGCTAATAAATAAATTAATAAATGACGTAGTATAACTCAATTCAACCAGCTTAGAATTGCAGTTAGTGAAAATCTAGGGATCTCGAGAACTCGTCTTTCCTGGTGCCAAGGCTAGGCCTGGCCGTTTAAGGGCTCGCGGGCTTGATGATCAAAATGAATATGGGTGGAGATAGAAAGTAAAGCGTTTTCGCGTCGCAAACTTAGGAGAGGGCATTGTAAAATTATAACTCTCGCGTCAGTAGTCATGCACCTCTTCGGAACCTCTAATTTTATTTGCTCCCGGAGTCATCCACCTCTATTGTTTTCAGGACTAGGGCCATTGTTTCTGTTGTTTATTCTATTGTTTCCTCGGCCAATCCTGTTAGACCTTACGAGAGGTGCGTGGCGCCTCTCTCGCGTAGCGTCGTAAAGTAAAACTAAGACGTCAATGGAGTTGAAAATTCGGGGTACACGGGGAGTGGTTGCCCAATCTCCCGAGCCGGAGGCTCATGATAAAAGTGACTGACTAAAAATACATTTACAAAGTCTGAAATTCTTAAATCTAAATTATTAATTATCATGTTAAACTATTTACAAATGTATATTTAAACGGAAGCTACGTATACGCAGAAGTGTCAAAAGATTATAGACAGCTTTTGCATTGGCAGCCGGTGAAAATAAGAGTTTTTAGTTTTCTTCTAAAAGACGATAAGTTAGGGGCGGTTTTAACAGAAGGTGGTAGTTTGTTCCAGATGCGAGAGATGACAAATGAGTACGAATTGTGACGGAATTTGCTGTTGTAGGAATTTAGAGTTACGTTGAGGCCAGTATTTCTTAGGTTGTAAGGAGTAATTCGGGGTTCGAAGAGGTCGGCTAGATAACTTGGGCCGTTCTCTTTGTAGCATTTATAAAATATTATTAGCGACTGTTCTATGCGTCTATGTTCCAGTGTGTTCATATCTGCTGTTCTAAGAATTGATTCGTAGTTAATGCTTCTCCCTAAGTTCATTATTGTTCGAAGACCGTAGTGGTTTGCGTCTTCTAACTTCTTATTAAGAGTTTTGCCGACGCCGATTAGTAGAGAATTACAATACTCAAAATGCGATAAAACAAAACTACTTCAAGTATGTCGTAACGGTAGATCAAAAGCGAAGAGAAAGGAACTAACAAGATCACTGGAAAGATAATGTCTGGCGTTGAATCCAGTAAAGAAAACGAAGGGCCTAGTCCGCTGCTTTTTATGCGACAAAGTACGGGCCAAATGAGGGCCGGTCAGTAATGGGCTCCTGGCCGGTAAAAAATATTTACGTCAGGTAAATTTTAATTTTTCCATCGTATTGTGGTAGAATTAAGATATCAAGTTGAGGTGTAATCCTTTACAACACAGAATGGCAAACATGTTGGCTTTTTATCTCATTGAATCTTTTTTCCTTTCCCATTGAATCAGCGAAAACTCAGTTTTTACAAAAGCTCAACCCCACGACAGAAGCCGTGCGGATATGGCAGACTGATTATATTTAACTCCGGAGTTTAAATATCATCACTCTGCCATATTGCACCTTTGAGGGGTTAAAAAAAGTGGCTTTGGTATCTCTTACGGTGTTCAACCTCAAAAGATCCACAGCCGTAACTTTTGCAGTACCTTGTAGGGTATTGAGCCAAAAAAATATACCAGAAAATAACGTGTTGTTTTTGAATATTAATTAATTGGTACTTCTAAGGGCAACCTCGTTCCACGGGCCTTTTCCAGGGAAAAGGCCCGTGGAATGAGGTTGATCTAAGGGGTGAAAAACAGTTCAAGCCACACCCACAAAAACAATGTTGGTGCAAAATTTCCAACAAGCACCGCCTTCCTTTTAATTTATGAGTCCCCGGGGAAGAAACAAGAAACTGCTCAGTTAGGTTTTAGCAATTTTTTCATTGATAAAGGTTTAATTGGACCAGTTTGCACAATGTTCTGTTTGCAACTGACTGTTACTCTTGTCTACAAGAGAGCCGGCCTCCTAGGGGTTTTGGGAAATAACAGAACATGATCTTTTATTTCAAGGGAGCAAGGTATGTTTTGGGATTAATCAGTAAGGGAATCGAACTACGGATATATCTCTGAGGAAACTTTGACAAAAAAATTTAGGGAGCAATGGAACTTATTATAAGAACAATCCTGAAGGGGAACGTATAACGGAAAGGTGGAACTTCTATCGCTAAGACTGCTATACACTGGACACTATTAAGGAGAGCAGAAAAGGGGCAGATCAGAAACAACATGGCGCAGGGTAATTTAGGAAGAGCTACAACATCAACATCACCATCTATTAATTTCTGATCACAATCAAGAGGCCTCTGCCAGCCGGCGGGGCGGAGATGAATGGAAGTTACTAGGGACAACGAAGGATCAAGGGAACTCGGTACTCAGCGGTCACGCAGGAATGCAATATGTACGCATACCGAACCACTGTGACCGAACCTATCTTGTTCACCTTTTTCCCGTCACACTCGGTTAATTAACTCATGAATGAGTCTGAAGCGTGTATAGCTTACTGATCTCGATTTTACGAAAATTTCCGATAAATCTGTCCACTTTAAAAGGGGAGAGAAGAAAAAGAAAGCCGATTGCTTTTTCGCAACAGGGACGTGACGTGCGTGACAGCGATTCGTAGGTCCAACTTGATTGTCACGTGCCATATCAGCTGTTTGGTCATCTGTTTGTCTTCCGACGATCAGCGTCTTGGCCGTGAAGTAAAAAGTTGCAAAAAATATCCTGAATTTCATAGGAATCACAGAATACACTTAACAGAAGATACTGCGCAAATCGTCAGTATACACAGGTAAAATAAGGCTTTGTGTTTGTTTTGCTTTTCTTGTTCACCCTACCCTACCCAGGACAGTGTTTTGAGCCACTTGACCCACTTTTATACTAGGAACTGTGTGCGCGGAGAAGAAGTGGTTTGATGGTTTGACATAACTGTTTTATTTTCTCCTTGTAGAATAGCGTTGTAGGCTAAAAATGACTTGAAAGTGGGACCTTGGAATTTATCTTGAAGAATGAACTATTTAGGCCGTTTTGTATCGAACGTGCGGGGATTTTACAGCGAGATAAACTCCGCCACTCTTACTGGAGCCATTGACGTTGTGGTCGTTCGACAAGAAGATGGTTCTTACATCGGTTCACCGTTCCACGTTAGATTTGGGAAACTTGGCGTGCTCCGTAGTAGAGAAAAGATCGTAAGTAGCAGCATTTCTTTCAACATCACCTGCACGTATTTAGTTAGATTCTGGGACAGCACATTTTGAGATATAAGCTTTAACTATCGTCGAATCGCAATCCGATCTACGCGGCGAATATTGCTGACATAACCAAGACGTAGATAAGACAATTCTAGTAGCGCCATTTTTAATAAAAAATGTATTTGCAAATTCTCATTTTGGAATATCTTGTTCTAGTTTTCACTTCCACTGAAAGAATTCTGCTGTTGTCACTGTTTAAGAGCTAAAACCTTGTACCTTCCCATCGCGTCACTTGCTGTTCTTAGAAGTCATTTACTAGGTTACGTTTTCTAAACATCAGAAGATGTGTATTCCTTTTCAATAATTGCTTTAGTTGCTGTAAGATTATAAGTCCAAACTTCACATTATCAAGCGATTCTTCCTTAGAATGCAAGATGACAAACATTTTACTAGATTGAAGGAAATTATGTAACCCCCTAAGCTTACATTATCGCGCGAGAAATGTCATAATTGCTTCAGTCTTTTCCCATTGCTGAAAGATCTTAGCTCTAAATTTTTTATTCATAAATTAAAAGACGTTTCAGAGCAAGACAAACATTGGGCAAATGAATTGCAGAAATGTGAAAAGAAAGTCACGAAGAAGCTTATGTTTACATAGATTGCATGAAGATACTGAAAATGTGTATTGTTTGTTGATTGCATGATTTTTCTCACGGTTTTTTCACCTCTAACCTTCCTTTCTAGCTTAGACTTGTCCGTTATTGTTTTCCCTTTAATATCATTGGTTTATTTAAATGGCACCACCATATACACACCCCCTTAGTGTCTTGAGAAAACAATTCAACTACGTAACATCCATGAATGGAATGTTATGAATACAATCATTCCTGTCCAATGTTAATTTTTACAAGCCTGCAGAATGCAAAATGTTTGGGGTAGCTGTGTTTTTCAGAGTTCAGAGATTCTACCAAGGCCTTAAGTGACATCAACTAGTATTGCACCATACATCAAATATAGATATGTTGGTTAAGTGTGGTCAAATTTTTGATTTAGAATTATTCATTCAGATTTTTAAGCCTCTAGTAAATGACACATAATTTCATAAACAAGTATGTAATAAATAAAAGCATTGTTATGCTTACTATGTACCATTACGTATTAAATGAGAGAAGGAACTTTTCAAACTTAAGTGGTTTTATCCATAAGAACTACGACCTGTTTTGCATCAGTTGGCAGAGTTCATGACTTGTTCTCACTAGCAACACAATAATATAAGCTGAAATATGAGATATAGTATTAATTAAAACCAGCCCATGGAATAATTCCAAACTATTCAATAGTCACTATTATTCAAAACTGGATCATTGGATAATGCAATTCGAGAGTTTTCGTTGGCTAAGCCATCATGGTATATGAGCCATTATACCATGATCTACAAAAATGGTGAGCGTATGCGTGATTTTTTGGGCCTTTTTGTTTTTTTGTAGTCTAGTTTTCTTTATTTTGGGGGCGTTTTTAATAAAACAGTTATTCCACTCGCGCTTGCTGGATATGAGACTATCCTATCATCTCATATCCAACGTGCGCTCATGGAATAATTGTTAAATAGACTGAGGCACTGACAGCAAGGTTGTAAATCATACAATTTGTTACATGATTGACAGGTTGACATAGAAATCAATGGAGAGCCTGTTGAACTTCAAATGAAACTTGGCGATGCAGGGGAAGCTTTCTTTGTTGAAGAAGTAGAGACTAATGATCCGTCAGATTTTTGCGCCTCGCCCATAGCTCCTTCAGAGACTCTTCAAGATGTCAAGAAAATTGATGACGAGTCACTTGAGGTAAACTTCTGATGATAAGATATTCCTGTCATATCATCTTAACTCTTGTGCAGGCAGATTGTAGTTGCATGATCCTATTTGACTATTTTCAAGTTACCTTGTGCAAAACCTTCCACGTAAAAATGACTTTGATTTGCATGAAAATGAACTTGTTAGCAGAACAAAGACTTCTTTTGACACAAAGGCCAAAGTTAACTCAGAAATGGCCTGTTTCTCTCAGTCACACTTTTTTGAGGGGTAGGAGGTGGGTAAACTAAACCTCCTCTTCCATAACCCGCCCTTCCAGGAAATCCAGTGGAGTTTCATGTTTTCTCTGTAATCTACTGGCTAGTTTGAGTCCCCATCACCTCCCCCAGTAGAGGTTCAAATGAGTTTCCAGCACGCTGGTGTGGACATCTTGTTAAACAGAGACACTTTTTTGATGCTAAGTAATGAAAGAGCATATCTTTTTTTTTATTTCAGGAAACTATCAGCAATGCAATTGTTAGTATAGAAAGTAGCGAAACTCAGGTGTCTGAAAATGCAGAGAAGGATAAAAATGTGGCATTGTCTGCAGAGAAAGAAACAAACATGACTGTTGATCATCAGGAAGGCAGGTTAACCCCTGATGAAGCAGAAACAGAAGATAGCAAACTATATGCAAAAAAATTAGATGTTAGTGTTGAGGCAGCTAGCAAAGCAAATGATGACACTCACAGTGATCCAGAAACAGGGGAATCTGAAGAATCTTCTTTGTCGCCCACCAAGGAACCTGGCATAGATGCTCTTGACAACAAGGTGGCACCCCCTGTCGATAACATTTCAGAGACTGATAGCAACTTGGAGGTATATATATGTCCAGTTCTTAGGTCTAGATCTTAATTTTTCCATAGTCAACCAGTATTGGGTCATATTGTGTGGGCAAGGAAGCAGCTGGCCAATATCGGGAAGGAATCACTGACAAGGTTTTACAGTCATGGTGCCTGGGAAAAAAGCTGTACAGTGCAGTACAGGGGAATTAGGAAACACTTTATTTTGCTGAGAGATTTATATTGAGCAAAATTGATATTCAGAAACTAACCTGCTGGCAGGAAAGAAAAAAGTAAGCAAGAAACTGGGAAACGTTATTGTGTACATGTTGGTTGTGATTATATGAAGCAAAGAATTGGTGCATTGATAGTGATGTTGTCGGTGTGGCTCATTTCAGGCTACAGAAGTGACCATTCCTTCCAAGTCAGACAGTATTCCTATACCAATGCGACGGAATGTTGATCAACATGAATGCTTATCAGACAGTGAAACCACGGTAACATGCATTAAATATAAAAATGGCTGCCTTACTGTTAAATGTCAATGATTCGGGCTCTGTCAAATTTACAACCTGGCATCAGGGTTTGTACGGGTCCTGGAAAACCTGGATAGTCCTGGAATTTTATTATGGCATTTTCCAGGACTGGAAAGTCTGGGAAAAAGGCCATTGGTCCTAGAAAGTTCTGGAAATCTGTTAAACTGAGCAAAAAATATGAAGTGTATGGAAGGCAGTAAGGAGAATTAACATTGAGATCTTAGGATTGTAGGGGTTAATCTGAATTTCAGAACCCTAGAAAAATCAATTTGAGCTCCAGAAAAGTCCTGGAAATTTGTTTCTGAAAAAGGGTGTGAACCCTGGGCATAGTTTTTATTTTATTTGATAATTTAATATTAAGGAGCTTAAACAAACCACAATGACAAGGGCAACAAGAACGTCACCAAACAAAAGGTTTAATGAGCAAAACAATAGCTGTTCACATGCAATATAAATCTTTGTACATTTCTTTGCCGTCCCCTGCAAAACAACAGTGTAAAATGACCAAGTTCTGTGTTGTATAATGAAATGTGGACGATGATGGCTAATTTTTCGTATTTCCATTTGAAATTGAACTCTGTTGTTGTATATTTAGCTTACACCCACTTTCAGTGTTACATGCATAGGCTACATCTTCGTTCATCTTTCAACATGCCATCTTTCGACATGCGGCTGAAAGGCAATTTTTTGGATTATTAGCAGAAGAAAAGACAAAGAAATGATAATAACTGACTTCACATGGCTAAAGAAGATTATGAACATTGCATGTTTCCAGATTGACTGGATAATTAAACGATTTTGCGTGTAGTTGATCAGCTCTCAATGGTTACTTCCAGTAGAATTAGGCTGATAAAGATGTAAACATTCCAAACAGTCGATTTATATCTTACAGAATGACTCCTTGAAACTCCTTACCTTAGTTTGATATCAAATAAATCCATCTTTTAGGACTAAAAGTCAAGTTTGACTATAAAACAGTCCGTTGCATTAACATTTTGATGTAGGCCAGGTTACATTAATAGCAGGTTGAAAGATCGCATGTCCAAAGGTATCGCCTATGCATGTAACATGTAAGTTTCGTGATATTTTAATGCCTTTACATGTGGAATCTGACTCTTGAAATGATTCAGGAGTAGGAATATCTTCACGGGAAGAAAGGGGAAGAAACGTGAAGGAAACATTTTATTGACACTTTCTGGCGACCTCATTTCCTTATCTGACCACTGAAGAAGTCATTTCAGTCGCCAGTTGGTGCCTGCCTAAAAAGTTGATTTCAGACCCTGAAAATAGATGCATGTCAAATAGATTTGGACTGTATTTGAATTGGACTGTATAACTCCATCAGGTGATAAAGATACAAGCTGTGTCTGATTGTCCATCGTTCCAACTTTTATTATTTAGTGGCAAGGTTCAAGCTCAACATCCATTCCAAGTGGATTTAGCAGAGAGTACTATCCTCTGTCTGATCTGGATTCACCCATTGGCTCTCCACCTACTCACAGGTAAAAAGTTTGCCTGTTTTTGTCTCCGACTAATTGAATGGCTTTGTGCAAGACGGTCGTAAGTGACTTTTTCGGGAAAAAAATTTTTTCCCTTCAAAAGTGCCTGAATTTTTGCATGTGTTTTTCAATTAAGTAGTAAAAGATTCCCATGTGATTTTTTTGGGTGGTCTGCACTTTGCTTCTGAAGTCAAAATATCGAAGCGTGCACAAAGAACGCAACAAAGTGGAAAAAGTAGAGCATTTTTGCCAAAAAAAGATACAGGAGAATGTTTTTCTGCTTTATTGAAAAGCACATGCAAAAATTCAGGCACTTTTGAAGGAAAAAAAAATTTTACCCGAAAAAGTCACTTACGACCGTCTTGCACCAAGCCATTCAATTATCGAATTTTCCTTACCATTTTCCCTAATTTGTTCATATTTGTTGTGAGATTTTATAGATTCATCAGGACAGTATTCCAAGTTGAGTTTTTTCATTCCTGCCACCTGTTTTTGTCAATATGTGTTGATGTTTCTAAGTAGCTTTTATATTTTAATTTATTCATTTATTTATTTATTTTTTTATTTTTTTTTTTATGTGGATTATGGTGGTCTGTCTGAGTATGGGGTCCTGGACTCTTTTACAGACTATCCTTATGGCATATATATATATTTATATATTTTATTTTTGTATTTTGTAGCTGCCATTAGATTGTAATAAATAAATAAATAAATATGTTCTTAGGAGAAATAGTCAGTTGGAGCAGTTTTCAATAACCAAGACCAAAGTTCTCACTGTAGTCAATCACAAAGGATACAGAAAATGTGAACAGTGAACCAATTAAAACTCAAAGTAGTTACTTGCTTACCTAAAGTGTATAAAAATGAGGGTGAACGAGTTACAATAGGTTTTGGTTTCACTTCTGATTGGATGAAAAGGTGGCACAAGGTTTTTATGTCAATGATATAGCCAAGTTATTTGCTGTCAGTAGAAATTTGAGTTAGAAATGTTGTAGTCTAGCATCATTTTGGCAAATAACTAAGCGGGACATACAGGGTTGTAACTAACAATATAGTGTCCCAGCTAAGATTTTCTTGAGGCGGTCACCATTTTTAGCTAGACCTGGAACAAAATTTTGTCGCTAATCTTTTACAACACCTTGAATGCAGGATTACCAAGCTTCATGTTTACAAGATGGCAGGCGCAGTACATTGAAAGAGAACACGCTAAACATGTGCTCAAAACAAGATTTTATTCCAATTACTTTACTTGTTATAGTGGTACTGATACTCAAGGTAGTCTCAAATTTATTCCAGGCTTTTCATTTACGTGCAGACAGTCCAATATGGCTAAGATTTCGAACCATTGTGCGTGCATAACTTGAAAACCATTTGTTATCTTTTACCTAGTGACCTACGTGCCAAAATCTAACTGGCAATCACTGGCAAATTCCACCGGTGGCTGGCACTTAATTAGTGATAACCTGAATGTAAAAGAGAAAGTCAGAGCATTCTTAGATCAAGACAAGTCTTTTGAAATTCAATACAGTCCTGAGGTCTGTGTAAAAGGAATGGTCTTGGGAGAAAACTCTGATTGAAAACTGAATTCTCATGAAATGATTTGTATGAAGTGCATGTAAGCAAGTAAGGAGAACTTGGTAATCTTGTTTATTTTCACTGTTTCTCTTCCAGTGATGAACAAGTTAATGATCCACCCAAACTACAGCACTATTTGAGTGACTCAGAATTAGAGTTGCATCAGAGCCAAGAGAACATTGCAAGAGAAAATGAAATCCGATGGGCCTGGGGAAAGCTACCACAGGTTTGGCTCACAAGAAGGTTTTTGGTAGAAGGTTTTTTCAGAAATTTGCACTTGAATGGGCCAAAAAATTCCCAACAAATGGGTTTGGCTTTAGCAGAGAGTTTGATTGATTTTTTTTCCTCTAAGTGTTCAGAACCTAAGGAAATGTCACACAAATTCTGTGATCAGCCTAGCTTGCCAAGTTGAAATCAATAGTATTATTTAGGACTTAAATAAAGCATTGCACAGAGTATCCTAAGATTGATAGTCTATTTAATTTAAGCCTGGTCAACAGGCTTTTAGCCAAGTAGGCGTTCAGGCGTCCTGTGGACGGCCACTTATTAAAGTAAATTGTTTTATTTTTCATATTGTTCATTTGAGCTGGCTCTTTAGCACATTTTGCCTGCTCACTTTTCAAATTGTGACTTAAAGTCTGGGAGTCTGACTCATCAAAAGAGGCCAAATTTTAAAACAAACTTTTAAGATAATTTTGCTTTAAATTGTGCATTTTACATTGTACATCAGGGGCCAGAAGGAAGATCTTTGCAAGACAGAAAACCTTCAGGTAGAGAGCATTTGCTAAGTTTGTTTTTGTTGGCATTTACTAACTTTGTTAACTAGTACCTCAGAGTGATTTTTGAATCTGCCTTTGAGTCAGCTACCTGTGTACACCCTAATTCTCAATCTGACTGTCCTTAAGTAATTGAGAAGAGAGACTCATTTCAAATTGAAATTGTTGACTCCCAGGAAGTGCACGCCAGTTCATTAGTGAACGCTCTTCTTCATTCAAACCAGACTATCATTTATTCTTTTTTTTTTTAAAAAAACCCAGCTACAATAGCATCCTTTAAATCTTGAACCCCCAGTGTTATAGCTGCTAAACTGAAATTTGACTTCTAGTTTGGAAATTGTAATGATTCAAGCTGGTTGATTTTCTGTTGTAACAGATTTGAGAAAAGAAGACATCAAACACATGCACAAGGCAAAGAGGAGAGATTCAGCATTTAAGTCACATCACAAGGTATGTGTGTGTTATAGACTGAGGTTTTGCACTGCAGCCATGTTGCATAGCAGGAACAATAGAGTATTTTCTCCTATGGGAAAAATGTTCTGTCTAATGCAAAACATTTTGAATTCATTGTTCCTGTCATGCAATAT
>CM042758.1:714920-752420 GCA_022496165.2 Catalaphyllia jardinei | reverse complement strand
TCTCCATGAAGATTATTTAATTACTAAAATATAATGGATGCAAATATATTTTACTCCTGTATGAAATATTTCAGAGTTCTGATGAGGAGAACGAAGACATAAAGAAGGACAAGCCAAGACTGAGAGTTCACAGCAGTAGCAACAGAAAGCAACTACCAGTGCAGGAGGTGAACAGCGAAGAAGATTGCAATGAAAACAGAGAGAGGAAAATATCTGAGTGTGCCAGCAGCAATGAATCTGATTTATTTCTCAAGGGTAACTACAGGAAAGTCACACGGCTATCTTCTGAGCAGATTGTAAGTGACAAGGTTTTGCCATTTGAAAAACAAAATCTTTGATAAGAATTTTACTCCTGACCAGTAACAATATTAAATATCAAGTGTCCTGACTTCAGGATTTCTTTGTTTCAGAGTTATAACAATTTCCAGTGGTGGATCCAGACCTTGAGCTAAGGGGGGGGGGGGGGGGGGTCTATTTTACTTGCCAAGCCGGGGTTTGCTTCTTCAGTCATTTCTTCTTTTTTCACCCAAAATAAGGGGGGCCGGGCCCCTCCCCTAGATCTGCCACTGATTTCTTGTAATAGAACAACCCCTGGGTCATCTTCCATATAAATTAAAATAACTAGGGTGCTTGTTGCAAATTTTGAAATGAACTTCTAAGAGGTATCAAGATATTTTTTTTTGTAGGCGTGGCTTGAAATTATTTTTCACCCATCTAGAAGAGGTACTAATCCTAAAACAACATGTTATCTCTTGTCATATATTTTTGGCTCATTAGCCTAAAAGGTATCACAAAAGCTTCTGCTGTTGACGTTTTGAGACTGAATATCGCTCTAAACCCCTAAGGGGAACAACAACCACCACCCTCCTCCCCCCACTACCACTGTGAGCTTCAAGGAACAGATAATGTCCAAGGACAAATATCCGAGCATGCTTTTGCACCAAATGGAGGCTTTTGTGTTTACTTTTTCACAACGAGCGCAGTTTTCAAAATTGAGGAATATTCTTTGATATCCCCCAGTTTTATCTGGGGAATATTTGGTCATGTGATTGGGTGTGAGCAAAATTATTTGATGGATTATAATTATTGGTATTCCACATAGTGTTATATTTTTTTATTTCTTTCTTCACAGGAGAGCTTGAAACTGAAGGAAGGTGCAAACAGTGTGACATTCTCAGTAACCACAAAATATCAGGTACTGGGGGCAGGGGGCACTGTGTGGAGACAGGGGTTACACTTATTACAAATGGGAAGGTGAACTTGTGACTCAAAAAAGAAGAACTATCTTTTGAAGGAATTAGTACCAGTCCTGTTGTAATGTGGAAATAACATGAACTGTTTTCAAGGAAGGTACATAATTACATAAACTTTATTTTTTGCTATGGATTGAAAATTAGCACAATGATTCGACTAGTATCTCCAAAAAATACACTAATTAAGTAAGGTGAATCGCATGAAATCTCTGTGCTCTGATTGCATTAGTATTGTAACAAAACTAGTATAGGGGTACTTATGACATGAGAGAATTATTGGATCAAAAATGTTGCTTTCCTGCTCTGGAATCATGATTTTAAAAAACACGTAAAAAAAGATCATTTCTATACTCTGAGCGCAATTAAAAATTTTCTGAGATGTGGTAAATTTTGTTTAGTTCCACTGAACTTGATGAGCCATAATACAAATTTGAATGTTAAGAAGCTGAGGGAAGCTTATTGCTTTGGGATAGTACTTGTAAAACACTAGCCCTTTTTAACAAAAACACATTCGTAGGGGAAACTTGAAAGAGACGTTTTAAATTGAATCATTACTGACAGTAATGATAAAAGTCATTGCTAAAGCACAACATCCAAGGTCGACACTCATGGATGCAGGATGATGAACTGAAGAGTTAATTAGATGAGAGGTTTTAGTAAGTTTTTTTTTCGCTCTGTATTTTCAGGGTACTGCAATGTGCACTGCTACAATCTATTTATGGAACTACAGTGATAAAATTGTCATCTCTGACATTGATGGAACAATAACCAAGTTAGTCATTTCTCGCAGTAGTTAGAATCTAAGATCTGTTGTTCAGCAGAAAAGTATTGTCAGTAACCAGTCCTTATTTAAAGTAGCCTCCTAAGCAAACATTCTTTGGGTTCATCACAAAGATTGCGTGACAAGACCAAAGAATGTCTGCGTAGGGGGCTACATGTAAAGGGGATGTGGAACTCTCCATGACATCCTTGGGACTAGAGAAGTGATGTCCACTTAGGAGATTAGAGTTGTCTGCTTATGAGAGGTTTAAGATAAAGTGCTTGTCTGTGGCTGGGTCCACTTGCACTTCCAAGAGCTCACATCATTTTGTAATTAGAGCCAAACAGTAGGAAACACCTTATCTTCTTTGCAGTGATCTCCTAAAATGTTTACTTCATTTATAAACAAGTTGAAGCATTACTTCACAGAGTTGAACTTTTGATTGCAGCTTGTGGATTTTTTTCCAAATTGCCAGGCCATTTACTTGGCTTGTGATGAACTTGTGGTTAGAGACATTGTTCAACTTAAATATAGTTTGAAGGATACCCGCATAAATGCTTGAACACTTATTTTAGTGTACCTTGCTTGTGGGAAGTTTGGTAGCCTCCTGGTTAGTGTGCTTGTCTCCGGGATGGTAATCTTTGCATTTCTTCTTTTTCAGGTCTGATGTGTTAGGCCAGATTCTACCGGTAGTTGGACAGGCTTGGGCTCAATCTGGGGTGGTAGGTCATGATAAACATTTTTAGTAGTTTCTCCTTACAACATGTATACCATTTCAATTAGGCAAGTAATGAGAATACAGATAATCATCAGCAAATGACGAACTTGACTCAATGACAGTTTCCCTTAAAGAGCTCCCTCACAATTTGTTTAGCCTGAAAAGTTCAGCCTAAATTTTTCAAGTTCGTCGTTTGTAATCCGTGTTAATCTTCTCCATCCTTAACCATCCTTGTTCCTTTATGGTTTATTATTATCTCTTTGGTGTTTTCCTATCTTAGAAAACTGTTATTTTCAGGTTTCCCTCAATTCAAAGGTAATTTTGTACACGCCTAAATTACCGTAACATAATTCCTATAAACTGACTTAATCTTGTTGTCTTTTCAGGCTCATTTCTTTTGTGCCATCCGGAAGAATGGTTACAAAGTTCTTTATTTATCGGCTCGAGCTATTGGGCAGGTAGGGCAGGCGCTATCATTCGTTAAAAAGTCTCATACAGACAATTCCCCTTTTAACAAACAAACTTAGGGGGAGAGGCCAGTGGAAGGAGTGTACCACACCTCTGAGTTGACAGGCCCTTGAATGATATGCGGGTTTGTTTTTCACACAGGCCCAGCAGACTCGAGACTACCTGAAGAGCGTAAAGCAGGATCAGTTGATGTTACCGGACGGACCATTGCTTCTCTCTCCTGAGTCTCTCATCAAAGCCTTTCACAGGTAAAACAACCACAACATTTGACGAAGATGTATAAAAAGATTGGGAACGCGACGTTTTAGAAAAAGTCGTTAAAACTCTCGGAGTTTTGTGATTAATCGTCATACTGCCGTTGCTTGGGTTGATCAGAGTGGGCAGCCCACGTATTTCTAAACATAAATAAATTCAAGTTTTAACTCCCTTCCGTGGAATGACCGAAACGATTTTATTTTGAGATGAAAGTGTGGCCTTTTGTTTCATTGCTGTTCTACAGAGAGGTGATTGAGAAGAAACCAGAGGAGTTCAAGATTGCCTGTTTACGAGATATCCAGAGCTTGTTCCCGCCTTCAAATAGAAATCCTTTTTATGCTGGATTTGGGAATAAAGTCAATGTGAGTTTACTTTCAATCGACTTTAGCGTAGTAGGTTTTACATGTAAAGCCCTGGCCAAACAGAGTCGCAAGTAGACCCAAGTTGAAAACTTGGGTCTGCTTGCGACTCCGTTTGGCCAGGCCTTGCGCGCACTTGCGTTGACTTGCGATGACTTGCGCTCGCTTTGGTCAAGATCAAATTTCACGCAAGTCAAAGCAAGTTTTTCACCGTTTGGCCCACCAACCCAAGTCAACGCAAGTTTAGTGACGTCCAATAACCTATTATTAGCCAATGAAATAGAGGAAAGTTTGCCTTAAAATGTGTTTTTTTCGCGACTTGCGTTAACTTGCGAGGAAACTTTCGAGTCCGTTTGGCCACCCAACTTAAGTCTACGCAAGTTCAACTTGTGTCCACTTGCGACCGCCTGGTCCGCCTGACCAGGGCTTAAAGTGAATAGCGCGGCAAAGAATACAAGTGGCAAGCACAAATAAAACGTATAACCATTGCCAAGCGCGGGAAATACATGACTGGTACCATGCGTGGGAAAACATATAACCGGCACCAAACGCTGGAAAACACATAACCTTTCATAGATTATTTGCATATAACGGAGAGGCAATGAGTGCTGTTTTTAACCAGATATGATAAAAGTAATATCATAGGATGAACAAAAGGACACTCAAGAACAGGTTTTTCAGTAACCGATTGAAAATCAAGCTAAACACTGCGAAAATTGGAGCGGATTTCTAGATGAACATGATGAACTTGATTCCAGGTTGGGTGGACTTTTTTCAAATTGAGAAAACTAGTGTCCAGATTAGCGCGGTCCCAAAGCTGACTGTGTCCCTTTAAGGTGTAATTTTCGTTTGAGTGTTGTGTAAGTGTACCAGAGCCGCTCACCAACATGTCAGATGCAGATCGTGTGATTTACCTAATTGTCGACCATTAACAAGCTTCTAACAAGTGTCTTCCTTTCAAACATTTGTGGGAAATTTTCATATACAAACACAGAAAACTACTAAACGTTATTTTCGGTGTTTTTTATAGGACGTGCTTTCTTACCGAGCAGTTGGTATATCTGTGTCTAGGATCTTCACTATCAACCACAGAGTAAGACTTGATACAACTCAATGTCAATGGTAAAACATTCTAAATACTACTCATCGCCTCATGCTGTTGGATTGTGTAATCTATATACAGTTTGCAGTTACAGTCTCTTGTTTTATTTAACTTCCATTACAAATTAAAACGAGGTGGGCATTGTAATAAATGATAATAATTAAATTAACAAACACAAGCAAGAACAATAAATCGAACTAGTGATAAGTAGGACTAATGATGAAAGGAATAGGCACTTTGCACGATCGGATCAGATGGTACAGAATTACTTTTGCTGGGACGCAAGGTTTCAAACCAAAAGAAAGTCGAGCTGGACTGGTACGAGTTCCTTTGTTTGAGAAGTCCCACTCTGTAACTTGCGTCCCAGCCTAATTAGCTTCGCACTCTGTGACCGGATCGTGCAAAGTGCCTATTGTGAAAAAGGGAAGCTACAGCAAATCCAGTCATAAGTTACAATAATTATATGGGTACAATAATAATATCAGGACTTGGGAATGGCCGTCAACATAACCATCCTCAATTCTAAGCACTGTGAGGAATAATTTATGAATTGTTCTTTTAAACAGCCTTTTCGTACGTTTACGCGATTATTGTGGCACTGAGTACGTTACTAATGGCCATCATAAATCAGCAATGATTTTCCGAAAAGCTGCAGACTTTATAATGCTCTCTTTTTCCTGGTTTTTGTAGGGTGAAGTTAGGCATGACCTGACGAATGCCTTCCAAACCTCGTAAGTATAATGTGTATAACTTTTTACAGCTTTTGAGAGCAGGATTCTCTTAACTGTCAATAACTGTCACGTCTTGGCTAATCACAGCCAACAAAAACAGCAAACTGAACCAATTAGAACACCACGTGAAACGCGCAAGCGTGGAAAAACACATTGCCCTTGTCGAGCGCGGGAAATATCCAACTAGTGCCAAGCGCAGGAAAACGCGCAACTGGTGCCAAGCGCGGGAAAACATGCAACCAGGGCCGGCCAAGCGCGGGAAAATGAGAGCTGCTGATTGGCTTGAAAGAACTTACGATGAACTCTGATTGGTTAGAGCAGCCCCCTGAGCATTTTATTGTTAACATCATCTCATTCTGTTCCTTCTAACAAACCGTTCAAACAATCCCTTATCAATCTTAGCATACATGAGGAGCAATAAATTCTTTAAACCAACCACTGTTGTGTTTTTTCTCTTTCAGGTACATCAAACTTAGTGACCTGGTGGACCAAATGTTCCCTCCATTCAAGACAGAGGGTCTTCCACCCTCCGGGCTCATAGCACCCGACCAATTTAGTTCCTTTACGTACTGGAGAGCTCCTCTCCCCGATATTCCAGTGGATGAACTTAACGAAGACGACGACAAAACCAGTGACACGACAGCCTCTAAACAACAGTAATAGGGAACTATAGACGGTAAGACCTGGAAAATATGTCGCTCATTCAGTTGCAAATGAACAGCTTTTAGAAAACGACTCAACCGCATACGCTTGTAAAACTTTTCTACCGTGCCACTGCAGTAAAACCCGCGTGTAAGAGCCCACAGTGAAGTCTAGCAAAATAGGTTCTTGTACTCTGGGTTCGCTATTGGCAATAAGTAGGTCTTAATTAGGTTCTTGATTGCTATGAAACAGGTACAATTGACGATTTCCAGACATTTGCAGTCTCAAAGTCACACTCCTTGGTTGAAATGTTTATCCGCACAATTTAACTGTAATCCCACATACAGTGGCAGATCAAGGGGGAGGGTGCAGGGGGTGCCTCCCCCGCAGATAATGCCTCCTTCTTCGTATTTGTTTACCTCACCAGTCATTTACGCCATTTCTTGGTGGTGCCCATCGTCGTAAGAACAATCCTGGATCCGCCCCTGATCAGTGATCTTGCTTGGCTAAACAGTTTCTTATACTTTGGGGTGTAAAATCGGGAATTTTTACCAACGGGTTCTTAAACCACTAGGTTCGTACCCCAAGTTGAAGCGTTCTTTTTCATGTTGCAGATTTCCTAGCAGATGTGAGAGTATAACAATCAAGAGATAAAACCTGCTATTTAAAGAGTATCGTAATTATTTTGTTTATTTTCCTAGATTACATATTTGATTGGTTTTGTAAGAATAGGTGAATTTTACAATTTTTTAAAGTGAACTAAAATTTATTACCGGTAAAATTGATCTTTTATAACACAGCGTTTCTGTTATAACATTGTGTGAATTATGTGATGGGTGAATTTCGCCTTTAAGAAAGAGGTTCTGTTTATAATACACATGTAAATAGTTTCAAAATAGGATTTATAATGTTGGTTCTAATTGACGCTTTTCAAGCACGTGTTCTATTTAGCCAGTTATTTTAAAAGCCATTTTCAGCTTTACATTGCGTTCACACTAGATCTTCATCCTGTTTACCAAAATTCCGCGTTGTACAATTTTATTGGCTTAAACATGGTTAAAATAGTTCCCTGCACGAACGATGCTTTCAAGGCTAAAATCACAAGTGAAAACTTTAGGTTTCTAGTTTTGTGTTACTGTTATATAACTTTTTGTTGTCATGGTTAAGTCCAGGCCGTTTTCCTCCGTGGAGTGACTGACTCAAATTAGGCAAATATTTCATAAAATTTAGCTAATTTAAAAGGAAATATTTGGAAAAACCATAATTTATTGAAACTACGTTACTGTTAAAGAGTAATTTTGTTTATGAGATGTGACAAAGACTTTTAATTAGGCCTAATCACGACTTGCGACGTGACCTTGCCGGGGAGGCAATGCCATCAGAAATTACGGTGTTTGTACGGGAATCCGATAGTAAATAACTTTTTCAAGTATTGATTTTGCACAACTTATGAATTGCAGCTTTACCAAATTCTCTTAGCTCGCGCCATCACTACGTCAACGGAGCTCGCTAGTTCTGTCTCCATCGAGTTATACAAACACGATTTTTAACAAATCAGCGCGCGCGCTTTCTTAGGACTGTTTTCTAATCAATTTTTGAAAAAGCTTTCCCATCGCATTCCCAAGTTCAAACATAATTTCTGACCGCTTTGCCTGCCTTTCAAGATGGCGTCGAAAACCGTGATTAGGCCTCTTTTTTACAATCATTTCCTTGACAATCGCTTTCAGTGAAGCATGGAAACATTTTCAAGCCTTGAGCTTCCAAAAGGCGCCAGATTGTTATGATCGGGTTAGCAAGAAAGAGTAAAGTTTAGTGGTTTAAAATCTGCTGTGGGACCTCAATGGTCCTGCAAAATGCTTATTTAGTTTTAAAATATTTGATATCGCAAACATAATATCGGACAGTAAATTTGAAATCTGTGCACAGTCGACTCACTAGGGAAACGGACATGCTTCAGGAGTTGCCCGGGAGCTTTCCACGAGTTGGCTGAGAATATTGGTCGTGTATCTCATGTAGTAACTTCTTTGCAATCAATGGTTACTTGATTAATTTATTTGGTCGACGAATATCCTCTCGAAACAGTGCTGTTTGTATCTGAACCTGTCATGGCTGAGAGAGTAGCTGGCAGGAAAGCACATGAATAAACCTGTTTTTCTGGGAATTAATGGCCGGTTTTTGATGTTACAATATCTTGACATGAATACTCTCACGCGGAGTGGTGTTGAGGGAGGGGGGGGGATGGAAATAAATACTACTCCGTACTCCATCCCCAATAGGAAGCTTTCTCGCAATGGAAGCGTTTACGGATGGATTAGATCGCTCTAGTATTATACGAGCGCCAAAAACCTCGGTTCCTCAATAAAGCTTTCTTCAAGCATTTTCCCGTAATCAGCTGCTGTATCAATCTCTGCCTCTCCACATGGAGGGCCTCGTTATACCATGCAGCCAGTATTATGGTGAAGTTACGACATACAAGTAAGAAGAACACAAGTTTCACTGCGTTGTATTCCATGCTTCAGTGCAATATCGAGTTATAGAAACACGAGTGGAAGCTTGGTGAGGGAATTGCTGTCTCCAAACTTTCCCCGGATTGTTACGATCAAATAAAGGGTTTCAAGGAAAATATTTGCAGATGTCGTTGTTTGCATTAATTTTACCTCATTAGCAATACAACTGCGAAGGGAAGGCTTCATGCTTGGTAACAATTGGTGAAAATGTTTCTGCTGTTTGGCTTTCAGAAATTGACAAAATGCGCCTATCAGCCCATTCGTTCTTTGTCAACAGCTCGCCACACCGAAGGTATTTCATATATCGGGCAGCACTTGAAACTTGAAATTGTTTGCGTATCCGGGTGGCCATCTAGAAGTCGCAAAACTTTGGAGGTTGGAACGAGAGAAAGAGGGCAGGTTGAGGGCGGGGAGGGGGTGGTGTATTTCTCTGTAGGCCCTAAGCCCACCGCCCCCTCCCTCCCTCCCACCTCCCGCCACCCCTTGTTTGCCGAATTCAACATTTCGCGTACCCATGCACAGCCGAATCCAAATGTGCTCGCTCGCGCTTTTGAGAAAAGGCTAAAATGTCTTGGCCTAGTTGATCATACCATGCCGTTTCTATATCCAGAGTTGAATTTTCGTAGCTCAGTCATGCAGAAACTGAAGAGGCTTTTGCTAATGAGACGAATATGTCAAATTCCCCTGTAGACTTCGAGGAGTATTTACATTCCGTCGTCAGTACTAATTAATCGATTGGGTTGCCCGCCAAACGCCTCGCAGTACGTGATAAGCTAATGTGATATGTACTTGAGAACTGGGTTTAATAAGCGAATTCAATGCAATATCACAATTCTACCACAGTTCAAATTCCTGCAAAAACATGATACTGACATTGTCAGTAAACAATTTTTTCACAGCACCGCCCTAGTCAGCTATATTATGGCACAACTTGCAAGCAAAATGAGCGGATTAATGTTTCTATATTTTGAAAAAACCCCGAGGGATACCCCTGGGAAGTTTTGCTGGACTTTCTCCCCGGCCTTAAACCTGTGTCTGTGCACATTATAATTATGTGCACGCGCGCGTTACCGACTATTTTTGATCGTTTAACTCCGCACTCGATATCACGACCTGAAACCCTGAAGCCCTAATGACTTTCTTTGGCTTCCTACACTTATTTCGTGCATTTTTTTGACCAATATTGCCTTTTCATTGCCCAATATTGCCTAATCTCGTTACCAGGTCTTACTCTGCACGACACAGAAAATTGTCATGGGTTCGAAATTAGCTCTCTCTTAACAAAACGTTCACATCATGTTTCAGAAGTGCAAAGCATAAAACTTCTCTAGGCTCAATTTTTGCCGCTCTCTCGAGTCTTGACTCTGCTTTTCGCGAATAGCTCCGGCGAGGGCGAGGCACCTCTTTTGGATCCCCCCCCCCCCCCCCCACCGCTTCGTACGTACCTCTTATTTGATCGTAATAAAACAGAGACAGTATGGTGATAGTTTCTAAAATAAACGAAACGTTGGAGTGCTCGTTGATTACAACGACATCGACGGCTTTGAATTAGTTAGCCCGGGCCGGGGTGTCACAGCCGCCCTCCCCAAAAGAAAAAATCGGAGAACCGTAGCGCGTAAAGATCGAACGTCTTTATTCTCTGGTTATTATTGCGATTTGAAAGGCGATTAATTTTAGCATTTATACGTTGGAAATAATATAATTATAATCAGGCAACGAGCAGGCCTTTTTTGATTGTTGCATCTTTTCTTTGGAATTGCACTGACCGATGTCCTGGTCGGCGTGGATTAAATGCCTTTTTCCCGTTTTACTTTAGAATCTTAAGCTTGGGACTCTCTGAAGTAAGACTCTGGCTGTTTAATGTCAAATGGAAATTTACTGCGTGTGATAAGTTCAGTTAATAAATGACCTCTTTTTTACGTTCTTTGATCATAGAATTTGGAGAATTCGTGTTGTTTTCACAGAAGCAATGAAGAAATGTACAACGTATTTGAAACCACGGGAAGGGTGATTTATTTATTTATTTGTTACAATTTAATGGCACAGTAAGTCTTAATATACACAAAGAAAAAAAGCTATAAGGATAATCTGTAAAAGAGTAGACACTCCATACGAAACAGATCACCATGTACTGAGCTAATGTAAAGAAATAATATATATGATAATAATGAAAAGAAAATGAAATCAAATAGGTACAAAAGCTTTTTCATTCCTGCGAGCCGTGGGTGATAGTCTAACATCTAAGGGTATCTAATTTCACATTGCAACAATTCTGTTAAATAAGTAATGATTGTAATGTTAAAACTGTTTATTTGGCAACGTTCGAAAACCACGAAAAAAAATATCACTTTATCGAATGTTTCATCTACAATATAGTTTCATGCAGTGAAGCGTTGTTGTCTTGAGCTATGTTCGATCAGACGGATCGAACTCATTGAAAATGTAATTCAGGCAACTCTACCATGAGCTTCTTATAGAAGCTAACTTGGGTTAGCGTGAGAAAACCTGGCCCACATGAAAGACTATCAATTAAATCAATTAGTTTGAACTAAATCGCGTGACGGACCCATAACAGCTCGTGACCGCCGTACATAAATAATGTTACATACACGCGAAAGCTGCCTGGTCTCTGGAATTATTTAGGCTATTTTCGGAGACGGATGAAAAATTGCCAACTCGATAGCACGCAACCTTGTTAGCTTTTGAATTGTATTTTACTTCAGTTCCTTCATCGTCAAATTTCAATTTGGCAGTATGATCGCTTAGCCTGGGGCGCGCTTGAAAGAGTATTTTTATTGTAGACTTAACTAGGTAGAAAAAGGTTTACACAGGAGCGAAATATTATAAAGTAAATCGTCTGTAAACATGTTTCGCTTGGCGATCTGTCCACCTGTCCTACAGATTAAGAAAACAGAAAGAAAAAACAAGTCGATCGCACTCTGTTCGTTGTTTATATTTTTATATTTCCGGCTAGTGCTGTTTCTCTGTGCATTAATTTTTAACATCTTTTAATAAGTGTACCATTTCAGGAGTCCATTTTTAATACCGATATTTTATCAGAACAATAATACCGAGATAAACGTATTTGACAGATAAGGTTCGTGTACGTGTTGGCAAATGATTGTTTTCAAATTGCAAAACAATGGTTATGCATCCTCTTACATAATTTACACAGGATGTTTTCCAGCGGACCACAGTCCCCTCCTTGCACCTTTCACCAAAATACACGTCTTCCCTTGTTTCCCCGTCTTCCGCCTTCCCACTCATTTTGCCTCACTGGATCTTATTAAATCAGTCACGCTTAGCTAGCGCCCACCTACCACCCCCACCCCGCCCCCTTCACACCCACTCCCCGCCCGTAACATTCCCCCAAAGATTCCTCCCCGTTCAAATCAAAACCCCTAAACCTTCCCCGGTAAGCCAAATTGAAAATAACTGATTAATCACGAGAAACCAGCGCCAGCTACGATAAGACTGTTCAACGGTTGTTTCCGTGCATGTTTTAAATCAGGATAAGTTATTAAAAACAAAGATTTTGCGAATCTAGTATTTGTACGTGACGCGGTGTTGGTTATTAATAACTGTACAACACTTAACTCGATAATAGTGCAATACCAGGGTTTTAAACCATGTATAGGCAAAACGCTGCTCTTTATAATGGAGCATTTCGAAAAGCTTTCGTTTTGAAGGGAATATATTTGTTTCTTCTGCCCCTGTGGAATAGATTTTCTGGATGCTTTCGATGCCAAGAGACATTTCGTGTTTTCCCACCCATGACCGTTCAGAAGCTGGTACGGTCGAGCAATGTTGGATACAGGCCAGAGTTTACAGATCAACTTGTACAAGCACATCGAACTCAAAATCGTCGTCAAATTTCTTAATCCTTTTTATTCTGGTTTTGATCCTGGTCTATATTGCGATCGGGCCTATACCAGCATACATACTTTACTTTGACACGCTTTGCATTTCTTTGTTTTAACAACTTACCCGAGCGTTCGCGTGACAAACGCCACATTGGAAATTAAAAATAGCTTTAGCTGATCCCATCTCTTCAGAGCGTCAATATCATTTGAAATAAATGGATGTATCTATTTTTTTCCAAAAACTAATAATAATAATTTGTTCCAGCCTTTACATCAACTATTCTATCGACATTCCAAGATCGATAATTATTTGATGTCGCCATTGTTTCTATAGGCGTTCTTCCAATTAGCATGAATTGAACGTGTCCAAGACCTGGTAAACAACATAATTTTCGAGTACAAAAACTCCTTATTTAATACAGCACTACAATAACCTGATCATCATTACATCCTTAGAGGGTAGGGGTAGGGAAGAATTAGCTACGTGACTCAGTTATACGATATACTTCAAATCTCTAGGACTGATTTTTTAAGAATGACAGATGGGAGATAAGCTGTCCGTTAACAAAATCTTCTATACACTTAGCCATGCTGGTTAGGACCCTACTCTAAGCCGCCATTGTTTGGTCTCATTTTGGCAGTTTAGCATTGACTATCACGAGACTAGACTTAACTATGTCCTTTCGTTTAATGCTTTTCAAAATTCTTTTCTACAAAATGTTTTTTTTAACCTTTACAACCAAGCTGACTGATATTATTCTACGTTTTCAATTACATCCCCTCAGGGCAAAATTCGGTCTCGTGCCGGCCGGCTCAGCGAAGTAAGAGATCTCTGAGGAACCAACGAAATGCGATCAATTAATACCCTTGCTTATCATCATACTTTCACAACAAAGTCTAGCATATAATATGTTTTGGAGCAGAGGTTACCAAATTTCAAAAATGCGTAACATTTCGATCTGTTCTTGAAGCGTTAGGAAATGTCTGTGAAGGCATCACTATTCGCAACAATTTTTCCTCTATGAATTCGAATTCTTTTTGAGTTGTGGATGTTTTTAGCATTTCAGTTAAGGTAATATCGGTTGCATCGATTGTCGTGGCTATCCAATATTTTGAAAAACGTGAAAATCAACTTGTTCACAATGTGAAACGAAACTAGATTTAAGAAACAAATAAAAAGTGCTGCTTGTGTCGTCGGCCAAACGAAAGCCCGGAAGAACATTGTGTAACTAGAGAAAAAAAGACTATTGTCCTTATGTAAAAAGAACTGCAAAATTTGATTTCAAACGTAAATCGCATTTAAATCCTTGTCCTGTCTATCTCCACGGCCATTATAATATTAAAAGACCTGGCGTCGACCTGGCGGCCAAATGTGCCAAAGATGTCAGCCAATCGTAAGGTTTATCTTTGTGACTTTTGACACCTCCCTACTGTTCCTAACCAATCAGACAGCAGGGTTTATTTTTGCATACTTCGCAAACAGCCGTGACTTTTGTCACATGGCTCGGATTGCATTTCAAAGTGCTACTTCCGTGCGGGAAAATAACCGCATTTGCAGCAGGTTTTCAAGATCTGGTCGGATAGGAGACGCCATGCTGATACGGTGAAGCGATTTTCAAGCCAAAATAAAAAGAATACAATCGATTTTTCGAAAGAAAGATGTGTACGTGAGGTCGACACGTTTCAAACTCCTACAGTAAACAAAGCTGCTGAATGGGTTTAAAAATAGCGACTGACATTAGCCAATCAGACGTAATCTCATGATAGCTTTGAACGAATAGAAAACACCGTAGTATAGCACGGGCAGTTTTGGCCAATCAAATAGTGTGATAAATTGGAAATCCCTCTAAGGATGATACACCCCCAAGAACTCCCGTAAAAACAACAACACTGGCTTTCGGCGAATTTTGCACGACAAGCGTTTTACCGGCTCCGACGGGAGAAAATATTTAGTTTCGGACCAAAAATAGACGAATTGTACGGCAGCCGTCGAGGAAAAAATTATGCTTTCCTCCAGAAGACGACCAAAAAATTCCCTTCTTGGCGTACGTGTCTGTGCACCTTGGAAAGATGGATTCTTTTATTCCGGCGTGATTGAGGCAGTGAAAAGCAAGCCTACCGGCGAGAATACTTACACCATTCTTTTTGACGATGACTACATAGCTGAGGTGGACGAAGGAGATGTCGTTGGACCTGGATTCAGCACAGTTGGTGCTTCGTCCTTGAAAACTGGACAACATGTTTACATCACGTACAAGAATCGAGAACTGAGCGCAACGGTGCTGAAAACCCGGTCAGAGTTCAACGAAGTTTTGGTGCAAATTTTGGATTCTCAAGACACGATTGTAGCTGTAAGACCAAATGAGATCCATCTTACGAAAGTAGAGAAGTTCTCTTCGGCAACTGTGGATCCTGACTGTGTCAACGGTTCCAAATCGACCGTGTCATGTCCAGTCCCATGCAAAATAAAAGCACATGGAATAAAATCGTGCGAGTAAGTAAGCTTAGGGGTCGACGGTCAGACAAAAGTTTATACCTTGATCTTCGATTTTTTTTTTCTTTTACAGGATTCATTATGCTACTTTGTAGGAATTCTGCGGCTAATAGAAAAGAATTTTTTTCTGCTTTAAGGTTCTATAGAGCGAAGTCTTTTTATATTCTTTTGTTATGATGTTACAAGGATCTCTCTGTTTATCTAATTCAAAACCTCTTTCCTTTCATACAGGGGCTGCACCAAACGACAAGAAAACGTTACAAGGAGTGAAGAAATGGCAGCTCTTGTACTGACCGCCCTTTCTATCTCACCAGTTTTCAAAGACATGGACCAAAGTAAGCTTAAGCACAGAAAGATTATTTGATTTATTTAATCTGACTTCCAGACAGGATCCCGCGCACAAGTTGGTTTGCCTTTTAACACTCGGTGTTAAGGCGTTCTCGCAACGTGAATATTCCTTATTAGCGATCTAATAGCAGTAAATTCTACAATAATTTTTCTTGTAACGATGTGTTTTTATTGTATCCTTTTCAGTGGAAGACACTTGCTTCGGTTTTCCTCCAACGCCTGACTCTGGTTCCGAAATGGCACCGTTTCCAAGCCCGGGAAATTCGCCGGTCCATTCCTCTTTTCCCGTTCACCCAAATGATTCAAACTTTTTCATCAATGGCCCCCCTTCACCCGTTGATGAGGGAATTGGAGTGGATTTCCAGAGGCAGGACAACTCTCGGAAGAGGAAGGTAAGAAAATGCAACGCCGGGCTAAAATAATTTGAAGCGAAGTTGTTTACATCGTTCCGTGTACTACATTCTTTCCTGGTTTGGCGGTTTTAAGCGAGCCTTGTAACAGTTGCATCAGAAAGCCGGAATCACGGCTTATTTCCCAGATTTTCGAAGTAAATTATGTTAAACTGTTACGGTTTTTAACATGGTCCAGAAATGCTCTAAGCAAGAGTTAATCCTATCGAGGTCTTGTTGTCTACGAGCAATTTCACACCTTCAAATTGCATGTGCTGCATGTGCACGCCATGTCCGTCTCGTGTTGCTGTTTGTTTTGTAGTTGTTCCGGCGATTTCAACTTCTCTCGTATTCCGACGTTTCCTAGATCCCATAGAATTGTACACGTTACTGAGAAGCCTGCAACGAAAAATTGATCATTTGCATTGTCTTGGCAGGCGTCAACTTCGTCGAATTCAAGTCTGAAGACTTTGTACAAATGTACATGGCCTGGATGCGGGAAAACCCTTTCAACCGCCCCCGGAATCATTCGTCATGTTCGAACGATCCATCTTGGGTAAGCTTAGTTTAACTTCGTCACGCTTTCGTGTTGGAATTATTCATTTAAGCTGACTATAATGAAAAGATTTGTACAACAATTCCTTCTGTTTGACGTCGATCCAGTTTATTAGGAGTATTCGCGAGCGTTGTTTTTATAACCGGTATCTACTAGTAGCCTCTGGAAATTTGTACATTTATCCTGCTACACAAATCATAAAAATTATTCCTAATGCCGATCGGAGGGAGTTGTAAATTATTCTTGCAAACGTTCGAGAATCTTTTCGATAAATAGTTGTATTAACTTGGAATTGCGTATTTTATTTTTGGATGTTATTAAAGAATGTCTCGCCAAGTGAACCCCACAACAGTGATCTATTTCAAACGAAGATTTTTCGCATTTTGTCTTTCAGGCCTAAACGTGCTACAGAGGAAGGGTATAGTGATGGAGAAGAAGATTTTTACTTCAACGAAATAGATTTAGACGAGGATGAATGTAACGACAGTGTGTTCCCGTCGCCTCTAGCGCTGTCTCCAACACCAACTCAATCCCACTTTGACATGGTGAAGAGCCCATGGACTGAGCCGGGCGTTGAAACTTGTCCAAGCGGTTACGACTCACTTCAACATCCTCGCTTCAATTGGGATGTTCAGACACTCGCTGATCTATCGTACGCACCGGCGACAAAGGCATCGAGCGGCAAGACCAGCCCTCCCGCGAGAGTACAACACCACTCAAGTCACCATACTCCCTTACGAAAAGTCCGAGGCGAAAGCAAGAAGTGCAGAAAGGTTTATGGAATGGAAAACAGACATCTGTGGTGCACACAATGCCGGTGGAAAAAAGCTTGCGTGCGATTCGCAGACTAAACGGACAGAACTTATCCATTTTACAGCACCATGCAGATATTATATTTATAGCACGTTCGTAGCGCACGGAGTAGCGTGCCCTGAGACAAATGAAGAACATGTATATAGATTAAATATTTTATAAAATCATTATATTTTTTATAATCGCAGTCAACCGATGTAAGACATCTTCTGCGAGAGGAAAGAAGAGATTCAGTCGTTTTACATTGATTAAAGAAAAGACGGGCGTAACATGAAGAATCGAAGATTCGTGTTTTAACACATGCATGGTGCAAAAATATTTTGCGACTTGTTCATGGTTGAACATATATATGCTCTAAAGAAAACTCTTATAACCTGCCTCCAGGATGGAAACTTATAGTCAGATGGAAATACCATCGAGTTAAAATAATATAGATATCTGGAAGTTTACAGAAAAAAATATTTCCAATAAAATTTGCTATAGGGGTTTTTACAGTTTATGTGGTCATAATTTGTCTTGTGCTTTCCGATATTTAAAGATTTGTGTCAAGCGTGTATTGATCTACAAGGGTTGGTAGTTTTGTTTCAGTTTCGAATGTAAAGTATACGATCGGAAAAGCCCTGCAAGCGGAAATGCAGACGGACCGTTCCGCTGTTATTCGCGTGGTCAGGGAAGTCTGGCTGAAGGCCAATAAGTTCGCACGTGCCGAAAAAACCGGTGAGCAACGGTTTGGAATGTCGAGAAACAGAGCCAAGAAATCTAGATTTATGAAACCACAAGACTTAAGAAGAGAACATTTTGTAGCAGGCTTCTTCTGCCCCGTTTATTTTCAACAATGAAAACAAATTTGCGCCGCTCAAGTTGTTTATCTCGATTCCGTAACTTGTCCTCAGCGCCTTTGCCCTTTGACATGCTATGTGATTGGTTCAATTTCCAAATGACAATATTGCCCGTCTTTGTCTTCAATCAATCACTTTATTTTTGCTTGACATTTCAATGAATTTTAATGACCTGTGCATACTAATAACGTATTCTGGTCATGTCCCACCATTTTGCGGCAGTATTTTTGCATGAAAATTGCTCTTAAAATGCATAGTGCCTGGTTTTGGCAAATGGTTGCGAAAACGCGCAAAGTTCGCGCCAAATTTTGCGTTTTTGCGAATTTTTAGATGCGGTGAATGAAGTAAACAACTTTCAGTCGCTTTCATGTGATTGGCTACAGGAAGGAGGTGTGTCATTTCCGGTGAAAGCTTAACAATACACAAGCTAGCTTTGTGTAAAGCCGGCGTTTTGAATAGCTACTCGGCGCAAGTAAATGTTTTTATCGCGCTGGCTGGAAAAACAAGTATTATCAACACTGGTAAAACTCCCGTGAAAAGCTTTTTCACTTTCGGTTTCACTTCATAGACGAAATTGTGATATTCCTCAGAAAACGGACGACTATTAAACAATTTTACGTAAACAGGTTTCAAAATGTAAATTATAAGATGTCAGTTGACAATGGTGGTCTTAATATAATAACTACTATGAACAAAATTCTATCGCATCTGAGTGGAAGCCTAGCAACTTTTAAAATTTTAGTTTTTAAGCAAGCGAAAATATTTATACACCGAAAGTTGGTTTGAACGTCGTTGTTTAAGTCGTTGTTTATTTTTTTCTTTTGTTAGAAAAGATTCTAAAACTCTGGCAAGTTGTTATGTCAATCGTATTCAAAATTGTTGAAAAGTCTGTTATTTGGCGTTGTTTTGACTCTTCTATCAGTTATTATCTACAATATTGCACGACCCCCATCATGACATCAGCAGATCGCCTTTGCATCAGTTTATTTCCACAGTTCAGTATTTCGGGTCACATGACTTCTGATTGACATGTTAGCATTTTTTTGTAACGTGAAACTTCCATAAATATCTCGAATGTTTCTCGTGGTTTGACCAAAAAAAGTGTTAACACACTTAGCAGGGGAAAAGATTAAAACTGGTAAGACCAATCATCGAGTGTTTGTTGCGTCTTGACCTCTCAGGAAACAATGTGTGAAAACAGACACATCCAACTTCCGGTTGGAAATAGATTTGATCCAGATGTATCCAATGCTCGGTAAACAAAAATTTCGTTCAGACTTCAATGTTTGAATAAAATGCGCAAATTGGGTATATTCCTCAAGGTGTGTGAGAGACCTCTAGAAATTCCAAATAGTAAGAACTGTTCATATCTGTTGTTGCTTGATATTTTTTTTCCGGTTAGAACCCGGACCAGCAGCGCAGTTTATTTTAAACTCTGCGGTTTATCAGATCTTGTGCAGAACAATTAAAGGTACACAAGCTAAATAGGGCGAGATTTCTTGATCTTGAAGAACTTTGTTTTCCTGTACCAGTATTTACCCATTGTCTTAATTCAAATCGCGTAATCTCAAAAACAATTACAGCCACAGACAAAAAAGTGAGCCGGCGAGTGACCGGTCACGTCCTCGAAAAAAAAATAATTGAAGTCATTGATGAAAACATAATCGATGTTGCTCGCGAGAAAGAACACTGATAAATTAACTTCAGATCGTTCAAACCTGGTACGATGGACGCATCTACAGTGTATTCTTCGGGTAACACAATCCTTTTAAGAATTTAAAAACACAATTGTTTTCCCAATTGTTCATGACATGACCTGCCGGCCGGCATTTTTTGTTGTCAAACAACTACCACGTGACTACAAGTTCATTTGAACCTATTACTATCTTTTTAGACATGAAAAACAAACACAGAATCGAATAGTTCTCCGTGCATTGCAGGGAATTTTGTTAGAAGTGTCTTTTAAGAATGAATAAACGTGTTATATGCTGAAAAGATGGGTTTCTCGAGTTAGTTCAGTCCTTTGAATTCCTTGAGTGAGCGTTTTTCAATGGCATTGTTTTTTCTTTGCCCTTGGGGTAGCCTACAAATTTGCACATGAAGACAAATTGTTTATTAATGGGTTCCCTTCACTGGATCATAGCCTTTCGGATGCTGTCACTTCCAATTTGCACATAAAACGACTTTAAAAATGCCAACTTGATGGCAATGGCGCCGGAAGTCTGGCGTGATATCTGCGAATAACGACTTTCATAACACAACCAGGTCAGGTTGATCACCTATGTAAATGTACGGTATTTTAGCAGTTTCTCCAGCAAAACCGTTACCTTTCCGTCTCTATAAACCACAGAGATCTTTGCGGTAAATCAACGTCAACCGAGGGGCGAGAAAAGTCCCAGAAATAATTTTTTTTTAATTGCCCTAACAAAGTACACTTGTAAACCACATCATTATTACCATCCTCAGCTTTCTTGTAGCGCCATGCGGCGTAAACATGTACAGCCTCCGGGAGGGCTTTATTCGTGTAAGTTTCTTACAGATAACGAGTGTCCGTAGGGCCTGCGATGAACATCATCACGGGAGGTATGACAGGTTCTTTTGTTGACTGGAAAAACGTGCGTCACTTCTTCCACTCGGTAACACGAACGTCACAATAACATGAACCAAAATGAAATGAACAACTGATTTTAATAACGTGTCAATACAAGGCAATGAACTTTATATTCATTATCACTTTTCACACAACTGGGGAGTGGCTGAAAATTGGATCAGGTGATGTCCAATGGTCTAGAACGAGTTAAAAGACAGCTTGTACTTAGCAACAATTCTGCTGGAGAACAAGTTTGAAACCTGTTCTCCATTCAACTTGCACGGGATTGAAGTTAATTGGATACATTAGGTCACATTACCCACGCGCGGTCAGAAACAAAAATAGAACGCACTTTGATAATTTGAACTTTGCACGGACATGAGGATATTAACTTTTCTTTTTTGAAAGACAATGAAAATGAATAAGTCTGCGGGATATGAACCAACAAAGCTTTTTTTTTTGTCTAGCTTGCATTGTTTTCATTTTTCCTCTTTAACCCCTTGATAGCTACGTTTCGTCTCACCTTCATAGTTCAAGCTTCTTCAACAATTTGTAAACATGGTATAGATATTTTGTACAAACAACTGGCTAAAATTTTCACCTGTTTTTTTCAAGTGGTGTTTGTATCGGAATTAGCATTTTTTTTTCTAAACACGATCTAACATAACGTAACGTTTGAAATCTGTGAAGTATCCACCGATCTACCGGCCGGCGGCACATGTCAGACATGAAAGCTACGAAACCAGGCCACTAGTGATCAGGCGTTCTGATTAACTTTTTTTAGCGACCCCACAGCGAAAACAAAAGAACGCCTGGTCGTAGATTAGGTCCATGACTGTCGACAGTTGCAAAATGATGTATTAATTGTTCTAGGAGGGGACATGTTTTGTAGTATGGAACAATTCCGCAACGTCGCGTACATGTTTCATGCACCAAAGCAGATGTATCGATGTAATGTTTTACCGGACCTTTGTAATCACCAGCTATCTTGCAAACCAAGACTATACAAGATTCCCAGCCCAGTGAGCTTATGCCTTGGTGCACGGCAAGTAATGGGTTAACCTGGGATGAAGTTTTCTAATTTCCTCAAATTTCTCTACGATCGAGCTATTGTCAATGAGGCATTGGCGCCCAAAAAGCGAGAGAGTAACTTGCGATCGGGCATTCTTTCTCGCGCAAATACCTGATCATACGTTAGGCGGGAAATATTTTAATATCGGCAAGACCACAGCGACAGACCATTGCCAAGGGTTGCCGGATCTTTGGAGACCTGGATCAGTTAAAATCAAAAGATACTATGCTAAAAACGGTAAAGTACAATATATTTGGGTAGACAGGAACCTGCTGTACTCTAAAATAAAGCCTGAGATGGCGACCACATCTCTGAAGATCTCAGAAGTCAGCCTTCAGAGCCACCTGGTGCTCTCTGAATAAGTCCCACCATGACGGATTGTTCCCCACCCTGCTCTGCTCAGGGCCCTCTTTTGAACGAAATTTTGTACTCTCAGAAACAGTTCGTTTTTAAGGCAATAGACAATTTTAACTTGGATTAAGTTCAAATTCTGTATTCTGCTGCAAGATATGTGAACTAATTTGTACTCTCCATGTGGTTCTGGCACAAGTTTGGTCGCAAACTACTCTCCGCTTGACCTTTAAAAACGCACACTCTCATTGGCTACTTCGAACTTCGATGTCACATGACATTTAACAATAAAACTGTTTCCCGCCGAAAGTCTCCGAGCCGACAACAATGCAAAAGCTACAAATGTTGACCGATTAAACGCGGAGATTGTTAAATTGGATTATTTTAAATGAGATTCTCAGTACTGGTTACTATGCTGCCGTTTTGCTGTATTTTCGTTTCCACTGTTCCTTTATGTAAGATTCGGTGATTTTGTCTATTCTAGCCTTTTACTCCTCTGGTTAACCGGGCTATTGTGAAAAGTTCAACTACTGTATTGTATAATTCTTGTGGCCAGCCGGGCAACGCTTGGGAACTTGTATAAGTCCTATGTTTTGCAGTGTTTGTGGCGATGATAACTGTTCCGAAACAGTTTTTGATCAGTGTAATTCTTTGACATTTACTTCATGTCGTGTTCAATAGATAATCTACATATTTTAAAGTTATTCCATCACTGATTTTCCAATTTTCACTGACTTTAAGTGAGCGAATATTGTCTAAAACTATGATCTCTTTAGAACAGCCCTTTAGATAATATTACATATTTTATTCTTACAGTTTATTAAGTTAAAATTTAGGAGAGGAAAAATTATATACTAGTCACGAAAGTCACGATTAAAAAAGCGTGCGAACACACAAATGCCTAAATAGACCGTGCAAAAAATGCCCAGTCATATATTTCTTTTGGGATTTACAAGCCAAAAAAAAATAAGCATATTTAAACAGTCATAATCGATATAGACATTTCATTTCAGGTCAACTGATAAAACGTGCATAACTTCACAACTCTCTGTGTGCATCAGGTACCGGCTAACCGACCGACGTTTCATTAAAATAACATCATTTGCAAAGCCACCGTTTATAGTATTGTAGCTTATGTGTTTCAGTTAGACCGTAGGAGAAACAAATGAGCAGCTACAAGGTAAACGTGTTTTGGCTTTTTTTCAAATTGACTGATTCGTGAGTGGAACGAATCTGTGATCTAAAGCAAAAGGAAAGCACGATCGTTTCCCGCAATTAGTGCAAAGTCGGGACGTGATCGTGTTTTTTTAGCTGGAGCGTGCAGACTTGCATACATGTGTTTTATACGATCACGTTTTCAACCATTCAAAATTTTAATCAGAGACCACTTTTGTACCACAAGCGCTCGTTTAGTTAAATTTCGACGCGAACGCTCAGTATAGTAATACAATATCAAAACTCTGAGGTGAATTTTAGAGATAATTTAAACAGTTCAATATCTGAATTTGTGGACATTGTTACATAAGTAAGGAACAATGGAGGGGTTGCTAAAATTAAACATGTCGCGCGTAGAACCGGCATGTTTAAGCGCCGGCCGGCCTGTGGAGCGTGCTAGGTCGCACACAGTATATTTCATTAATATATGCTACTGACATTGTAAGTTTCCTTGGGCACCCTATTAATCAGCAATTCCGGCTAATCAGAAAGTGATCAACAGTCAAGTGTTCAGGCGCTCGCTAGCCTTCGCTGTGACGTCGTAATACAGAGCTTAATAGGGACCTTTAGCAATGACGACGAGAGCGTGGACGACGAAGTTGATTACCGATTGAGGCCTGGGACGGGGCGGTCGTCCACGGCGGGAAACATAAACACTTTAGCACACCGTTTACGTGGACGAGTCTTTTACTGCAGCTTTCTGTGGCAGTCAACGAGAAAATGTCTTTTAAAGAATTTCGTGACATGCTTATACTTCTTTACGGCGATAACATTGTCTCAGATGAAGAGTTTTTACCGCTGTACGATACTTTCAAAACAAAAAATCCCGAATTTCCTCATGGAAACTACGAACGATTCGATCTGGATTCTGTGAACTCCGCCGAATGCAGAGCAGAGTTTCGTGTCGAGAAGCAAGACCTCCCTCGCCTGGTTGCAGCACTCCAACTACCACCGGTGCTGAGATGTGAACAGAGAAGTATTTGTGAAGACAAAGAGGGGCTATGTATGCTTCTCAAAAGAGTTGCCTACCCATGCCGGCTCAGCGATATGATTCCGCGATTTGGCCGACCAGTTTCTGTAATAAGTCTGATCACAAATGATGTGATTGACTACATCTATGACGTTCATGGGCACCTTATAACTCAGTGGAATCAAGATCTCCTGAACCACGAGGCTTTACAGCGTTATGCAGATGCTATATCAGGACAAGGAGCCCCACTAGACAATTGCTTTGGTTTCGTCGATGGGACTGTCAGACCCATTTCAAGACCTGATGAACGTCAGAGAATTGTTTATAATGGTCATAAGAGGGTCCACGCCTTGAAATTCCAATCGTTGTCTCTACCAAATGGACTCATTGGAAATTTGTATGGCCCAGTTGGTGAATTTTTTTTAAGAAAGTTCTTATTCCTGTTTTTAGTTATGTAAACTTTCTAAGAAAGTTCTATTCTCACCTATGATTTTTGTTTTCTTGTTTTTAGAGGGGCGTAAACACGACGCAGGGATGTTAGCAGATTCTGGACTATTGCGTGACCTCCAACGGCATGCTTTTTCTCCAGCAGGTCAACCAATGTGCATTTATGGAGATTTGGCGTACCCTCTCCGTGTGCATCTTCAGACCCCGTTCCGCCAGGGACCACTTGCACCCCTCATGCAGGATTATAACGAAGCTATGAGCGCTTTAAGGATTTCAGTGGAATGGCTTTTCGGGGATGTCATCAATTCCTTTAAATTTCTTGACTATAAAAAGAATTTGAAGATCGGGCTTAGCAGTGTTGGCAAAATGTACGTTGTCTGTGCACTGCTTCGTAATGCCATAACATGCCTTTATGGTAATACCACCAGTGATTATTTTCAGTAGTCATGCACCTCTTCGGAACCTCTAATTTTATTTGCTCCCGGAGTCATCCACCTCTATTGTTTTCAGGACTAGGGCCATTGTTTCTGTTGTTTATTCTATTGTTTTCTTGGCCAATCCTGTTAGACCTTACGAGAGGTGCGTGGCGCCTCATTATTTTGGTATTGAGCCGCCCACTCTGGAACAATACTTTCACTAATTAGGGCATTAGATATAAAATGTAGGGAGGGGATATCACACACTGCAGAGAAACGAAAACACAGACCACCCTCTTCTACAAATAATGGCCCTTTAGCCAAGGTTAGCTTAGGCATTTTTGTTTTTCTTGAGCCTGGGGTTGGGCTCAAAGTTTTTCACCACTACTCTCTTAAATAAAAAAATATATATATTTATAAAAGGGGAAGGGCCATTTTCTTCAAAACAGCTTACATGTGAGGGCAAGAGGCAGATAAAACAAAAAAAATGTTAAAATTTGGCCAAAGCTTTGTTGCCATGGAAATGCCAAGTCCCATAGACATGAAATTGTAACACAAGAATGTTTCCACATAAACCTCAGAAAAGTTAGAAAATGTGGAACTCAACGTATGATAACAGTTCGATTGTTCAGCATAAGTTATCATATCTTAACAAACAGATTATGTTATGAACATTTAAAGTTACCACATCCCCACCCCCCTCTAGGAAATATGGTTAAATATTCCAAGACCACACAGCAATAATTATTACATTCTGATTTGCCAAGAAAGCTCCAATGTCAAAACTCCAGTACAGTTTATTAAAACCTGGGTTGAAACCATGTTAATTTTTAATTGCTATTCCGATAAAAAGCTATCCCGAAGTACTTCCATATGCTGCTGTTTAAATTGTTCTCAGTATATTTTTTTAACAAAATGAAACTTGGAATGTTGACCTTTTCAATTTTTAACTTGCCAACCCATACAATGTAGGAGTGAAAAGGTTCACTTAAAATACTTTAGCTTCAACTATATATCTTTGATCACTGTAAACATTCTATGTCCCGAGGAAAATACAGAATCTAATTTTTCCTATCGAAAAACAACACAACTTTCTAAATCTAGAAGAAATATCAACTTTGTTAACTAACAAGCTCATCAGGCCCTATCACAAGAAACCCTCTAAGCACTAACACCAACAAAATGATAACCACAACATGATTGCATGGGATAAGTGTGCAACAGCAAGTCTCCTGCCCAATTTGCTTTTCTCGACTGGTTTTTACACTTTTCTCTCATGAGGTCTTGGGCACGACTTTTTCCAGGAAACCCATGAGTATTTGACTCTGTTGCTGTTGCTGTTGCAAGAAAAGCATTTGAAAATTTTGCGGCTGCTGTTCCTGTCTGCGCTGCTGTTCAGCCATGATCCCCAAGACATCCTGGTATTGTTGCTGGTTCTGTGTCTGCTGATCTATAAGCATTTGATGCTGGGCGGCTTTATTTTCCTGCTCTTTCTTCTTCAGTTTAATTTCTTCCTTCCGGATTTCTCTCTCGTTCTCGAACTTCTCTTTCAGGATTTGCACAGCTTCAGTAGTACTTCTTCTGCTTTTTCGCTTAGTAACTTCATCGCAACTTGTATCAGCATTCCTCTTTTTGGTTTGACCCAGGCGCTCCATGGCTTTTAACCTACTTTCTTCTGCAGATGCCTTGTCATTTTCATTCTTTTTAGTAAGGGTATTTGAATTTTCTTTCCTTTCTAAATCAGCTGCCTGTTCTTTATCTATGATTTCAGACAATGCAATCTCTATTTCTGTTTCATCATCACATGCAATGCCAGAACCTTGCTCTTCCTTTCTCATCTTTTCTTTGTATTTGGCAAGCAAAAGAGTAAGTCTGTCCCTCACAGAGCGCTTACTAACTTTGAATTTCGGTGAACTGATGCTATTTAAGCTTAACGCAATTTCGCCCCAGATTTCCCCTCTCTCTTTACTTTGTCTTGGGTGCTTAAATGGTTCCAGAAGAAGAACCTCTCTACACAGCATAAGGTCATGTTCATCTGACCACTTCATGGCATAATTTCTGAAAACAACAAAACTTTTATTACATAAGGAATTACATCTTCTACATAGTGTTATTGCAATTAACTTTATCCTATGGTAAAATTAATTTTATTTTGAGTACTTAAGCTTATTTATAACCTTAAAGCTTTTAAGCTGTAAATATTTGTAAACTAATTTTTGTTTTTATTTCTTTTCTTGGGCTGAAAATCAATGCAGGCTAAAACATGTTAAACGTTTTTCTAATTTGAAAATGCAAAAATTACCCACTAAATCAATTTAACGTTTATTCAGTGTTGTAATCAACCTGGAGTGATTCAGAGCTAAGCTAAGTTTACATGCAGTCGATCCGAGCAGTTCGAATATTTTTCAAAGACCAGAAATCTTCTTAAAAATGCCAGTTGGTATATATTAAAAAACTATAATGAAATGCCCGCGATTAGTATTTATAAAAGCACTACTACGTACCCTGCAATACTCTTTTCATCATCCGCCATTGCTTTCTCCACTTTATACTGTAAAGCTCTAACTGAAACTCGAAATAAATCAAGTTTTTTTCATCACGGTACGATCAAATTACTTTCGGCACTGTTTTTGTTCGCTAACCGACCCTTTAGATTGAAGAAATCCCTAAGATACGTATGTAGAAATTAGAAAACAAATAAAACATACTCACGTTGACGTCAAGACGGCAGATGGCGGCAAATGGCCTCCTGAACGAGATGTGCACGACGAGTCGAGCTCGTTTGGGCATGCGTGGTAGCATCGAAGTTCGTTTTTCAGACTTCCGGTCGGTGACGTCCACGTCCTCGTCGTCATTGCTAAAGGTCCCTAATGAGCAAACCACTTCCGCAATGGCAACGAGAAGGTTTAATGAGTATATATATAGATAGAACAATGGCTGTGCACGTTTTTTATAGACCTTTGTGCAATTCTTAGCCGTTCTCTGCTCAACAACAGGAATCTTAAGCAATGACCACGGCGACAAAATGAATTTATATTTTACCAGCGATCTAGATCTGTTCAGTACGATAATGGCTCTGGAAACGGGCTTGGGCTAATGACAGTGACAAAAAATCAACCGTCGTCTTCCGCGTTTCTCAAGCAAAGCAGAACTTGGTCATTTTACGTCGTTGTTGTCAACAAAGAAATGTGGGTTCTTTAGATACTTTTAAATCAAAGCTACTTCCAACCGTACTGGACGAGGATCGAAAAACATCATCGGTTTAGCCTGATTAATTAATCAAGAAATGTATCAAATGACCATTTTTTTTTTGATGAGTTTTAAATTCTTAATCCATCATGGACATGTTTCAGTATTTTTTGGTGATAATTTTCTAAATTCCCCTGTAAAATGGACAACTTATTTATATTGTTTCTTCATTTGTACAGAGAGAGGGAGAGAAGAAAGTATTTATTGTTACTACATTTAACACCTCACTACAATGGAGCTTTTCGAAAACGCTCTTCAAAGGCGCAGAGGAATTTGACAACGTGGGAAAACACTTTGAAAACGAAGCGTTTTGAAGAGATGACGTAACGATAACCATAATAATCCTCTGGCCGAGATTTACTCAAACAAAAAGCCCGGTAATTCATTGTTGCGTTTTCAAATCTATTCAGTGTGGATCGTGGACGGAAAATATTTATCAAAATCGTCCGGCGTGAAGGTCAGGGGCCCTAGCTAGTTCTGTGCATTGGAGAACGCGCTAGTGACTGGAGCTAATTTTTCGTCAGTATTTTCATTTGGAATGATTATTAGCTCGGAGCAGTTAAAATATAAATGCGTTTTTCAGAAGGCGATATTATCTTAGCCAGGACAGGCTTAGCCCGTTTTCGCTTTTCTTGGCCTAAGGGCTCATTTCCCGACCCCAGATTCGAGGGCTTCCGGTCTTCATGTATGCAGTCTTTATGTTTCTGCATCCTATGAGTTATTGTCAATGGTAGCAGGATTCGAGAATCTTTGTCTCGAGCCAACGTGGAATCAATTGGGGAATGTTGTTACGATAAGGAACATTGTTGCTTTGCAGAAAGATACCCTAATTATTTTACTGACAGGCTTTGGCGTGGCAAGTCATAGATTTTTCAGTTATTGCCCTTTTTTAATAACCAAATCAATGCGCGCGCTCTTATTGGTCAATCAGCTGTGGCTTGTTGTGCCGATAAACGCATGGGAAAATCGCGCGTCTTCTGAATAGATTACTTTTGATATGTTAAAATTGAGGCTAACACAATAGATCTCAGTACGAGGCTCTGGGGAATAAAGCCCACAAACTCTGCAGTTACTCTCAGAGCCTCGCGCTGAATTCTGTTGTTTAGGCTGAATTTTAATATAGCGAAAAATGGGCTATTATTATACAAAAGCAATAGGCCACAAGTTTCTATGGTTTAGAGGCTGATAAACCACTTGGGATGTTGGTAGAACACGATACATAAGAATTGTAAATCACGAGCTGTAATTCGTAAATCACGTGACTTAATTCAAAAATCCTATTTCCCTAGACCCCTTCAATCCTCGTTCCAAGGCCCAGCTGGCTAAGAGAAGTGACAAGTGCAATGGGGACGAGAATGGAATATGACCGAACTAACTGGAACAAATTCGTTCCTAAGAGACCTCCTTACCGAGGAAGAACTTTCTTTCTCTTGTACACATTACTACTCGTTTAAAAATCAGATTGTAAGAACTTTCTTTATAATATGTCGTATTACTCTCGTATTGTGATCGGTTCTTACTTATAATCTAATGGAATTGGAGGACAGACGCACAGCTGATTCCCGTCATTAGGGGGGGATTCTACCTGAATAGGAGTAAAATTGGAAGTATGTTTGAAAGGGAACTGTTAAGATTAAAATGGGTTGGGAACACTACCAGACAGTTGACCCTCTCAAAAGAGAGCCCCAGGTAACCTGGGCCACGTTGGTAGAGGACTGTTTGGTGTCCGTCTTTTAATCTCAAATTTTAAATCTTCCAAATCCATCAAATCTTCAAATTTCCTATTTTCCACAATTTAACCTATCCTTTAAGAAAAAACATCTTTTTCCCAAAATGCCCAAAAATCACCCCAAAAGTTACACAAAACCTCAAAACATTGGTTAATGTTCTCAATGGAGGGATTTGGCGTTGCTTGAGACGTTAACGAGGTATTGGCAGAAAGGCCATGTTGTGCGACGTCAAAACAGCCTTCAGGTGAAATCCTGCCTTAATAGATTCCATGTTGCCGTGCGTCTGTTCAGTGATCGATCCCAAAAGACGTCAAAATGTGGGAAGACCATCAGTGACACATTCGCCTGCCAAACTTTTACGTCATTTGCGATCTATTACTGAAAAGACACCTGGACACATGGAATCCACCTGCTAATTTTATAAAAAGAATAGACAGTATTTCGCGGGGCTTTATGTTAGCGATTTCAACAGGCAGAGAAATGATGAGAAAGGGCATTAAATTTCGCGATACAAACGTCCCAACTTTATTTATTTTCCGAATGCAACTTACCAGAAAAACCAGTTAATAGTTTGTGAGATATACAAACAACAGCCCTCATTTGGCGCGAAAATGTGCTAGGATATTTGTCAGCGGACATTATCTGTTCCGGGAAACGAGCTTCGAGGAACAGATCACGTCCAAGGAAAAATATCAGAGCCTATTTATGCCCCAAATGGAGGCTGTTGTGTTTATTATCCTTCAAATATTTTTCGCAACACGAGCAGTTTTGAAAATTGGGGAATATATAAATAATAGCCTCTATTTGGCGCGAAAATATCCTGGGATATTTGTTCGCGGACATTATCTGTTCCGAGAAGGGAACAGTTTTCCGAGAGCATAGCTCGGGGAAAACTGTGAACTATGATGCCAGGAGTTGTCTGCGTACATTATCTGTTCCGAGAAGCAAAGAGTTTTCCGAGAGCGTAGCTCGAGGAAAACTGTGAGCTACGAGGAACAGGTAATATAATGTCTAAGGACAAACATCCTTAGCTAACTTAGTGTATACTAAAACAGTGCATAGTGCTAAATGCGCGCGCTGATTGGCTCCTCAAACTCCGAATATCCTGTGCTGTTTACCTCCGAGCAACTCGGGAAAGAATGGCGTCCCAGTTTGCATCCGTGACAAGTTAATAAATCATCCAAATTAATTTTTTTGTGGCGGATATCATCTCATTGTTTTAGCTAGCATTGGATTACACTGCTGGCAGTCTGTTTTTCTCTCGAAATTTCAGCAGGGATTATGAGGAGAAAATATTTAGCGTAAAAGAGAATGGGACGAGATATGGGCGCGGCACACCTTCTTCCCTACTCGGCCATACTGGCATGCCGCTAGCCGCTCTTTTGCGTTCGCGATGACTAAACACTCGTGTAAACCCGGGCATCCAAGTGGCCCATAAAGAAAAATAAAATTATCTTGCAGCCTAGGGCTGAATTGTGTAATGTACAATATTAAAAAAGTAAGTATAAAGTCAGATATTAAATACAAATACAAATAACTACAGCAAGATATAAGAAATCTAAAAGTTGATCAAGTATGGTATTTTTTTCTGTGATTTGGATTTTCTATAAAGTGTTCAATTTCGCGTTTTTAAATTTCCCGAGGATTTTAATTCATGGGTCTTTAATTTCGCGATCTATTTACTATAACAAAAATCGCGAAATTAAAGACCCTCAAAATTAAACACCAATGGAGTAGCATCGTACAAGATCTTGATTAGGACAAAATATGATTTTCACAGGATCGGTTGGTAAATTGAAAATATTCAAAAATAACACTGTGAAACAGTTAAAATTAAACTACTTGAGATTGATGTATGAAACCGATTAAAAGTAGTATAATTAATTAGTTTAATTAAGGAGACCTTGTTTTTTCAAGTGTTACAGCCAGCATTGAATGCTAATGTCAGAAATGAAAAGCTTTTACTTTCCAGACAGTTCATCCGTTTGAAACGTCTTAAATGTCTATTGCAGATGTTTTCTGTCTAGGTTCCAGACCTCTATTGTTACAGTATAAATGGCTTTCGAAAAATTTGTAAGGTCTTGTAAAGGCCCATTTACACAGGCGATTTTTGTCGCAGCAACGCGATGCAATTTTTGTCGCGCTAAACTTGCAACTTCAAAATCGTACATGTAAACCAGGTGCGATTTTCAGTGCGATTTGTCGCCGCGATATCGCAGAGGTTTCGAACATGTTTGAAACATGTTGCAACTTTAGCGCGACAAAAATTGCATCGAGTTGCCGCGACAAAAATCGCCTGTGTAAGCTGGCCTTAACGTTTATACTTTTGAAAATGTATGTTGACTAGCATACGAAACATCAAGGTTATAAAACAAAAAACATGTTTTTAATGTTTATCACCGCTGTTTGTTTTATATTTTTAATCAAGCTACGATGGTCGAAGATCAAGAGTTTAGTATATATAAAGCGTTATTTTGTCTCCACTCCACAACAAATAACAACACAGCATCGCTGAACCAAATAAGTTTATTTGGGGACGGCTTGGCGAGAACCAACCCGAACACTGTATAATGCAAACAATTTACAATTTACATGACTTAGCCTAGCAAGCAAGGACAAAGCAATCTCTCTCCGCACTTACAAGTCATTTGCTAGAGTCAATCAAGGGCTGGTGAGCTAAAACACTCTTATTACTGAATAAACCAATTATTTGACCTATTTCTACAGATAAGCACTCGGGAGTCTTGGTACCAGTTAGGCTGTAGGACATCAGCTCCGACACTGCATTTGACTTTAAGATAACCATGTCATCTTGGTCTACTCCTCTAAAAGAGCTCTCATTACAATCTTTGTGCCAGTTAGGCTAGGCCACAAAAACTCCAACATTTCATTAAACTATAATATAGACAAGCCATCTTGGCCTACATCCCCATATCAGCTCTCAAGCTTTATGTCAGTAAGGCTGGAAAACATCAACTCCGACATAACATCATGACTTAACCTAGAAAAGCTAGCAAAGATAAAGCAATTTCCACACTTATAAGTCATTTGCTAGTGCCAGTAAGGCTGGTAAGCTACAACACTAGTACACACAAAATACTTGGCCTTTTCTCTCTTAAGCACTCAGCAGTCTTGATACCAGTTAGGCTTGAGGACAGCTCCGACATTGCATTCGACTGTAAGATAAACATGTCATCTTGGTCTACAGAGACAACTCGGGTTAATAGCCGCTGGAGTAAGACGTGCCGTCCATGAGCGAGACAGCGAGGTTGAGCGAGCACGGGTACGTGTGCTCGAAGAGACCAAAAGACGGTGGATCTCTTTGGGAATGATGAGAGAAGATGATGCTCACCTACTCGACTCTGTCGAAGGCCCTTACCATCCCAACATAGAACGTTCTCGGGAATTTTACTTTGCAAGAAAGAAAGAAGAGGATCAAAAGATGTTGGAAGAGAAGGCACGCCAGTATTACCAGCATGAGTGGGTTTTGACCAAGGAGAAAGAACTCCGACAACTCCAAAAACAGGAGGATGCAGCCACCGACGAGGATGTGAAGCGCGCTCAACAGTACATGATGGAACTCACGGTAGGTGCCCTCAAGTTAAGATTTCAGCGTTATGAGGTGCCCGGTCTTAGTAAACTCGTCCTGTTGGAGAGAAGGAAGAAAGCGGTCGAGATGAAATGGTTGTCTCCACAGCAAGCGCAACATATTCACAGCATATGGAGCCCTCTACCGTACCCTTGCCATAGCCAAGAAGACAGATCGGACGAGGAGCAACTGTTCATTACCCAGACCGGGGCCTCAGGGAGTCGTAGCCAGCAGGTGGCCAGCAGCCAGAAACGTCGCTCTAAGAGAGGTGAAACCACCCCAGTGCCAAAGAGGGGAAGGATCACCCACTTCTTCAGCCCCAGTCAGGAGTAAATGTACGAATTCTAGACTCATGTTTTCTTTCGGAAACTAATGATAATGTTTAGGACATAAATATATTGAGTGTAACATGCATCCGCATACATATCAAATTTGGAAATTAAATGTTTTATCATTGACGTCATGCAAGTGTTTTTTTTGCGCGGGTTTACATCCGTCTCGTGTCAAGCCAGCGGCATTTTCATTCCAGCTCTTTTGTTTAGAGAGTCCGCCGTTCTTGGAAATCGAAGTCTCTCAAAATAGCACTCCACTGTCCAAACCCGTGTTTAGTTATCCCTTTCTTTAAAAAATCGTTCTCTTCTGTTGTGAATTTCAAAACATGACGAATGTTGCTCTGAGAGCGCAAGATTCTTTTAGGCAGGGCATCTTTCTTGGGGGAGGAGATGGTATTTTGCACTGTTTCAACAGAAGGCACGGCGTTGGAAGTTGAATCTCCGAGTCTCGCGTGGACGTCCTCGTCCACCTCTGAGCCCTTGGCACCTTGAAGTTTCTGTAGGCACTCGTGACCCTTCAAAGCAACTTCTCGGGATCGTTGCTTTTGATAGTGTACTTTAGCAACAGCAGAGCTGTGCTTTTGGTCTTCTGACAAAATCCTCTGCTCCTCGCTAGTGAGCTGATTGAGACTCTGCGTTTCAACAATTTGGCGATAGCGCGTGGGATGGATGTACTTTCCAATTGCATCAAACACCAGTTTGCTCATGATCTCGCCCAATTTACCATGCTGGTCGCCATTTCTGTTGACGAGAACGAAATCACACTGGGGTTTCAGCAAAGGTCTAACGTACGAGATGTAACCATTGAGCACTTGCATGTTTGCATCGGTGAGAATCAAGGAATCAAATCCATACTTTCCAGCAGTCTTGAACGTTTTCTGATCAATAAATCCGCCCTTTTCCCTAGCTGTAGCAATCATGTCAACCGTCAAATATTGATAAGTCATGGGACGTGATCCCTTCACTTTGATGAACAGATACATGCCTACAAACCTCGTGGCAAATGTCAGGTCTGAGGGGCTCACTTGAGCTGGACTCGATTTGCAAATCTTCACGGTATTTTCGTAGCGCGGCAGATGGAATTGCACGACCTCCAACAGCTCTTCCATTGTTGCCCAGTGGCCTCTTGCTTCAAGTGTCTCAATGTCTAAATCTTGTGTCCACTGCAGTCGCATCATCTTTGCGACTGTCTTTCGTGCTCTTTTGAGGTACAACTCTGTTGCAGAGAACTTTTGGAAGACTGCCTCTGACGCGCCATGAAGTTTCCTGAAGTCGATCATTTCAGAAATAGCATCTATGTAGCCCAGACGCCCACCACGGCCGAGCTTGCATTCGTCTTGTAAGTAGTCAACAAACTTGAACAACAAATTTGGAGAACACAAAGTAAAGACCACCACGTCAAAAGTCAACTCTTCCTCGTCTTCACAACAAAATCTAAGAAACTTAAAGCATCTTGTAACTATTTGTTGAGCTGCACGATCTTTCTTGTAACCGCCACCACTTCCAGTCGGCCATTTCGTAAATACTTCGCCAATGTCGCACGATAATGAAAAGGAGGGAAGGAACTTTACAGCATGCTTTGTGGTCTCACATGTTTGATCTTGAATTGTGCTCTCTATCGAAACATTGCTTGCTACCTTAAGCGAATCTCTGATTTCCTTCGAATTGGGTTTTTCGTCAAAGTAAAAGAACCAACTGTGCTTGGTGTAAACATGTTTTCTGCAGCCCCTCTGACTCTGAAACCCATCATGGTCACACTCTCGTACTGGGAAGTGATACAAACTGTCAGTTTCATCCTTTTCCAAGTGAAGGCGTTTCGGTTTTGGTGACGCTCCATCGATATCCGACCAACTGACTTTGCACTTCTTGCTCATTTTGCCGTTTTAAGAACATTTGGCCAACAGGAACCGATGACGAATAATGGAACTGCATATATGTTTGTATTTGCCAAAGCATGCCCTTACTTGCCCGCCCTCATTACTATTGTACAAAATTCATGACAGTTAGATGCAATCAAACTTGCCCAAGCAGGACTGTGCGCGCCCTATTGTTTGCTTCAAATAGAAATGCGAAACAAAATGGTCCGAACAAAACAGTCCTAAATGACCAATTTGGGAACCATGTGTTCCATTTACGGATAGGAACTCGGAACAAAACAGTCCTAAATGACCAATATGGGAACCATGTGTTCCATTTACGGATAGGAACTCGGAACAAAACAGTCCTAAATGACCAATTTGGGAACAATGTGTTCCATTTACGGATAGAAACTCGGAACAAAATAATCCTAAATGACCAATTTGGGAACAATGTGTTCCAATTACACATAGGAACTCGGAACAAAACAGTCCTAAATGACCAATATGGGAACCATGTGTTCCATTTACAGATAGGAACTCGGAACAAAACAGTCCTAAATGACCAATTTGGGAACAATGTGTTCCAATTACGGATAGGAACTCGGAACAAAATAGTCCTAAATGACCAATTTGGGAACAATGTGTTCCATTTACAGATAGGAACTAGGAACAAAATAGTCCTAAATGACCAATTTGGGAACAATGTGTTCCATTTACGGAGAGGAACTCGGAACAAAATAGTCCTAAATGACCAATTTGGGAACAATGTGTTCCATTTACGGATAGGAACTCGGAACAAAACAGTCCTAAATGACCAATTTGGGAACAATGTGTTCCATTTACAGATAGGAACTCGGAACAAAATAGTCCTAAATGACCAATTAGGGAACAATGTGTTCCATTTACAGATAGGAACACGAAACAAAACAGTCCTAAATGACCAATAAGGGAACAATGTGTTCCATTTGCAGAAAGGAACTCGGAACAAAACAGTCCTAAATGACCAATTTGGGAACAATGTGTTCTTTTACAGATAGGAACTTGGAACAAAATAGTCCTAAATGACCAACTTGGGAACCATGTGTTCCCTTTACAGATAGGAACTCGAAACAAAACAGTCCTAAATGACCAATTTGGGAACAACGTGTTCCATTTACGGATAGGAACTCGGAACAAAACAGTCCTAAATGACCAATTTGGGAACAACGTGTTCCATTTACGGATAGGAACTCGGAACAAAACAGTCCTTAATGACCAATTTGGGAACAACGTGTTCCATTCACAGATAGGAACTCGGAACAAAACAGTCCTAAATGACCAATTTGGGAACCATGTGTTCCATTCACAGATAGGAACTCGGAACAAAACAGTCCTAAATGACCAATTTGGGAACAATGTGTTCTATTTACAGATAGGAACTCGGAACAAAACAGTCCTAAATGACCAATATGGGAACCATGTGTTCCATTTACGGATAGGAACTCGGAGCAAAACAGTCCTAAATGACCAATTTGGGAACAATGTGGTCCATTTACAGATAGGAACTCGGAACAAAACAGTCCTAAATGACAAATATGGGAACC
>CM042758.1:672156-704237 GCA_022496165.2 Catalaphyllia jardinei | reverse complement strand
CTCTTCGTGAGCCCGAACGAACGTTTAAATAACATCATACTATTGAATATAATACTACTCAGCCTCAAAATTCCACGGCAAAAGTATCCAACGCTACCTCTGGCTGCGATCGAGAGCACATGGAAAGAAAGTCCAAAGTCTACATGGCCTTCTCACGTGCTCACATGTTCGTCACATGTATTATCGCGTGTCTCAGTTACGGTACCAGTTTACTGGCCGTGACCATAACAAGCAGGCCGACACGTGAAAGAAAACGTGAGACAGACAAAGCACATGGTCGATTGCAATGACGTCATTTGCATCTGAAGAATTTGCCCCTTAAGAATTTTTCGGGGGGGCTAAATTTGTAACGATAAATACACGTCCAAAAATTCCAAAAATGTCGATTTCGACTTCATTATGAAAGCGTTCTTTGACGAACGCAATAATAGCCCTGTTTACTGGTGTTTTCACTTACTTTTGTAAACAACGTGAAAGCATTCATACACAGCCTTGTAGAAAGTTCCAACAACCATTCACGTGTACAAATAAATATCTCGTGTCTGTGTCTGATACCAAAATAATACATGACGCGTACCTTTTGTTTAAAACAATAACCTCTGATGACGTATCTAAAAGGGAAAAGTCCAAAACAAACTTAATATCAATGTAGCACGCAATTTCTTCTTTTTTTGATAATCACGAATGAATAAGACGCGATTTTCCTTCTTTCGAGCTGAAGTTGCGAAGCCTAGAGATACGCTTATGAATAACACAGAAAATAGCGAAGAACTTAAATCAATTTATAACATAACTTAAGCAAAGCGCGCGCTCTGATTGGCTAATTCAGCATTTACTATTTGCCCATGGGTGTATGCTGATGACGTACTCAATAACTAAAGCAAAGCGCGCGCTTTGCGATGTAGCCCAATTTGTCAGAACATTTTGACCACTGTGATGACGCGTATCGTTGTCGATAAGAGTACAGACCACGCTAAACCACATTTTTTGCCACAATGTCAAAGATAACGGAATAAATATTTGTCTTAACAACTGAAAACACCGACTCGGACCAGTGCACGCGCTGCATTATGCAAATGAGCTGCTTGTACGCGTTAGACTTTCCTTTCAAACTTTTACAAACTCGCTTAATATGCAGAAACAATACGAAAAGAATGTTTGGGAAACGAGTAATGACACGTACTCGTTGTCGGTAACAGTACAAACCACGATAAACCACATTTCGATTTGCTTTTTACCATAATATCAACGTCAAAGAAAATGTTTTTCTTCAGAGCGCGACCTGAAAAAGACATTGCGTGACACATTGACGCGAGCAGCGTGGTATGGACTCTAATTAAGGAATAGGCAATGTCTAGCGTGCGTCAGGATGCACGCGGATAGTTGGGAGAGCACGAAGGTAGCGTAAAAGTTTCTCGAGGCGCAGCCGAGAGGATCTCCAGCTAGCTAAGTGCTCTCCCAACTATCCAAGTGTATCCCGAATTGGATGGACTCTCGCTAGACATTGTCCATTGAGTCGACTAAAATTTGTATTTGATCCGGAGCACGTAAAATGCGAAGTTTAAACCGGGTCTTAATAGAAAAGAACAGCAAGTTAATGTATTCCAATTTACCTATTTGTTTCTTCAAGAGAAACTTTAAAGCTCCGGCTAAATGATCCTAACATTCAAACACAACATACCGCAACATTGTTGGCCACAACATTTTGCACGCGTTCATTTGGCCACCCTGTTGCGACGTTCTCGTGGTTCTTGGTGCTGAAGGCGGCGAAATACGAGATACAAAAACCCCCAACTTGTCGCGCAACATTGTTTCGTTGCAAGTTTTCGTCGATGTTTCCCGTTTTTCACCTTGTGTGATCAACTTGTCGCGCAACAAAAACATTTGTTGCGGGTTGAAGAATGTTGTTGCGAAAAGTAGAGCGCGGGTCTACTTTGAGCAACAAATTTTGGCTTTGTTGCTCGTTTTTCATCAAACTCACAACTTGTCGCGCAACAAATTTGCTCGTGCCCTGCAAATCAACCAATCAGCGCGCCGCATTTCTTCAACCCGCAACAAATGCTTTTGTTGCGGGCCAAGTTGATCACGCAAGGTGAAAAACGGGAATCATAGACGAAAACTTGCAACGAAACAATGTTGCGCGACAAGTTGAGGGTTTTTGTATCTCGTATTTGTATCTCGTATTTCGCCGCCTTCAAAAGGAGCGCGGCCTTTGGGGACGAGAATGTGTTGCCGCATGTTGGTTATTGAAAATCGAATTATTGCGCATGCCCGGGCGCAACATTGTTATACAAACCTGGCCAAACGAGTACAACATCATACAACATTCACAAATGTTGCATAAAAAGATTTGACCATTTTCAAATTTGGGCCAATAACACCCAACATGTTGCAGCATGTCGCAACACGTCGCAACAGGGTGGCCAAACGCGTGCTACATGCTACGACCAACAATGCTGCGGTATGCTGTTGCTTTGAGATGTTGCTATCGTTTGGCTGGGGCTTAAAACGATGAAATCTATTTGTGATGAAGAACCACATCTTTTTTACGTAAATTATGCCCACCCCGTGGGAACACCGTGGGACACATTAATCATGCTTTAGTTTTAAGATCCCGACACCGTGGGACACCTTAATTATACTTTAGCTTTAAGATTCCCACACCGTGGGAGACATTAAACAATAAAAGAAAAAACAAACCTATAAATGTCTCATGTTTTAATAACATATTTCTGAGGGAAAGTCCCGTAATAGGCTGCCTGCTTTCCGAGAAATATCACGCAAATATTTTTCTATACAATAATATTTAACTATTGTTCGCTGAAGGCGAAGTGAGTATTTTCCTCTTGTGACACATCGCCTGACAAATGGCCGCCTCGCACTTTGCCGGTCACAGAGAGCGAGAGAATTTCTATGATGACCTAAGTAATTATAATAAATCAGGATTATTATGGCTCCTGACTAAATGGAAATAATACGTTGGCTCTGCTTGTATTGTTCTGGGCCGAGTTGTTCGAAAACCGGTTAACGTTTAACCCAGGATTGAACGTTAACTGCAGAATTACATGTTTTTTCTTGTTTAAAAATGATTTTACCTCTAACGTTTGGTGTAATTTGAGATTACTGCGACTGAGAACTGAAGGACAAACAATATAAACAGAACACCTCACTAAAAAGTTACAAAACTGAAATCAAAATTCTCGCTCACCCTGGGTTAGCTTAATCATGCTTTGAACAACCCAGCCCAGAATACTATTTGTATAGGTAATCATACGGTTTCGAGTTCAATTTGAAATTAATTTGCACGAGTGAGTTTTTCAAAAAGCTGAATTGCACGAGCCCCTTCGGCGAGTGCAATTTTGCTTTTAGATAAACTCACAAGTGCAAATTAATTCCAAATTGAACGAGAAAAACCATATGATTACTTATTAATAATATAAACATGAAAATTTTGCGTGAAGGATGTTTTGAACTTTATAGACTCTAAACTCTCTTCTCAGTTTTGAGCGCGCGCTTAACCTCAGGTGATTTATCACGCAACCAGGAAAAAATTGCGCCATAATTGCGCCATCCAGGGCGCGCGCTTGATTTGAAAAGAAAAGATTTGATTGGCTATCTGTGAACTTCTTTGTTCATTGACCAATCAGAATGCTTGCTTTATTACCTTTTTTTGCACTGAATTACCTCTTTTCTGCACTGTGTTAAGGAATCGAGTAATTTTTTCATGTATATTATTAGTTAGCAAATGTAACAAAGCATAAACTCACAATGGAACACCAAAATAACAAAGGAGAATTTGAAAAGGAACAAGGGTCTCAACGACTGTCTGATGCATTAGGCAAATTTTGATTAACCAACTAAAACAAAGAAAAGTCCCGGTGATATGAAATAATAGACTTCCCATCGTTTTTGAGGATCTTCGCTTGATTGAGCACTATACAAACCATATTATATATTCGAAAGGATATATAATAGCGAAGATATTTGTTTACAAACATTGTTTTTGTTATTTAAATGATGAAAACGTGGAACAAAAGTAACGTAAATAGTTTATTTTAGTGCTCAGGGCTCCTGTTGATAGCAGGTTGTTTTTAGCTCCTGAAGGGACTATCCTGAGCTTTATAACTAAATAAAGGTGTCTGTCTGTCTGTCTTTGTTTCACCAGCCAATAGTTCTCTGTTTGACATATTAATAGCAATAGGTGACATCAGTGATATCTTTGCTATATGCAATCAAAAAGTGATTTCAAGCGTTTTAAGCTATGTTAAAAAAAAAACTGAAAGTCGTTTTTCGATATGGAAAGTCAACTTTGTGAGTTGGTGCTCAGGTGCTCACTGTGAAGGTAAAGCTAAAGAAAGCTGATGTTAAAGCCGCCATTTACTATACCACTCTTTGGTCACAAAAAAAGCCCAAACTTTCAACTTGATTTAAAATATAAATACTTTTATTTGCTTTGTTTACGTACTTTGTTTCAATGGCACAAAAGGTCTCTAAAGCAAACAAAAACAATTGCTTTATCTTGTCACAATTCATAGCGGTAATTAAGAAATCAGGAATTCGACTTGGCGCACAAGACAATAAAAGGCAGAACGCGTCTTTCTCAAAAGTTGCAAAAAAAAGTTAGTGGCATTTTAAAAGTTAGTTCAAACCCGTGTGTGTTAGTTTGACTCGTTGCCTTGGGATGAAATCTCCGTTGGTGTTAAATAGGTGATAAACCCGTGCTGCACCTTGTACTAATAGAAGCCTTATTTGCTAATTGGGCCTCGTTTATTGCTCGTTTCGTTGCTGGCCGTACAACACGTGCCGAAAGAAAACAGTGCACATTCTAAAGCTTGGCGTGTAACATGAAGGTGTAAAGTTGGACTGGATTGGACGAGAACCATGCAACGGAGAATCAGTCAGGAAGTTTCTGTTGAAGGCGCACAGAGAAGGAAGCCGAGTAATCACATTGTAAGAACTCAATATACATGTGCTTATGTTATGCAAGTGATGATAACTTTTAATGACAACCGCTTCGCGCCAATCTTTCTTTTTATTTAAGGTATATTCCATCAAGGTTGCCTGGTCAGATGGAACTATAAACATCGTTTATCGGCGATACAGCGAGGTTCTTCAACTTGAGGTGAAAACTTCGTGGATTGCTGTGACTATTTTTTGTGTCCTGAATTTTCCATGTTTTTCTTGTTTATCTTACTAATATTATTTGCTAACAAGGCGAATTTGCTTAAAGTGGGATTCCCGTTCGAACCCTGTTCACACTGATCTGAACCAGTTTTCGTCGACGCGTATAATCTCTTATTGGCCACACTGATGCGAAATCTCCGATTTCAAATGGTTTCACTCCGAACAACACGGTCAAATGTATCGATTTCTGACTAGAATGATCAGCCGACATCCGATTAGTTGTATCACTATTGATGCTTGTGGGGAGAAACCGCGTTAGTGGGACAGCTTCTAAGCTGTCCCAGTTTGTGACAGGCCGCACTTGGTAAACGCAGCTCCGAATAATTAATTAAAGCAAAGCGCGCGCTCTGATTGGCTAATTCAGCATCTACTATTTGCCCATGGGTGTATGCTGATGACGTACTCAATAACTAAAGCTAAGCGCGCGCTTTGTGATGTAGCTCAATTTGTCAGAACATTTTGACCACTGTGATGACGCGTATCGTTGTCGATAAGAGTACAGACCACGCTAAACCACATTCGATTTGTCTTTACCACACTCTCAAAGATAACGAAATAAATATTTGTCTTAACAACTGAAAACACCGACTCGGACTTAAAAGTGCACGCGCTGCATTATGCAAATTAGCTGCCTGTACACGTCAGACTTTCCTTTCAAAAACTTTTACAAACTCGCTTAATATGCAGAAACAATACGAAAAAATGTTTGGGAAACGAGTAATGACACGTACTCGTTGTCGGTAAAAGTACAGACCACGATAAACCGCATCTCGATTTGTTTTTTACCACAATATCAACGTCAAAGAAAATGAGTGCTAGCTAAAAAAGGCATTGCGTGAAACATTGACGCGAGCAACGTGGTTTGGACTCTAAAAGACTTCTGTTGTTTTAATGTCTAAATTTTATGTTATAAAACAAATGGTAAACGCCATAGCGTGTACTATTTAACAAATGGTAAACGCCATAGCGTGTACTATTGAGTTATGGATGCATGCGGGAGGTTGCTAAGCACGAAAGAAGGGTAAGAGTCGCACGAGGCGATAAACTCTAGCTTCTTGAGTGCTTAGCAAACCTCCCAAGTGCATCCATAACTCAATAATACACGCTATGACGTTTACCATTTGTTAAATAGAGGCTATACGGGTGTGCGTCCCTAATGGGTGGTTTTTCAGCTCAGTTCTGTTCATAAATAGGGCATAGATTTTGGCCATTTTGGTCATAGTCTTGAATTAGGCATGTGTTGTAGCTACTTTTTCATCACTAAGTTTGGAAAAGCAATAAGAACCATAAACGATTAATAATTTACTTTGGGAAATTGCTGTTAACCTACAAGTTGCATTTTCAAGTGAAGTATGATCCTCGCAGTAAATTTTCCAATTTAAGCAACTGGAAAGAAGAAGCCTGAAAAAAATCAGGGCTTCAACGGGATTCGAACCCGTGACCTCCGCGATACCGGTGCGATGCTCTACCAACTGAGCTATGAAGCCACACATTGGGGGAAAGGTCAATTTATTGAGCATCGCACCGGTATCGCGGAGATCATGGGTTCGAATCCCGTTGAAGTCCTGATTTTGTTCAGTCTTTTTCTTTCAAGTTGCTTAAATTGGAAAATTTACTTCGAGGATCATACTTCACTTGCATCTACAACCGCAGTTCAAATATGAATTAGTTACATTTTGTTTTCGTTTTTTTCTTGTTTTGGAGACTGCACAATGTGGATTTAAAAAATTCAGCCACTATGATGCTGATGATTTCATTACCACAAGAATGGAAAAAGAGAATTTCTGCTTTGAATACTAATTTTCTTTCAGATTGAATTTCATAGCTAGTAATTCAACGAAGACTGCATGTAATAGTTTGAAAACATCTTTATTTATATTCGATGTCTGTTTATCCATTTTTTTTCAGCGCAATCTCCTGAAAACATTTCCAAGCAATAAACGCCAAAGGCTCATTCCTTCACTTCAAGGTAGGTTACGTTAGAGTGCGTTAACAGTCCAGCCATGAAAGTCAGTAATCCTGAGGTTTTAGGAATAAAGGACCTTAATGCTAAAACTGATGCTGTGTGCCAGATACTTTTCAATTTAATCTGAAAACTTTATGCATAGATAACTCATGAAAACACCCCTCTCACAATGTCGTGTATTTGGTAGACATCTTAAATAAGGCTACACTCCATGATTTCATGATCGACCATCGCAGTTATATGTACAACTTAAGCAGTTGTGAAATTAAAGCCTGAAAAAAATACAGGACTGAACGGGATTTGAGCCCATGAGCTCTGCGATAGCGGTGTCGTGCTCTACCGTGCTGTCTCTCAATCTAACTAGGAGCTGGTCACGTTGTGAGTTTGTAATATACCAGTAGATGGCGAAGATAGTATTCCATTTTCACCAATGGAATCGCCACTCATTGTCTCTGCGTGCTTAAGTTATGGGAAATCCGATTTTGGTGAGGCAATGAGTGACTACACCAGACAGAGATGCCAGACTGTTGTGCTACGTATGATGTAACAGAGAATCAACTCTGAAGTGTAAATTTTGGTGCTAATTTAACCCATGAATAACCCACTGGGCGTTAGCCCTAGTAAAGGGAATCAGGGAACCACAAGAGGTAAAGAAAAAATCTTTTGACCTCGGTGGGAATCGAACCCACGACCTCCGGATTAGATCTACCGTTACTCTGCCGGCTGAGTTACGAGGTCGGACAGAGAAAATCGGGGTCGATTTAGGCGGTGAATCGCGGCGAGGAGAAAGTAAGGGTACATATGAATGTTGTGCCGCGTAGCACTATAAACAAAAATGATGGAACAGAGAATCAACTCTGAAGTGTAAATTGAAGTGCTAATTTAACCCTTGAATAACCCACTGGGCGTTAGCCCTAGTAAAGGGAATCGGGGAACCACACGAGGTAAAGAAAAAATCTTTTGAATGACGAGGGCGCTGATTGTTGAAGTAGTGGCCACCAGTACTTCCTGGGGATCAAATCCGGGACTACGATTGTATAAGGACATCCTACGCTGGATAAGTTCTTGATAAGAGGACCGACGAGCACAAAGGGTGACAAGACGTACGCGTTTTCGTTAACTTGTATGTGCTGGGAAAATACGTTTGTCCCCAGGGCCTGAAAACATGGAAAGCGGGAAAAGAACCGCAAAGCCGCCCTGAGATCTATCGAGTGTGGGCTGAAAGCGGTTTCGACGCATTTCCAAGCACCCTCAGTAAGGGAACAATCCAGGTCTGAGAGGGGGCGCAAAGGACTGTCGGCTGGATTTTCTTTTGAGGGTACATAATGAAGACTAAGTAATATGTTCCTCTTGAACACGAACTGGAAGATACTTTTCAGAACACTTGATATAACCGGGGATTCAGAGACTTGTTTGTCCCAGCTGGCTAGAAGAGCTTTGTTGTCGACGAACGCGTCAATCCTTGTATTGGAGTGTGTATGAAGAAGATTCTCCAAGGTACTCAAGAGTGCCAGGAATTCTTTTACAAAGATGGATAGTTTGCGTTCAGTCGTATCCCAGTAACCACGAGTCTCAAGTGGAGACTTCCCAGGTTGGTGTAGGCTGCCGCCCCAGCCTGTTTTGGAAGCATCAGAGAACGCGTGTACCTGGAGATGAAATTCTTGTTTCCATTTGAGAAAACCATCCAATGAGTCTAGAAATTTCCAATGTGAAATTTCTTTACGCAGAGATGGGGAGAGATTAACTTGCGCTTGTCCTTTCCAATGGTCTTGGCAATGGCTTGAAACACGCAACTGGTGTATAATTTTGCCACAGGAACCAGCAAAGAAAATGAGGTGGTCTTCCCTGCGAACTGATTCGTTTATCGTCTGGAAGGATAAACGCTTGCTTCTCTGAGTCACACATATACCTCAAAAACCGGACAGAGGTACACGGCGTTAAGACACTTTTTTTGAGACCAATAAAGTAGCCGAGGGAGATAAGGACTGAACAGGCAACAAAAGCAGCCATCTGCGCTAACTGGAAGTTGGAAAACTGGTTCACGCATGCTCGTGGTAGCTGCAGCTGGCCAGCGTGCCTGTCATCATTATATTGAGAGCACGGTACTCCATTGGACCTGATAAAGTGGGTTGCAGCCATACCCACCGTATGATAAACATACGCGCTGGCGTTCCAGCCGAAGGGAAGTGTGGCGTACGAGAAGTACCACCCCCTCCAGTCCAAACCCAAATACGTAGAGCTAGATGGAAGGAGCTGGATATGGTCATATCCGCTTTTATCGTCGAATGTAGTTTGGTAATGATCTTGGTCGACGCAACGTGGCAAATCCGTGATTTAGTCAAGGGTAAAGGGACAATCCTTAATCCATAGATTTAAAAATCTTTCACCGTGACACATTCTGGGTTTTTTAGTTTCAATGGTAATAGGGAGCACGAGGTATAGGGGCTCAACTTCTCCCACCCTGCCAATAAAATTAAGGGAGCCATTACGCACTCTCTCCATAATAGTGCCGGAGATAAATCCTTCAAATCAAGCGCAAGACTTTGAGTTGGGAAATATTTTCCTATGAGGAAAATTGCTATCGTAAAACTGTTGTAGAAAAGTTCCTTGAAATGGTTGAAAATAATCCGAAAAAATCACTCCGTGAGAAATAATAGACAGCACAAAGTCCCGGAAAGGGGAGTCTTGCAAAATTGCGCGTCAGTTTTCAAGGCAGGAATTAAGATTACCGGCGAGAAAATGATCAAGATGACAGAAGTTGAGCATATCTGGGGATAAAAACACCAAACCTTGAGCTACACTTTCGATGGACGGCACCGGTCCGGAGTAGGTTGTGGGGTCACCTTCCTTATTGCACCACAAAACCGACCGGGGGGGTTGCTGTTGCGCGTAAGACTGACACAGCTCTGACAATACCTAAAATAGCGAGCAAGAAAAAATTAGAAAGAGAGCGAGGAAAACGATTACTCCTCTGGCCAAAAGGAGAAAGGTTAGTTCTTTTTTTACCAGCGGTAAAGGAGTGCATTGAAAAGTATGCGTAACGCAAAACAGTAAGGGCTGCACAGAGTTTATTCCTAACTACAAAAAAATAAGACAGAAAGATGGCAATACAATCTTTAATAACAATTACAGTTCTCAATTGTACTAAGTACAGTTAGTATGGGTTGGCTCCTAGGTTGCCGCGGCCTCTTCCGTACCCTCGGTATGGGTGTCTACGACCCCAGTTTGTCTATCGCCCGTGCTCAGGGCAGTAGCGGACGAGGTGAAGTGGGCTCCCGCAGCCGAAGCATCCTACTTCAGGATTGTACTGTGCAGGAGGTCTGCATGAGGGTGGCAGGAACTGGAGGCGGAGGAGTGGCGGTAGCAGGAGTAAGCGTCTTAACAGCTTTACCAGCCTTTTTCCACTTATCCGTGATGTTGGCCACCTTGCTATCCTCCGTTGACCCCACTAACTTCTGTAAAAGGGTCCTAACGTTTACATCGCCCAGGTTCTCCCTAAGGGCTCTGAGGCATGACTCCTAGTACTGTGCGTCCTTGTGGCCACTAAACTTGGCTGCATCGACGAGGATCTCGAGAGATGATAAGGCCAGGTGGGGGTCAAAGGATTCAGGGGCTCTGGCCACAGCCTTACAGACCTTTCTGAGCGCTCGCTCTACATCACCATCAACTTTAGCTGTTGTTAAAGACTCAATCTTATTGTTTAGGTCAGCTATCTTTTGCTCCACCGTTTGCTGGAAATAAATAATGGAGGGAAGAAACTATGAAAAATAGCCTAGGCTAAGAAGAAAAGCAAAATTTACACTGTTAGGGGAGATACCAGGATATAGGCCTGGCTAAGCCATAGCCTGACTCACACCTAGAGACATTATAAGTGGAAACATGTAACCCCAGGTTATGATAAAACGTTTTACCTGGCTAACGCCTGCAGATAGTTAGGAACATGTCTACCCCAGGCTATGATGGAATTATATGCCTAGCCCGCGCCTAGTAGGAATTGTAGGCGGCACAACTATCCCAGGCCTTGAAACAGTTTTATGCCTGGCCCACACCTAACAGAAATTATAGGCGGGAACATCTACCCCCAGGCCATAATGAAATTTTATGCCTGGTCCACGCCTTAGAGAAATTATAGGCGGGAACATCTACCCCCAGGCTAGGATGAAATTTTATGCCTGGCCCACGCCTTAGAGAAATTATAGGCGGGAACATCTACCCCCAGGCGATGAAGACCTCTATGCCTGGCCCACGCCTTAGAGAAATTATAGGCGGGAACATGCACCTCCAGGCCACGAAGAAATTTTATGCCTGGCCCACGCCGTAGAGAAATTGTAGGCGGGAACATCTACCCCCAGGCGATGAAGAAATTTTATGCCTGGCCCACGCCAAAGAGAAAATATAGGCGGGAACAACTCCCCCCAGACCATGAAGGAATTCATGCCTGGAAACTAAAGGCGGGAACGTCTGCCCCTAAACCATGAAGAAATTATATGCCTGGCCGACGCTGACTAAGGTCAAAAGAATAAATTAGAGCCTAAAACCAGTAACGAACAACAAGCTAAAGACAGAATTAAAAGTACCTCATCGCTATTACGAGCAGTCTGAGGCGGGTTCAATACTTTAACAGGCTCTTTGGCGGAGGCTGGTGCGGCGGCCGGAGATGGGGCTTCAGCAGGCTGAGCAGAATGGACGAGTTGGGTGGCAAGCGCCACTAGAGCTTCTGCAGCAGGTTCGACTGAAGCAGCCATGCTAGAGCTAACCAAGATAGAGTGTGTTTCTATTATCCTATAACGGAGGGATATAAGGGAAAAATTAAAATAAAAGCAAGAGCTAAAAGACTAACAAACCGCTAGAACGACAGACGACGGAATATAACGCAAACTATAACGGGAACAGGCAAAAGAAGAAAAGGCTAAGAAACTAGCAAGCATAAAGATGAGCGATCCACGAGGTACGAGTGCGAGCGACCGAAGAGCATGCAAAACAAAAACAAGGAGAAATAAACAGCATACAGTAAAACCACTAGTAAAGGGTGACTGGGATGGAAACTAAAGGGTTAAATTGTGCTGATAACAAGTGGGGTAGGAGGGAAGGCGACGTAGCGCAGAGAAGAAAGAAAACCGAAAAATTCTAATGACTTACCGGCGGTTTGTGTAGACCTGTGAAACTGCCAAAAATCAAGTTATCAGGCCCAAATTTATACCGGAACGCTGTCGAGGCCTGGGTCCAGTCCGTGGGCAGGTCTCTGGGGAGTATTGCTGTTTGACTTTCGCACGTGCTACAATTTCGTGCCAAATTATTTGATGAAAATAGAGGTGAATATATGTAAGATCATATATTCAAAATGAGGGTAAAAATCATCGTCTTCATATCTTTCTCCGTAGTTCAAATATTTGATCTTGCATTTAAGCCCAGCGGCATTCTCTTGGACCTTGGACCATGTAAATGCACCTTTCCCTTTTTCGATTTTCGAAAATAATGCTCATGATAGCATTCTATTAAGGTGTAGCCTAGAATCATCATAAAAATCAGATGACCAGATAGGATTAATTTATCATTCAATCAAAATATTTTCCCGTTTCTGGTTGGTTAAAACCACACGCATAATTCACCATAACCAGCTGCTGTTGACCAAATTTGGAAATAATTTTGTCATTTTGAACCAATGATGTCAAAGGTGCAGTCCGCTCCAGGATTATTGAACCGATGACTTCAAAATGACGTCAAAAGTGCAGCCCGCTGAAGATTATTGAACTGTTGTTCAAAAAAACCTGGGGACGAAGTTGCGTTATTTTTGGTGAGCAGATCTGGAAAAACAAACAGCTCATTTTTCTCCTTTAAGAGTTTGGAAATATTTTGAATAAATAATAAAGCAATTATTGAATTCGGCTTTCGTAGGATATGAAGAAATCCTGCAGATCTAGGAGGGTGTATCAACCTCGGCCTTCGGCCTCGGTGGATAACAGCCTCCTTGATCTGAAAATTCTTCATATCATACTCACACTCATTCAATAATTGCTAAGTATAATATTTCTATTTTCAGGGAGAATCAAGCTAGTACCAACAAGTGTATATACAAAAGTTGGTAGAATCAGAGACTTCCTCTTGGTAGGTTTTCAGATGTTGAGTTCATGTGGACGTTGAGGCAATTTTAAACAAAGTGTGTGTAGCTTCTCGTCTTAGGGTACTTATGTACAGTGAACCACCTATTTGATGATAATATGTCCTCTCCTGATCTTTGTTTAGAATCTGATCTCTCTGCCTGATCACATCTCCAAGTGTCAATTGGTGATAAGCTTCTTCACCCCCAAACCTGAAGACTTGGAATCTGTTGAACCAAAGTAAGTGATTTCAACTTAAGACGCCTATTGTGCCGCAAGAATTGTATTTCCACGGACTTCGAGCTCCAGATATCCCTTGCATTTTACCCAGATAATACAATAAACCTTAGCCTCGCCGTTAGTGAATTTCCAAGAGGTTACGTTTGAACGTTACACCCACTTCATGAAAGCAAAAATGGTGTCCGATAGTCACGTATATCGTTTATGCTAACGTCTCATGAATTCGCAGCGTAGTCTCAGGTCTTTCGTTTCATTAAATACAAAATGGCGGAGACGAGCGGGTGGCTGAGAGAGAAAAGCCGGGAGAGATCCGTTCTCTCCCTTCCCTCCCGGATCTCGTCTGTCGCCTACTCACTTTTTCGATGTTCCCCCTGACTGGGAGCCTGAAAAAGTTAGGCTATGCAAGATATAGTGTTTTTCTAGTTTTCAAGTTTTGATACCTTGGTTTGAAAGGTATTTTGTGGCCGATAAAGCGCGATAAATCGCTTTTTTTGGTGTAAGTCTTTGTTTTATTTTTACCTGACAGGGCTCCAGGTAGTCGAAAAAAGCCCAAACGCAAGACAGCTGGAAGTAATCTTAAGAAGACTGCTTTGGGCAGCTCTGAAACAGGTTTGATTTATAATCAGCAACTTAACCCTATATGAGTTATCTTAGCTGGGAGATTACCCCTTAGGCCCCAGTCATAGTACTATGCGTCAGATGAATGACGTCACAGTAGATAGAAATTTTAGTGTTTGAAATCGTTGTACTTGTTAGGTTAAGTCTCCTGTTGTCTACTCTGAGTAACCCTGTAAAGTGAGTCAAGATACGAATAATGAGTAAAAATGTATATCGATCCTACAAACTTCAATCTGAAATTTTTAATAAGAGAGTCGAACTTCGAGGCATGTATTGCACATGCTCAGAAGAGGAGTAGAGAAGGCGGAACTGTTAATAAGCATTGTTCTAGATCTAAGATGTTCACATGGTTTGTTTATCAAATGTTACAGTAAAATGTATTGGAGAGCCAATACTTTTGGAACAATATGTCGTACTCAAGAATTATCAGAAACAGTACCATAACGACATTAGTCTTACTAAAGGATGCACAGTGGGAGTCATTGAGAAGCACGAGAGTGGTAAGTACACAATTGAACTAGTTAGAAATTGAAAACGATCGCATGACGATCGAGTAGAGACGCCCAAGCGCGCATTGTCAATGTTTCGATCGAGACAGTGGATTTGAACTTCCAGCCCTATACGGGAATGTTTTGGCGAGTTCACTCAAGCTCACGTCAAAAAAATTCTCACCAAATTAACTTGAGAAAGACGCCGTCAAAGCGTCCAAAGCTGACTCTGTTTCGGTATCTCGTTTGCTATTCCACTTAAAAGATGATTTATGATTAACTCAAGTTATGACAGATTTATAGCAGGATTTTCGCGTCACTTTTGGGCTCTGATTCTTTGTCATTAGCTACTTACACAAGAAAAAGACATCAGAATCGGTGGATCGAGAATGCAACGCGATCGTAGGTCCGCTTTGCGTACTAAATCGTAGGTTCAAAGAAACACAATTATGCAATGGACCCCAAACGAAATGCTAAAAGAAACAACATGATGAAGATAAGACACACACTTTCCCTGTTTTTCTTTTTTCCTTTCTGTTGTCAGGGTGGTGGCATGTGGATTGTGAATGTGACATTGGCTGGGTGCCAGCATCCTTTATCAAGCCTTTATGTGATGATAATAATGATGATGATGGTGACAGTATTGTTACTGAGAGTTTTATTGCTGGAAAAGGTAAGAATTCATCATCACAGCTGAAAAAAACAAAGTCAAAGAACTAACAAAATACTAAAAAAGACGTCTTAAATTGCTTACAAAGCTTTAGATACATTGCAATTCCCTTTTTCTCCACACTGAAAACAATGATTATCTTTATGATATTACCTTAATTAATGTAGGTAATTTTTCATAACTGGTATTGAAATGTAAGCCTGTCTGTCTGTCTGTCTGTCTGCATTTCTAGCTTGAGGTTGAAGGATTACTGACCTTTTTTCTGTCTTGTCTTTATTTTACAGAAGAAATTTACATGACAACAAATTCTTACAAGGCAAAGGAGGAGGACGAAATCAGCTTTGATATCGGTGTCAATCTCCACGTGATAGAGAAAACTCTAGATGGATGGTGGCGAGTGGTGTAAGTTTTGAAACCTAAGTTCTCTTTACTTTTTAAAGAAAATGTTTGAACAAATTTAGCTAATATAAACAACAGCTAATATAAATAACACTTTTGAAGCTACACAAAGTTTTAAATTCGCGCGAACACTTATTCTATCTTTCCCCCTAATTGGTAGAGACACTGCTTCTTTTAAAGATTTTTTCAGTTGTTGTGTTTAACTGCAAACTTTTATCTTGCATCTGTCCTATTCTGAAATTCTTGAATTTCTATGTAAAGCAGCCGATTTCACTGTTTATACAAAGAGCAATATGAAACTTAGTCCAGTCCCTTAACTCTCCTTTCTTCCCGCCCCTAATATAGGGGCTGAACCCGAGAAGGCGAAAAAAAGAGTCCAGGATAACTTGCATGCGCATGCTCAGAACGAGCCAATCAAGAAATCACTAGGTCCCAACCACGCTGCCCCCGTCAATATGTCGCGCAATGCCTTTTTCAGCTGGCGCTCGCGCAATTTCTTTGACGTTGATACTGTGGTAAAAACGTAACTATCGAAATATGGCCATGGTTTATCGTAGTCTGTACTTTTATCGCATCGACAACTAGTACGCGTCATTACTCTTTTCCCAAACATTTTTTCGTATTGTTTCTGCATATTAAGCGAGTTTGCAAAAGTTTTTGAAAGGAAAGTCTGACGCGTACAAGTAGCTCATTTGCATAATGCAGCGCGTGCACTTTCAAGTCCGAGTCGGTGTTTTCAATTGTCAACAAATCTTGGCAAAGATTTCTTTCGTTATCTTTGATATTGTGACAAAAAACAAATCGAATGTGGTATAGCGTGGTACTGGTGAAATTCCACTGATTTGGGATTAATTGACATGTTTTTAACATGTTCTGAATGCAGAAATTGTTGCTTGTATATTATCATTCAGAAAATCGTGCCACAAGCCAAATCTGGAAAATATTTCCAAATATGGTTTTTCCCTCGATTTGGGGGGAAAGAATTGGCGGCGTTCTGAGCATGCGCATGCAAGTTATCCTGGACTCTTCTTTCGCCCGCCCGGGTTCAGCCGCTATATGGGGCGGAAAGAAAGGAGAGTCCAGGGACTGGACTATATGAAACTCAAACCATTGTCATGTTGGGATGTTCCCATTAATCGCTTAGCCAATAATCAATGAATTTTTCGTATGACTGCAGCTGTTTTAACTGCGACGACATTTTTTTTCTTAGATACATGAACAAAGAAGGCCGGGCTCCAGCTGTCTTTCTTAAGAAGGCTGGTGTCGCAACTGGTAAATCTCCAGCAATTTTAAAACGCTTCCCAATTATGGGCATGCAACTGAGAGACAGAGCAAAAGACACTGAAGAAATCCTAAAGACAACAGTCCAAGATGAAGAGTGTTCTCGTAAGTAACACGTGATGGCCGCTAAGTTGTTGACACGGGATAGAGGGTTTTGATAAGCTTTTAAAACGGTCTCGGAGATTTCAAGTTTCAATTGCTGGTTTTCAGTGTCATTGCTTGGCTAACCAAAAGTCAGTCAGCATTAGCAGTAGCAAGGGAAACTTCTTTCGACCAAAAAAGTGAAACTTAGTGCTAGGTCCGGTGTTGAAATCCTCACTCTGAGTCCTTAGGTAATCACCGTGAATCCATAGTACTAAACATTGATAAGATAACAAGCAAACTGCTGGGGAAATGGGAGAGGGAGGGGGCCTAGGGCGGAGATAACTCGTGTATATGCACACTTAACTTTCGCGTCAAACGTGTTCACAGATAATGCCAGTTTTATTTCAATAATGAATTCTAAACGAACTATATTTTCAGCTGTGACACCTGTTGGGAACACGCACCGGAGACACAGTGTGAGCGAGGTATGTTCTGCAATTAACCGATAAATGAAAATTGAACTTAAAGCCGGAGATTCATTTTTCAGGTGTGGTTTATATGTTTGAGGGGAACAAGGGGAACCTTATTTGATAGGTAAGGATTTGACCCAGGAATTGCGATGGGCAGACAATATACATATCTGGAAATTTTAAATTTGTTAAAATCCAATCTTCAAAACAAAATAGGCTCATAAAATGATCCAATGATAAAGTATAGGAAATATTTTGGTGTCATGAAAGATGGTTTTAAAGAGACAGATGGCCGCTTTGACGAGGAAGGCAGACTTAAAAGAAAATAAAAAGAATTCTTCGGTTTCTTCCAAACTCTAAGCTCCTTACGTTTACAGGTTGAAGTATCTAAGCTGATGACAGAAAGCCAAGGGAGTCACTTACCAAGTCTTCGTTCTACCTGCGGATCTACAGGAGGTCTTCTCGACGTTTTACCAAACCGAAGACAGTCGATCGCAGAATGTGACCTTCGACTAACAGATCGTACAGAAGAAGAACCTATCGTTCCTGAGACATTGAGACAAAATTGCTCGTTCAGCTTCCCCGAAGACATGAATGAAATGTCGGAGAAAAAGAATGTGGTGGGAAATCTGTCATCGGAAGATGTTCAAACATCTGTAAATATAACCCCTTCACCATCGTTGAGATTGCGATCCTTTTCTGATAGTCCTGACCTTTCAAACTTCATTGCGAGAAAGATTCAACCAAGTGTAAGTAAAGGGTTGCTTAACCAGAGGGAATTCAGACGTTCGATGCCATCAATTTGTAGTATACCTTCAGCTAGTGATGCAGAATATTCACCTATCTTAACAAGGATACGCGACTCCTCACTAAAGAATGTTGAAAATCGCGAAGGAAATAAAAGTGGACACTTCAGCATTGATCCTGAGGAGCAAAAGAAAGAGACCGAAGAAGAGGAAAAGGAGAAAGGAAAACACCAGCCACCTAGAAAAGAGAAGGAAAAAGATGCCATCTACCAGAGAGGGGTCGGTGTCGTAGCTGCTACGTTGCAAGCAAGTCTGAAAGACTTGCCAGCGATGGACAAGCAGTTGAGAGATGATTCGAGAGGCTTCGAAGGGGTGATGAATGCAGAAGTTCAAAATGAAGGGTGTTCCCGTAAGTAGCTTGTAATCCTTAACCTAACTTCCCATGTGTCCGATCTAGTGGTGCCACTAAGATCCTTGTGCTCCAGTCGGCAAAAAAGGTCCTGTTCTGTTGTACTTACCTGATGAACCAAATGGTTGATCAGGATGGTCAACTACCTGGACATCTATTCCTCTCGCCCTTTCAAAAGTCCGTGGCCAATCTTGTAGTCGCCTTCTTTCTGTAGTCTATTTTTTAGCTAAACCGTTTTTCTCTGACTTGTCTGAGGATGTCTGGCATTAAAGCTGTCTCTGTCACAATCTGTTGCATTAGTGGGGGTGGGGTAGAGCCAACCAGAGTAAGGGTAACCAACTTTTGTCAGTTGTAGTAACTTGATTTGGATTTGTTTGAATCGCCAACCAATGATGAGTCGCGATATAAAGAGCTTGCTCGAAACCAATGTTGTAGACGTTTTTCTCCTAGACAGTAGAGGCTGCTTTTGACACGCTTGGTGAAAAGCTAGTGACTTATCATGTTATAGTGTCACCAATTATTAACACCATGCTAAAGTTACATGACACTTGAATAAAGTTTATCATTATTATTATTATTATTATTATTATTATTATTTGTTACAGTTTGAATGAGCTCCTTATAAATGGGAAGGGAAAACATAAAGGCAACCGTCCACGTACTCCTGCAAACCACTTTTTGGGGAGTTTCTCTTCATTCAAAGAGGAAGTACACGCCAGAAAAATGTCGGGACAACATTGTTTTTTCTTATTTTTTTTAAATTTTTGATGACCTACTACATACAACATTATTTACAATACTACGCTGGTACGTGTGCTAGCCAAATTTACAACAATAATACAGCTACAAATTGCAGCAAAGATAACTATTTACAACGGTAATACAGCTACTTACACTACTTAACAAAACGATGCAATTATAGATACTACTTACCATACTATAATTTACATGAATTTTTTTCTCCAAAACAATACAATTACTTATTTAACTTACAATACCAACAATTACACTACTTATAGTGTAATACGATAACTGATGCTATTTACTTGAACTTTTTTCAAACTCATTTTATGATTTCTAATAGTAGTAGATTTTTATATACATTTCGATAACAAAATTACCGTAATAGCGAAGTTACATGTCGGGACAACATAACAGAAAACGTTTTGACCTATGATTTTCAATACATCTGGCTTATCCAAGATATTATTAATGGAGATAAGCCGCCGGCAATGGCCAAGAAAGTATTTCTCAAATCCCTTGATTTATCTTTTTAGTTTTGACGTCTAGTCCCACGCATAAGAGACACAGCACCAGTGAGGTAAATTTTAATCGATAGTTTGTACTATTTTAAAAATACCCTTCACAGAATAAGTTCAATTTCGATTTTGGAAACTTGATAAATGAAGACTTGAATAGAATCAAGTAAAAGAACCTTTCTCCTCGCGCCGCTGGAATTTTTCCTAATTCATCGCTAAATCTCCAAGCAGGTCTTCCAAGGACAGTTAAAAATATATATTCACAATTTGAAATAGATGGGGGATGGCGGGGGTGGAAGGAGGTGAATGTTATTCTAGGTGATCGCTGTTTGGAGGAGGCAATGAATATAAGTGGAAAGTGAAAATTCCCCACAATCGTATAAATTAATCCTAGAAAAAAAAATTGAAAAGAGATTAGAGTGGAGAAAAAGAACTGCAGAAAGAATTGCAGAACTGACAGAGCAGGGCCTTAAACGTACCTAAAAGGGTTGGATGTTACTTGAGAGGGTATTCTCGAAGCAAGCTAAGATATATTTTTATTTAACTGTTTTATAGCTTGGAGTACCTCCAGTGAGGACAAACGGCCAAAGCTGTACCTTATCATGTCACCGATCTAGCTCGAGTTCACAGAGTTTTTCTAATAGAGATCTCAGGGACGCGCTTCCAGACCGCGGACTATCTCTCTCGGAACTTGACCTTCGATTAGCAATTCGCAAAGAAGAAGAACGCATCGCAGGCGAGGCAAAGAAGCGAAATCGCTCTTTAAGTTTGTCCAGCAACCTCAAGGAATTTTTTTCAAAAACGAATTCGGCAGAAAGTGTGTCATCGAAATATGCCCGTGTATCAAAGAAAAAGTTAGCTCTACCGTTGCAGAGACTAAAAGCCTTTTCGCGAAGTCTTGATTCTTCAAGATCACTTGCGAGTAAATTAAAGCACACTGGAAAAGAAAATTCGCTGAGCAGGCGGAAATCGAGAGCTTCATTCCCATCAGTTTGTGTCACACCGCCAGTTAGTGATACAGAACACTCACCTCGCTTATCAAGGAAACTGCGCTCCATTCCAGTGAATGTTCAGGCCCTTGGTGGAAATGAATGTCGAGCTAACAACTTCAATCAGCTGGGACAAACGATAAAGGCAAGTGGACAAGAAGATAATCAATTTGCAAAAGAAGATGGATGGATGCCAAACGCATTTGACGAAAACAAGAAACGAGAAGAACATAAACAGCAAGAACAACAAGCCGGTAGCGACAAGCTCTGTCACTACAACGAGGGCAGCGTCCACCACGTACAAAATGAACGAGAACGAGACACCACAACTGAAAAACTTGGAACAGATCAATCGGAAACAAAGAAAAAAGGGTTTGCCAGCAGAGTGTTTGCTTTAGAAGAACAAGAAAATTCTCATTCAATAATTTGCAGAGGAACAGATACTTACAATTACTTTGTTGTTTGCACTTATGAAGCTAGTGGAGACGGTGAGATGACCGTGTATGAAGGAGATGAAGTTGAGGTGCTCGCTAAAGCTCCTAATGGATGGTGGATGGTCTGCATTGATGATAATGTTGGATGGGTGCCTTCAAATTTTCTGGTCACCAAAGGACGACGGGAACACGAGATGAATCAAGACAGTCTGGAGCTGGCAGCTGATCAAGAAAATGGGAAACTTTCTTCCGAGGATTACGATGGTGACGATGATGAAAAAGAGTACGAAGACGCTGCAGAACATGGAATTGATGACGCCGAGGACAAGGAGTACTTTGATATGGTACCTGGAGTAGATGACGGTGAGGTTTTCATCAAAAAACTTGAAGCCCTATCAATTGTTCTATTGTCTCAGTGCAGCAGACAATGCCCTTGCAAACGTTTGATTATTTTGGCTAAGACACTTAGCTGAAACCTTTCAAGTAAAACCAAGGCGCCGTCAACATTTGCTCTACAATCAATTCGAAGACACCTTTGACGCATTGCAAAGTGCTTGTAGCTTTAATTCGCGACAAAGTTGTGTCTCGGGTAATAAGCTAAGCACTGATGGTTTCTTATTACTTTTTATAGGTAAATCTGAAATTTGGGCACAGCCAGACCCAAGACCAAGACAGCAGCTGGATGTAAGTTATAATTAAAAATCATATACACGTTTCTTTTAGTCTCAGTGATACGAGGTATAATCATTTTATATCCCATCGAACTGTTCCGGTGGAATCAAGTTTTTTGTATCAATTTTTTATCATGCCTCTACTAAATTTTGCGATATTTTGACGATGGTATACACACAAAGCTACGTCAGACGCTACTATTCGACGTCGTACCCAACCGTGTGTCAAAAAATAACCTCTCCAACACTTTAGGTGAGTTTTGATTCCGCTGTGTGTTTACCATATTTGTTTGTCATTTGTTCCTTTGCTTTTGTTGGCTCCTTCTTCCTGAATGTCCTTCAAATCCTCCAACGAACAAGAGAAATCGCTTTTTTACGAAATGGTCCGTGTTTAGTCGACATGTCATTTTTGAACACAGAAAACAGGAAAGACACGAAGTCTAAAAACTGAAGAAGTCCTCTGCAAACTAAATACCTCCACATTATGATAAACGTGCTCATGGGGTGAGCATCGACCGATCTTTAGAATTCAGCTACCACAGGTAAAATATTAAACGAACTACATTCTCTGAATGCAAACTACATAGTGGATTGAAAAGCCTGGCCACACCTATGAATTATTTTTTCATTTCAGAAATGTTGTTTCATTTCAGAATGCCTAGCTTTAATCTCATTATAGTTGAATGATTTGATATATATAGTAGCAGGTCTTGCGAGAGGTTTTGTGGTTTTGTGGCCCTTGTTAATTTTGGTTTCATTTCATTTTATTTTGAAGCGTGGTTACAACAAGAGGTGCCATTACCAAGAAACACCACGACGTAGCTGCAAAAAGTGCTGGTTTGACCTTGAGGACGTCATTAGACAATCAAGTGAGACTTGGTCGAACAGCAGCACCGGGACAAACCTTTCTAACAGCGACAAGCCACCGAGGAATGAAAGAATCAGAAGAAACAAAAGTAGAAAGAAGGGATTTATTAACGACAAACAAGCTTACAACACAAAAAGAGGATATAACATTAAAACCCCAAGCAGCAGTAAGAAAGCAGTATGCAGACAACAAAAATGGCGCAGACGATTTGACGCGACAAATGGTGATCGTTGCTTGTCAAAGGAGCATCATTCTCTCCTTACAGAAAGCCGCGAAATGCCACCAGCGAGACGTAAAAATCAACTGTCTTATGATTCTGGGTTTCCCGAAGATTACAGAACAAATGTTGTGAGAAAGTCCTTAGTGCCCGATACCATAGCGAATCACCACAATGGGCTGTCACTTTCGACTTCATACAGGCGTTACCATTCACAATTTGAGGATGCCTACGTTCTTAGAAATCTGCCGCAGCACAGGCCTGACAGAGCACCTTTACATGTATTTCATGAAGATAAATCGTCTGATGATGAAGTGTTTCAAAAGACGAAGGATCGCGGCGTATGCGAAGGTTCATCTTGTGATGATTTGGGAGTTCACCCGTATCCTCGGTGGCCGGGAAAGAAAACAAATCGAAGCAAACTACCCAAATATTCAATTGAGAAAGATGCTCCCTGTAGCCGACATCTCTCAAGAAGCCATAGGTTTAGATTGGCTTATCACGCCATCGCTTCTTATCGGGCTTCAACGGACGACACAATCGATCTGTATGAAGGGGACAAAGTTCAAGTCATTCGGAAAAGTAAAGGAGGATGGTGGTTCGTGAAAACTGACCAAGAAGAAGGATGGGCACCTTCTAACTATCTTGAGCCAATCATGTACGATGATGAATGAACTTGAAGCGCAGTTTCTAAGCTACAAAAGACCTTATATTCCCATCAGACTCCACATAGATTTCTCTTTATAGATAGATTTCTATTTATGATAGCCAAACCAGCTATTTGTTTATTAGCCTGCGTAGCAGCCGATCCCTTTCCTTTTCCAGGCGGCGCGGAGATCGAACAAGCGAGCGAAGGAGCACTGTTCTCGCAGTTTTCCTCCCGTTCGCGAGCGTTTGGAAAAGGAAAGGAAACGGCTGCTACGCAGGCTAATCTCCATTAGGCCCTGTCTTAGCTAACATTTTTATGTGTCATTTTGAAGAGAGCTGGTTGACTAATAATCAGTTCCGACCGTCCATTTGGTTTAGATACGTCGATGACACTTTCTCCTTATTTGACAGTAAAGACACCGCTTCCAGATTTCTAGATTTTCTCAACAGCAGACATCCCAACATCAAATTCACCAAGGAACTTGAAGAGAACCGAGAGATCCCATTCTTGGATGTTTGTATCAAGCGTGATCTCAACACATTTTGAACTACCATACATCATAAAAAGACTTTGACTAGTCTTTACACCAAGTGGGACTCCTTTACTCCTGGGAAGTATAAGGTCAATCTCATCCGAACACTTACTTATTGTTGCCTACGCATTTGTTCAAAATCCACTCTATTGCAGTCCGATCTCAAGAATTCCTTGCTTCTAAATGGATATCCGAGAGGCGTTATTAACTACAATGTTAATGATGTACTTCACGAACAAAAGGACAAGCCTTTACAACCTACTCTCACAGTTCCTAACAAAGATGTAATCCTTGTTTTACCTTATTTAGGTCTCCATAGCGATGCTATTACACTCCGATTAAAATCTTGTGTCAATAAGTTTTATGGTTTCGTCAACCTCAGGGTTGTTTTTCAGAACACTCGCAGAATTAAGTCTTCCTTTCCTTATAAAGATCGTTTCAACCGGTCGCAGGGATCGAAGATTGTCTACAAAGCAAGTTGCTGGGATTGTGATGCTTTTTTACATCGGCAAAACTAAAAGATTACATGATAGAAAGACTGAGCACTTCAAAGCTCTCACTGAAATTGGTCACGCCTCCGCTGTTGCTAAGCATTCGATTTCCACTGGTCACAACATCAAATGGGACCATTTTGAGATCGTAGCAAGTGGTCAATGTGATTTACAGTGTAAAATCAAAGAAACATTGTTAGTACGGGACCTGCAACCCGCCCTTAATGAAAACGTCGGAAGTGAAAATCTTCTTCTGTATTAGTTCACACTGGATGTAGTTTCTGTTTCCATTGTTGTCTAGCTAGTTACCAATACCTCGCTTTAGTTTTTGTCTTTTAAAATCTCGTCATATTTTGTAACCGTCACTTCTGAGGACGTATGTTGTAGCATACGAAACGTCAACTATAATATACCATGCGAAACCTTATTATGTTTGTAACCGCTGTTTGTTTTCTCTTTCTTTTGGCCAAGATAGCTCTATTTATATACATTATGTTATTTTGGGTTGAGTATATGACGTAATCAGTCATCTCATTTGCATATTTTGCACATTTTTAAATATCTCTGGAGCAAGTGCAGGTATTTGCAAACGGTAAATGGCGTTTTCACTCTTTCATATTATTCATATTTCATTAACGTGTGCTATTGACCGCACTGTTCGTTTTCCTTGGACATCCCATGAATCAGCAATAGGCCATGTTCAATATATAAATATTCTAACATGGCTCCGAGGCTTTCGGGTCAAAATCATAATTTTTTTAAAGTTTCTTTTGTCTCTTAATTCCCAGAAAAGCTTGAATACAAAGAAACCAGCACCAAACGTAGAAGTTTGCCCTGAAAGCCTCGGAGCCATGTTAGAATATTGATATATCGAACGTGACTTCTTCTCTTCTTCATCATCATCATCATCATCATCATCATCATCATCATCATCATCATTACTATTTCTTACTAAAAACAATTTACAGTTGGACTGGCGCGCGGATGGCTATGCTAGTCTAGGCGGGCCACTCAATCATTAGTTACAAATTATTTCTTCTTCTTCTTCTTCTTCTTATTATTATTATTATTATTATTATTATTATCATTATTACATTAATATTACTTACAATGTTTATAAGAACACTCGTTGACGTTGCAATAGAGGGATCACGACTGCAACGACAGCGAGAACGCAGCACACGTGCGTTATAAATCTATACACATTAATTTCTTTGCCGTCCTCTGAACAAAAACAGCGTGAAATGACTAACTTATGCGTAGTTTGGAGAATCCTAACGACGTCGGTTGATTTATTTTTAGTCGGAATTAAACGTTGGCGTCATATATTTAGATTGTGGACGTCCTGGGACCTATAAACGCACTGAACAGATCTAGACATTTGTAAGATTCTAAGGTAAAATGTTTAAGTCGTTCTTTACCAGGCGTTGTTGTCGGGGTCGCCGCAAAAGGGAAAGACCTGGCGCGAATGTGGTGACGTCACTCACCGAAATAGCAAGCTCGTTTTAGTACTTTCTCATTTTCGTCTCTGGTGTTACTGTTAAAACTGCCGTTACATCCAACTCAAATACCGCATAATTCCGAATATAACGGCCCTCGTTACATTTGGATTAAGCAGGCAAAAGGGGCGGCTACTTTCGGGTAGCCGTAACTTTCAGACAGATAAAAACGTTTGTACGGTAACAGTCGCGTCAGCCAAAGCGGACGCGTAACACATGAACTTAAAACTTCCGTTTAGGCATGCTCTTAACCGACCCACATAAACAAAGCAGACTGTATAAACAAAAAAAGCCCTAAACGTTGGTACTATGGCTTAAAGTATAAAGACCGCAATTCATTACAGGACAACTGATTACACTACAGTATACCTGCCAACTCTCACGCCTTAGGCGTGAGTCTCACGCCTGCGAGTTGAAAACTTTCTCACGCCTGATTGAAAAATGTGAGTTGTTGCCATCTTGCTTGACACAATTTCCAAAAATATGTTAACTCAGACCCATGTAAGGAACGAAAACCAAGTAAAAAATGAGTAAATGAAAATACCTTCCTCGCGATCTCTGAATTTTGAAGTAAAAAGCACTGGGAGCGAGTTTGTGTTTATACGCGTCCTAAGACTTCGGAAGGCTTCGGACGTCTTCGGAAGACTTCGTACTTCTTCGAGAATTTTCGGAAATGATCGTGCCGTCTTCAAAAATCCCAGCACTACCAGGACAAAAATCTCACGCTTATATCTCAGAAAAAGTTGGCAGGTATACTACAGTACATCATTTGACTGCTGACAAATACAGCTTATAAATCATAGTTCAAGAAAACTTCAGAATAAAATCACAAATATAACTCTTCAAGGTGTTCAGTTGGTCCTGTAGTTAGGCTGTTCCATCTGCATTGTGTTTGACAACAGAGAGTTTCCCTTTTAGTGAGAAACGAGAAGCTGTAAAGAACCGTATGTCTCAAAACGACTTTCACGTTGTATCAGACTTGCAGTTTATTTTCTTTACATTTCTCTTTTAGTGACTTCTTCTAAGAGCCGCATTTCGGGTGGCGGGCTACTTTCGGGGGAACTTTTTGGGGTTCAATAGGAAGGTGAAAGAATCAAAGTTGCTTTCGGGGTACCGTTATTTTCGGAGGAGCCATTACTTTCGGATTTCTACGGTACGTTTTCGATTGGAGGAGAACGACAACTTCGCCTTTCGACTCTCACGTGATCAGATCATGCACCTTGATGCGGGAAATTTGTGTACCAGCCAGTGTCAAGCAAATAATTTATTTTGCAGTTTGCTGTAGTTGCTGGAGTTGGCAGGGATAACAAATAACAATGATATATCCATATCTCACATACTGTAATATTGTATGGGAAAGTAATTATTGCAGTAGATTGAAGAGCCTACTCAAGATACAGGAAAAAATAGTTAGACTTATGACATTCTCAAAATTTAAAGAATCTACAAAACCTATATTTAAGGAACTAAAAATTTTAGATCTATTTGAATTGTACATTCTTTTAGTTAGTCTCTTTATGTACTCACAAAGAGCGAACTCATTACCGAAAATATTTAATAATTACTTTTTGCAAAATGATGATTTACATCGCCACAACACTAGATCAGCGAAAAAACTATATGTGGAATATCATAGAACAAACCATGGGAAATTCTCATTGAAAGCCCAAGGTACCAAAATATGGAACGATCTACCTGATAACGTTAAAAAATCGAATTCGTATTCTAAATTCGAAAGAAAAATGGAAATGATTTTGTTCAATATGTAAAAGAACAGCTTGACTGTCTCAATTATTAACAATATTCAATTGGCATATAATGGTATAATATGATTGAAACCTAGCCATGTTATCATTTGTATATCTTAATTGTCAAGTAGATATTGTAAGCAAGGGTATCCCTTAAGATAAGTTTGAGAAAACCTCCTGGGATCTCCTGCCAGTTACATCACTCTGTAATGACGAGATCTGTATCAAACTGGGGCGGGGCAAACAATAAATCAAACTTTCTCCTCGACCACCAATGTTCCCCTTGGGGGGGTTTTCTTGTTTCTCTCTATAGGAGGCTAATGTGCAACAAGGACCTATTAATTCTTCATTGCATTTCGTGATCATTTATCAGAGATAATTCACTAGCTGCAGTGATTTAGTCCGTAACAACCGGTTGTTTATTTATGAAACAGGTTTGTGTCAGAAATAAGTTCGTAAAAAGCCTAATACTTATCACTCATTAAACATTCTCATAACACCTTGATTTAGGTTTTGAAACCCCTGTATTAATATTTTTAAACAGCAGAGAAACCGCTCTGAACTGCGTCCGCAACAACGGCATATAGCCATACACCTCCACAAAGAAATTCAAACATTTATGTCGCTCAGGGAAGTGCTTTTTGTCATACGACAGTGCACTAGAACAGTTTGGGCAAGGGAACTTCCAGAGAGAGGTCACCTGGGAGAAAACAACAAGGCCAGTCAATATATTGCGAGGGTCAAGACAGAAGACAGGACAAGCCGATCGGAGGGATAGATAGCCAACCTCGGTCCCATGGCCTTTTCTCTGGAAAAGGCCCTGGGAACGAAGTTGATAGATGTTCCATTTAAAAAAGACGCGGTGATCGTCGCACTTTTTAGAGGTTAAAAAACCGCTTTGGTACCTCTTATGGTGTTCATCCTCATACGGCCCACAGCGGGAGCTTTTCGACAATCAAATGATTTGTTTTTAATTTTATTGCGTCTACAATCGTCGTTATGGGTATTTTAGTCTGTGTAGCAGCCGTTACCTTTCCTTTTTCAGGCGGAGATCAAACAAGCGAGCGAAAAAGCTGGCGAGCGAAGAAGCACGATTAGGGTGAGCAAAAATTTTGGGAGAAGTGGGGAGGGGTGAGCGAGGATGGGGTGGGGGTGGGGGTGGGGAGAAAAATAATCTTTCGCTCACCTCACCCCTTCGCTCTGCTCCTTATTTTTCGCACTCGCTCGCAATTTCGTTTTCTTCGCGTAAGGTTTTGGAAACGCCTGCTACGCAGGCTATGGGTATCCCTCTGAAATTGTCACATACCTTAATCGGGGGTTTTCTTGTGATATGAGAGACCAGGAAATTCATTGCTAGGTCTTCACAGTTCATGTACTCGTCTACTTTATCTCTTATGACTTGTGGCATCCAATGCGTGTACAAATATCCATAGTACTGTCAGAAATTCAACATTAAAATCAATATTCTCCTTAGTTTATTTATAGATTTCTATGATGCTACGTGGGAGAATTTGGCCTCAGTCAGACTCTTTTCCTTCAATTATTAGGTCCTGTTTTCTCGTCAAGAGCCTACTTGAATTACGTATTACAAAGTAAAGAGAATTTAGGACCTGATAACTTATCTTAGAGGAGATAACACTGTTTACATGGTTTTACCCAGGGTTTGAATTGCGCTTTTCATACTCATGGGAAATTAATCAAGTTTAAATGTAACAAATTATGACTGTGAGAGTGTTTATGTTTACACTTGATTTCCAGCCGCTGTTCGGGAAACGAGCCCGCGCTCCCCACCCTCTTCTCGGAGAGGAACAAAGACTGCACCCTTAGTTTAATCAAACGGTTGCGAGCAGAGGTATCTCATAGTATCTCATTGCATCTTATTGTATCTCATCGAGAAAAATAGAAAGCAATCTCTGTCTCGCCGGCTAAGAAACCAGTGGATCTCCACTCTGATAGAATATTGCTTTTTTCCTCTTTCCGTTCCAAGCCATTTGCACATAGTACCGGGAGAAACTGTGGTAAAAAAAGAACAGGACGCTGGTGGGAAATTTTGAAACGAACCCATAAAGCCCTGGCCAAACAGATTCGCAAGTATACGCAAGGTGAAAACTTGCGACTCCGTTTGGCCAGGCATTGCGTGCACTTGCGCTCACTTTGGTCGGGATCAAATTTGCACGCAAGTCAAAGCAAGTTTTTCACCGTTTGGCCACCAAACCCAAGTCAACGCAAGTTAAGTAACGTCCATTAACCTATTATTAGCCAATGAAATAGAAGATAGTGTGGTTTAAAATGTCTTTTTTTGCGACTTGCGACTTGCGCACCAACATGGCGTCTCCACACAAATCTCTATAAATTTGGATAATGAATTTCTCTGCATATCTTGCATCAGAAAAATTTCTCTGACCTGAATCTTGACGAGAGTCTTTGCTTAATTATAATCTTTCCTTATCCCCGATTCTGCACTTTATCTATTAAACGGTTTTGATTTTTGTTTTGATCTTAGCCTGCGAACAGGCTTCCGTTGGCGAATCCCTGTTGATCTCAGCCAATTGGTCATGAAAAGCCCCTAGGGGAGTGGCCAATTACATATACAACAAGGCCAGTCAATATATCAATATACACATACATACATACAAAAGAATTCGGCGAGCGAAGCGACGGAGAGCGAAGCGACGAAGCGAGTGGGAATCGGAGCGTCGTGAATCTGCGAGCGAAGCGAGTGGGACGCGGCAGACCGCTCTCGGCTTGTTCCGCTCGCCTTAGACAACGCTCGGCTATCTCGCCCTAAACCCAACTGGGAGCCTGTTCGTAGGCTATTTTGATTTATTTTAAATGACGTGACACTGAAAACCAGTAATACCCTAAAAGATACCGCAAAAGCTCCGGCTGTGGATCTTTTGAGGGAAATCCTAAGAGTAGCAAAAACGCCTTAATTTTTAACCCCTAAAATGTGCGCCCGAACAGCGTCGCATTTTTTCTATGGGCAGAATCACCCCCGGGACATGGCGCATCGGGATTTCGGGACAAAAAACACTCTAGTGCTTAATAAATGACAGAGTAATCAACTAGGAACAAAACTCAATTAAACTGAGGCGATCATTTAAGTTATATGTCAAACACGAAAGACAGTGCATCACCAGGATATTTTGACGACATTTTAGTTGTTTCGCATGGATAACCGATGAAACCCTGCCTAGAGTGTTTGATTTATTTTCTTAATCAAAGCAAAAACTAAGAATTAAAATCGCCAAAATCTACGCTAATTAAGACCGGGTATCCAAACCTTTTTCATGGAGTTATTAATAATGAGTTTGAGAACATCAGTGAGCATTTGCGTTAATTACATGAGGTGTTTCATGTGAATTTCTTTAATAAGATAAGTTGCCTAGATCAAAGGACAGGAGGATAGAGGATTGATGGGGGATTCAGTCAGCAAACCATTGTTAGGCGTATCTGAAACTCAGAAGAATTTCCTCGTGTTTCAATCTCATGTCATCATCAATGGATAAAATAGCATCGGTGTCAATAACATCGTATGGAATAAAACGATTATTTAAACTGTTCTTGGCAACTTTCACGACCTGTTGAAAACACCAAAAAGACATTTAATAAGAACAAATAATGATAGTAAAAAATAGGTGCCTATAGGGTACTTGTGAGCTGGCTGGGAAAGTTGAATTTGGGAACAAAGGGAAGGCGAAGGAATGTTATCAGAAAGGAAATGTTCAACATGTTTTTACATCATTGAACTGAATAGAAAAGAGAGTTATTTGGTTTGCTAGCCAGTAAGTTTTTATTGAGTTTTATTGATCATGATATTCGTATCTGTATTCGTATTATTTTGAGTTTTACAGCTTAGTTATTTTACTAGTTATTTTATTTTCAAAATGAGTGACTCATGTTTCAAAATCATTGCAAAGCGGTTTTGGACAGCGATAGTAATAGAGCTATATAAAGTAAGTATTATTATTATTATTATCATAATTATCATCATCATCATCATCATCATTATTATTATTATTATTATTACCAAGGCTTCGTAGCAGCACGAAGTAAGATATGGCCTTTATA
>CM042758.1:664359-667156 GCA_022496165.2 Catalaphyllia jardinei | reverse complement strand
CTTATAGTAGCTAGGACAGTTTTCAAAATAACATCAGTTGTTGAAAGTTATGTCTCCCAAAGGAATCTGCCCTGGCGAAGCAAGTTAAGAATGTCCTCAATTGTAATTGTTCTAAGTAACACGTTCAATTCAGGGAGCCTAGCGTGTGATAGAATGATCGCAGCTTTCCTCCAATCAATCACATCATTAAAAGGAAGTATGGCTTTGCTTGATAATATCACTGGAACAGCTCCAGATTGTAATGCCTCAAGCAGTCGGATATGACAACTGTCCCTGGTACTGTTTGATCCTACTATTAAGGTAAATATTGATTGTCTAAGAACCTTTGTTCTGTTTTCATGGCTTCCCCATAACACCCATTCACTAGTTTCCTTTAAATATTCAAATTGTGATAGATAAAGCTCAATTAAGAAGTCTCTAGCCTCTCTAGAAAGATCGTAAAGTTGATCGCGTAGAAAGGCCATCATTTCTGTAAGATGATCAGCGTGTTCATGCAAGTCAGGTCAGAGATTTCTCAGTGTAAGACTACATGATCTGTCTCCTGAGCACTATGTGCAAAACCGTTGCAAGACCCTCAAGCAGTAACTACAGTAGCAACCAGTTGCAGTGTTAGTATTGTTAGGGATCTTTTCAAAAAGAACTTCAGAAATAGGTGGCAGAATGCTTGGTTCTGTCAAAGTTGATCATGAATTATTGAAACAATCCATTGAAACCCTTGAGGTTGTATTGCATAACACACTGGCTTGTAATAAGTCTAAATCAGTTATCCTTGAGTGAAATGACAGAACTGAAATTACTGAAAATGGCTCGATCTATTCGCGATTATTAACGATCTATTAGCTCAATAAATCAATTATCATATTTCTCCTCAGAAGTGAAGTGGACCTTAAGAACAGAACAAATCGTTTCGTATTGCATTCAGCGGACAAATATTTTTGAAGTCTAATCAGTGAGCTGTGCATAAACTCAAAGATTGCTTCAGATGTTTATAATGAAGTGTACCTCTGATCTCTGTTGTAATGACCGTCATAAAAACAAGCAAATCCCGAACACCCCGAGCTGAATTTATAATTTAACGTACCTAGCGTCGTGGCGGAATTGACGGGCATTTCAGTCTACTAGAAAAGAATATGGTGTCGTTGGCGTCTGCGGCTGAGCTGTAGTAAATGCTGGTCTGTAGATGTAGCATAATCTATAGTGGGTGAAAAATCTCTCGATCTCCATCACGGCTTTCGACCTACCCTTCGAGAATGTTTGAGATGAAAGGTGGATATAGCGGTGAAAAGTGGTCTATTGGAAGTTCTTGTAAAACTTAAACACTAGTTGCAGAGTGACAGTCCTGTAGTTTGGAGTCAAAATATTTAAATGCGACATTTCAAACTGATTTGTAGCGCAATCAGTCAGCCATTACAACGAACGCGAAACTAAAAATATAATACAATTAAAGCTTTCGAGGAAAGGATTTGTATTACTTAGCTAAGATCGCATCTTCATTAAAGAGAAACTTAACGGTAACCTCGTAAAAGATATTTTTTAGGTCTGGTCGATTCTGTACCTTAGTTGGCCTTTTGATTTGTATTCATTTCAGATCGAGTAACGTCTTCTGAAAGCTGGTCAGTTAATCACAACTTTCCTATTTGCTGCTACTTTCTATAACCAGAACGTCTTCGTTTTCATGGAGTAACAAGCTGAAAATGTTCCAAGTATGGAGTTAAAAGCTTCAACTGAGCACTTAAGTTTTGCATTGTATTTCCCAAGCTTCCACGCATAATATCGACTCATCTATGTGATTTGCAGAAAGCATTAAAAGCGATTTATTTTCAAAAGAACTATCACCCACTCAAACACGATTACAGGAAATGGCACACCCAGAAAGCAAACCCGTTTACATACTGAAGTGCGCTTTCTCAAGGAATACTTTCAATAACAAACTGAGAACGCGCGCCAAACCGTTCACAGAGCGTTTCGAGTGCACTGGAAGCGTGTGTCCGCCCAGACGAGGGTTTCCCTGGTGGGAAATTATCTTTGCTCTTATAAGTACATGAACATTTTTTATTGCTAGACACGAGAAAACGACGCAAAAGTAAGCTCAATTTACTGCGATTAGGATTTTTCAGGATATAAGTACGAGGTTTTCGAGACGCAAACATAATACGACGGTCTAATACTCAAGCTCGGCAAGGGAAACCACTGCAGGGATTTTGCAAGGTTTTTTATTTGCTGTTGTTTTTCAGCTTTTTCGCTTCACATTGGACTAATCTGTTGAAGCAGTTTGGAACTTAACGTTTTGGTTTTATTATCATCCAGAGACCTAATCAAAGAATGACCTAAACATGTCATGATGAATTTGTGCTTGGTTAGACAGATGCAGATGGAAGTTTAAGGCCTACAACAATTCCTTTAGTGTCACTTATTTTAAATCTAAGCTGAGCTTACCTCGTAATTTCACCACAGCTTTACGGGCAGCCGACTTACACTGTTAAGCTCTGAATCATAATGAGACTAACTACAAGTCTAAGTGGTTCGGATTTGGAAACAATGTTTCGAATTTTTGCTTGGCTTCCAACGAAGTCCCCCAGGTTGACCAAGAACAAAAGGCTATTCGTTTGTGCTTAATGTGAGATGATGAGCCGGAACAATGGACCGTTTCTTGATACGGACCGGTTCACGAGCTTGACTGATATGAAAATTTCTAATGTTGTACACAGTGGATAGCCCAAAGCATAATAGAAACTATTATGGCCAAACGTTAGAATATGCCTCGATAAGTTTCCTCCCTCTTTCCAAGTGTTGTACC
>CM042758.1:656859-659359 GCA_022496165.2 Catalaphyllia jardinei | reverse complement strand
CGTGGTACCGTTAGTAACTCATTACTATTTAGCCAAAGAGACAGTCCCTTCAGAGAGCAGTCGAATTAATTTTCAGTCAAGGAACAAGTTAGATCGACCCGTTGACAAAGCGGATTCTCTACTGGATAGAATCGATGAATTGAAATACGAGATCGAAGAACAGGAGAGAATCAAATTGTCATTGTCTAATGAATTAAGACAGCTAGAGGGAAAGAAGAACGGGCTTTTAAACGTGATTTCTAATTTGTCAAGAAAAGCGGAGAGTGCAAGAATTCAAGCTGAACATTACCATGCTGATGTGATTCGCGCCCAAAGGGAACTCGAGCTTATTAAACTTGCAAAACTACGAGCTAATGACTGTCCACAACTGCCCTATTTAAAACTGCCGCAAAAACTTCATGTTGAATCAGAGGATGACATAAGCCCAGTCCCAGATCAAAGAATTTCATCAAACTGTCAACTTCACAATTGCTTTGATTTTTCAAGATGTGCTTTCAATTCTGGATTTCCAGTTTTCGTCTATGAGCACCCTTTGGGTTATTTTACTTCAGACTCAAGGCCCATAGACATTATGCAGTTGTTGAAAAACACTCCATATTTCACAACAACACCGGAGAAAGCCTGTTTGTACATAGTGATTATTGGGTCAACAGAACCTAAAAATCACCCGAAAAGTAACAGTGAACTTGAAACAGATTTACACTCACTGCCTTACTGGAAAGGAAATGGCAAGAACCACTTGCTTTTACACTTAATAACAGACAGAAGACATTTTACTAGTATTTTATCCCTTAACATTAACACAGGCTTTGCCTTTGCTGCTCAATCAACATTTTTTAAAGACAATACTTATCGCCATGGTTTTGACATTGTGGTACCACCGTCACTTGGACCCCTCAAGGGAGATGTGTGGCATCTTGCTGCTTTACAGCTACCAGCAAGAAGGAAATACTTGCTGAGTTTTCAAGCAGAACACGCTGATCATCTTACAGAAATGATGGCCATTTTACGCGATCAGCTTTACGATCTTTCTAGAGAGGCTAGAGACTTCTTAATTGAGCTTTATCTATCAAAAATTGAATATTTAAAGGGAACCAGTGAATGGTTGTTATGGGGAAGCCATGAAAACAGAACAAAGGTTCTTAGACAATCAACATTTACCTTAATAGTAGGATCAAACAGTGCCAGCTCCAGTTGGGACAGTTGTCATATCCGATTGCTTGAGGCATTACAATCTGGAGCTGTCCCAGTGATATTATCAAGCAAAGCCATACTTCCTTTTAATGATGTGATTGATTGGAGGAAAGCTGTGATCATTCTATCACAAGCTAGACTCCCTGAATTGAATGTGTTACTTAGAACAATTACAACTGAGGACATTGTTGACTTGCGTCGACAGGGCAGATTCCTTTGGGAGACATACCTTTCAACAACTGATGTTATTTTGAAAACTGTCCTAGCTACTATAAGAACCCGCTTGTCAATTCCAGCTCATCATGTGTCTGCCTCTCCGACTCCATCAGTCTTCAGTGATTCCAAGCCCCCTGTGACAAGCTCTCCAGACCCAGATGCCATAATCAGCCTTGCGATAGAATCTCCAACTTTCTTTCGAAATTTAACATCGACTGTTATAGATGCCTACAATGTGTGGAATTTTCCTCCAGGCTCTTTCAAAATGTTTCCAAGTACGCCGTTTGATCCTGTTTTACCTTCTTCAGCGCCATTCAAGAATTCCACCAAAGGATTTGAACTCATCGGGGATGGAATGGGCGGCGCAGGAGCAGAATTTAACAAGGCTTTGGGTGGTAATCAACCAGTGGAACAGTTCACTATTGTTATTTTGACGTACGAGAGAGAACTGGTGCTTATAGAAGCCATTCAACGTCTCGTAGGGTTACCGTACCTTAATAGAGTCATTGTTGTGTGGAATAGTCCAGAGCCACCTTCTTTGTCTCTTAGATGGCCTGACATTGGGGTGCCAGTTCATGTAAGTTCAGTCAATAATGCTATCTGAACCATGTAATTAGATATTGCTTTAGAAAACAGTCTTAAGAAAACATGTGCGCTGATTGGTTAAAAATCGCCTTTGTTTAACTTGATGGATACACAGAACTAGTGTGTGCTGTTGACGTAAATGATGGCACGAGCAAAGAGAATTTACATTTTGATAATCAAAGTTAACAAGTTGTTTTCCTTTTTCTCATCGCGGTATTTTCTAAAAGAAATAGAAAACATGTACTCCGTGTTTCTATTGAGTTATAGAAACACTTGTGAAAGTTTGGGAGAACTCGAAAAAAGCTGTGGAAACACTTGCCTGCGGCTCGTGTTCTCACAGCATTTCTCATTCTCCCAAACTTCCATTTGTGTTTCAGCTGTAACTCGATAAAAACACGGTAGATGTTTTTTATTTCTTAAATAAAGGTGACGACAAACTTAATATAATGCAAGTGAATTGAAGTATGATCCTCGCAGTAAATTTTCCAATTTAAGCAATTGGAAA
>CM042758.1:646348-656849 GCA_022496165.2 Catalaphyllia jardinei | reverse complement strand
GTAAATTTTCCAATTTAAGCAATTGGAAAGAAGAAGCCTGAAAAAAATCAGGGCTTCAACGGGATTCGAACCCGTGACCTCTGCGATACCGGTGCGATGCTCTACCAACTGAGCTATGAAGCCACACATTGGGAGCAAGGTCAAATTATTGAGTTCATATTTTCCCATACAGTGAAGTTATGTGATATATATATGAAATAATTCATATTTGAACTGCGGTTATAGATGCAAGTGAAGTATGATCCTCGCAGTAAATTTTCCAATTCAAGCAATTGGAAAGAAGAAGCCTGAAAAAAATCAGGGCTTCAACGGGATTCGAACCCATGACCTCCGCGATACCGGTGCGATTCCGGTGCATCGGTGCACCTGCATTCTTCTAACTACTTGTAGTAATGGGTGTCATTTAATCATCACGTTAAATTTTTCCCCATATTTAGTTTTTCACATTGCTCAACAGGTCGTGAAAGTAGCTAAGAACAGTTTGAACAACCGCTTTATTCCATATGACGTTATCGAGACTGATGCTATTTTTTCCATCGATGATGATGTAGAAATGCGACATGAAGAAATCCTTCTGGGTTTCAGGTATGTGGAACATTTTTGATTCAAGCAACCTCACATGTGCGCATGATTCTGTATAAGCTTCACCACTGTCTAGTGGCAATAGGTAGAATGCTAGAGCTAACTTCAATGCATAGGGCTCGCAGGCACTTAAATTCACACACAAAGTTCCACATCCACAAACCAATGAATTACCACAAGCACTCTTTTCTACGCGCAATAAAGGAATGGAATTTGTCGTCTGAGCACATTGTTACCCTGCTGTACCTGGACTCATCTAGATATGTATGTTTGATTTTATTTTATATTTATTTTCTTGGTTGCTTGTTTCTTAATTTGCACATTTGTTAGTTGATTATTTATTTTCTTTTCACAAACCTCCACAACTTACATGTAGAATCTTCAGCATTTAAGGAGGTGGGATAACTGGGAAGAGGAAGAAGACTCAGACAAAGTAAAACACTACTTGCTTTCTGCGTAATAAATATTTTTTTAAATATTATCTGTTATCCAGAGTTTGGCGAGAAGCAAGAGATCGTATTGTGGGATTTCCTGCGAGATTTCATGCTTGGGATTCACAGAATAAACAATGGCTTTATAGTTCAGAGCATACCTGTGAGCTTTCCATGGTCCTAACTGGTGCTGCCTTCTACCATAAGGTGAGAGTGAAGTATGATCAGCAGCTAAGTTCTCCTTACAGGAGTGATACATTGCAAAGTAGACTGGCAAGGAGAATTTATTATCACATAAACAGCTTGGGAAAAAAGTTTAGTCAAAAGCCAAATTCCTTGTAGGAAAATTGTAAAAATGTATCAAGCTGTGGTCTAGGTCACTGTCTCTCCTCATATGGGTACATGTGCTGGTGGGTGTCCTGTGGTGGCACGGCATCCCATACCCGGAAGGGGTCGGGAGTGGGGGGGGAGGTACTTAACAGACAGACAGACAACCTTTATTTAAGCACCATGGTGATAAAAGCTAACAAAGTTTAATATGGTGGGGGGGGGGGGGGGGAAGTGCAGTCTCTGCCCCGAGGTCCAACCCCTTACCCTTTTATATACCAATTTGGCAGAGAAGGTAGTACCCCTTTCACATTACCTACCTTAGGAAGTCTCGCCCTCATTTTTATGTAGTGCTTAATAAATATACTGATACGGCTATAAGAGGGTGACTATTTGAAATATTATAATAATTATTATTAAAGGCCCTTTTAAATACCTAAAAGACCGATTTCCCTACCCTTTTACATACCTCAACTTGTGAAATTCCCACCATTTTATACCTGAAGCCTGAAAAAACTTAGTAACCCTTTTGGCGGAGCCTCCCCGTATATGCCACTATAGAGAGTACCACCCCCGTCCCCCTTCCTGATCCCATATAGGGCTGGGGAAGTAGAGATACTCCTGTGCTACTGAAACAGGAGATAAATACCACCCTTGAGCAACTGGGCTCAAATGCAGACTTTTTGGAAAACAGCATGAGTGACTGAAAACCACATTTTTTGAGTTACGATCATAGAAAATGTATCTCACAATTGCCACAGTTCAGGAAATGGTCAGGAAAAAATCTTCAAGATCAGGGAAAAGTCAGGGAATTTTATTTTGAGTCAGGGAAAACTGGAATTTTAGAGAAAAGTCTGGAAAAATTTAACGTGGCTTATTCAATGGAAACCTTTTTTTGAAAATGTTTTAGTCTTAATGAGTGGGTAGAGAGGACAGCTGCTACATACTACATGTATCCCTGACATTTTGAAATTATTTGTTCAGGTAAAGATTATTTTTATAATGGAAAAGTTGGGGGAAGTCCGGGAACTATGAAAGGCAATGTCTATGCCAATAATGCATCTAAATGACTGTTAATTTGGGTATAATAGATTGTTTTACTCATTAATTACAGTACTATGGATATTTGTACACGCATTGGATGCCACAAGTCATAAGAGATAAAGTAGATGAGTACATGAACTGTGAAGACCTAGCAATGAATTTCTTGGTTTCTCATATCACAAGAAAACCCCCGATTAAGGTATGTGGTTGATCATAGTCATAGTAATTTTTCTTGGACAATTCTGTCCAAGGGAGAAATGTGCAATGAGGTTAACCTGTTGTGAAGCAGCAACCTCTGAGACAAGGGCAGACCACAACCCAGTGAATTACATGCAAATCAAGTAATCCAAATGGGTTTTTTTTCCTGTGTTGGGTGCTGGTGGGGATAGATACAGGCTGTCATGTGAAACTGTGTGACATGAACAGAGCCTTGGTGCCAGTTGTTCGAAGGCTGGATAACACTATCCAACAGATAAATCACTATCCAGTGGGTAAGTGTCGCCAAAACAAGCTACGTTATACACTGGAGAGGGAATTATCCAGTGGAGAGTGTTATCCACCTTTCGAACAACACAGATTTGCTGGACAATCTTCATTAATTGAAAAGCTAAGTTACGGTACATCAAAAAAATTTACTCTGATCTCTTAATTTGATCTCTTACTAACAGTACTTCTGCCAATTCAGCACGAGACTGACAGAATCCACTTTCCTGACTACAGAATCCACTACAGTGGAACCTCGATTTAACGAACCTCTATTTGACGATATAACAAACGATATTGATATAACAAACGATAGTCCCGGCCAAAGTTACAGTAAAATGTATGAAATAGAACTTTGATATAATAAACCTCGATATAACAAATTCTTCAATATAATGAACAAAATCCGGAAGCCCAAACGTAAAATCTGCCTTGATATAAAGAATTACAATGTCAACACATGACAAAAGATAAATGCTGAACAGATCAACAGTCAACAAATCCTTTAATCGTTATGGTAAAAAGACAGCAACCTTTCAGTCAACGGCTTAAAATATTATATGTTATAGACATTGATACTATAGTATTTCCACAGAAGTCATCTGTATTGCCAATCAATCATTAACTATGACCTCGATATAACAAACATTTTGGTTGTTTCCCTTCAAATTCGTTATATCGAGGTCTTTGATATAACGAAACCTCAATTTAACAAACAAATTTGGCTGGTCCCTAGAGACTTCGTTAAGTCGAGGTTCCACTGTATGACAAACCCTTGGCTATTGAATGGGGCTTACTTTGTGCATGTATGCTGTTAACTTTTTCCTGTGAATTCTTCTGATGCAGTCAATGAATACTTTTCTAGCTTACAGTATTTTAAATGGACATGATCTATTTCACTCAGGTGACATCACGTTGGACCTTCTCATGCCCAAACTGTCCCGTTTCCCTCTGGGAAGATAAAACTCACTTTGAGGAGCGCAGCAAATGCATCAATTTCTTTGTGGAGGTGTATGGGTATATGCCATTGTTGAGGACACAGTTCAGAGCGGATTCTATCCTGTTCAAAACAAGACTACCAGCTGACAAGTCAAAGTGTTTTAAGTATGTTTAAAGGAGCTACATCATTTGTTTGGGCATTTGTTTGAGGTTTCTTCCTTTGTAATCTTCTCCATCCATCACAATCCTTGTTCCTTTAAGGTTTATTATCATCTCTTTGGTATTTTTCTATTTTAGTAAAAGTACTATATATATTTCTTGGTTCCTTCAATTTAAAGGTAATTGTAAATGTAAATGGCCAAAATAACGTAAAATTTTGTTGACTGAATTCATTAAAGTAGTCATACCAGTCACATTACCCGTTATCAGTTTTTGCTTAGTGGTCGGCATACATGAGGGGACTAGTCCCTCTGACTAGTCCCTGCAACAAGTTACGAAGACAAGTCTCATCATATGAACAGGCCATTTTTGCTTCAAAATCTTGTCGCAGGGATCAATTTTGGTCCCTACAACTGCAGTAGTCCCATGGATTCAAACCAGTTTGAATTTTTGGGACTAGTCCCTGCGGCTTGTTTTTCAAAATGCTTCGTGTGAACTGTTCGTGGGACGTCAAGTCCCTGCAACTAGTCGCTTTGTGTAAACTCTTCAGGGGACTAGTTGCAGGGGCTAGTCCCCTCGTCTGTGCTGACCTTAATGGTGGTATCAAATGAATGCCAGAGGATTGACAATTATCAATGGTTACTTAGAACCTCTTTCAGTAGTATCATAAACTAAGAAAAACTTTGTGTTTGCAGTCATAACATGCTAATCATTATTCAAGTTAGAGAAAAGCATGGGGGGACACTGAGTTCATTTTGGAACTCCTCATAAACACTTAATGCCAACCTTGTTCCCAGGGTCTCTCTTCTCTCCCTCCCTTGGTCGTTGGAAGAAAACCCTGGTTGCGGCTGGTCATGTGACAGCTTGTGACACAAACTTTTCCACCGGGGTAGAGTCAACCAATGACTTTTGTCGATTTCAACTGAAGCAAAATTAATAAACTACCGTTGTAAGCTTCACACAGGTCAGACAGAAATAAAACAATGTTTTATTACCAGGTTACAAAATATAATTCTTGACAGCGCCAAGGAACCTTGAATCAACATCTGTCTAAACATAAACTTGTATAAACCTGATGCAGATGAAACATAAGTGTGTTTTCAACAAAACAAAATTGTAAATCATTTCGCATTGCTGTAAATCAAATGCAAGTCAGAATACTTGGCTAACCTACTGTATGACAGAAATACTTTTCACATTCAAAAACCGCACAAAGAAGAAAATAAATTACCTCAAAGATTCAAAGATTCAATAGACTGATCCACTAGTTTCACATCGATCCGGTACGCGACCTTTTACATTTGCTAACTGTCAAAAAGTGTCTGCTCCATTCGGCTGCTGAATTTCTTTGTGAATGAAAGTCTTCTATATTTTGAAGACGGAAGAAATCGTGTAGCATTCTTCATCAGCAAATTCGTCTTCGAACCCCGATAGAGCGAGTAGTTTTTAGTGGCTGCTAGGGGATTTAAACCCACAAAGTTTGTCACATCTACCAAAACAAAATACTCTACCACCCTTCCCACTCAACAGATTTTTTTTGCCACCCAGATTCTGGGTGGTAACGTGACCAGCCGCAACCAGGGTCTTTCTTCCAATGACCAAGGGAGGCAGAGAAGAGAGACCCTGGGAATGAGGTTGACTTAATGCCAATCTGATGATAGTAGGTAAGTAGTAAAATTGCTGTATTTATCATACCACCATAAGACACTCACAGTACAATACAACACAATACTACGAAAAAACTTCAAGCAAACTGATCTGTGTAGGACTGGATAAGTTAATGTTAGCCAGCCAGAAAAAGCTGTTCAGCCCTCTATATATCAACAATGCATTCAGCACATGCAACTGCACAATCCAGAAACTGCTCCAACAATTTTTCACAGCTTCTTACCAAGTTAAGCTCAAGAAATACTTATTGACTGGGGCAGGTAGGGTTAGATCGGAAAATATCTTGCTCGTTGAGCAGGAGGCACAGACTTTATGTTGCTCAGTCGACCATATGCTCTGACCTTGAACCAGTATTTTTTTTAACCAGCCATCTTCCCTTTAGTCATTAAACTCATATTTCTAAGCAGTGCTTGAAAAAAGTGCTGGCCAGTCGTCCAGAACAAGTAAATTTTCCTGTCGGGCAAGCAAGTTCTCATTCTCACTTCCCAATGGACAGGGGCCCATGCAAGTTATCAGCTGACAAAGTAAAAAAAAAACAAGAGTAAACTAAGACTTGCCCAGGGCAAGGAAAATTTGACCACTACGTGTGTGTATGGCAAGATGGATTTTAATTTTTTTTCGAGCCCTGCTGAGGGTAAAAACCTGACAGGTAATTATAGCTATGTGCTTTGTTAATGATTGCTCATTTGATACCATTAAATTTTAGTATTAAGGGTATAAAGGTGATAAAGGGTAGCAGTCTCAATTTATCAGTAAAGCACAAGTGCTGTAAACTATTATCTGATATCATCTATTGTGGAGTTCCAGAAAATATCCATACCTCTCCCCCAGCAGAGATTTTTTTCTAGATCCCCCACCCCTCTGGAAATTCCAAGTAGGCCTCATAGAAAATTGCAATCCCTTCTATTTGGGGGGGGGGGGGGGGGGGGGAGTATGGATATTGTACATGTAGGGAACACCACATTTCTGTTATCAGTTTAAGTATCCATCTGTGAAATAGGTCTGCTTTAAGCATGCCTTCAGCAGTTTGTTGAAGATTAAAACATACGTGTTTGTTATATATTTTTATTTTTTATTTCCTTTACTTTTTGTATGTTGACAAGTTGTGTCCTAGATAAAAATCTTTATTTATGTATTATGATTTATCATTTTGATGGAATGTAACATAAACTTCATGAATGGCAGATGTGGATTACCTAGTCAGATCATTCGAGGAGAGTTCTTGTCAAACAGTTATCACTCAATTTCATCTAGTGTTTCTTTTTATGAAATCCATTTTGAAATCACTGGTTATCCTTGCAATGTGATTGGCTTTCAGCGGTGCGATGATTTATTCACAAACCGCACTATCTTTTGCTCTAAATTGCATCTTTTTCTCAGCCAATGAGAATGGGACAGTAAAACAAAACAACCAATCAGTTTTAAGGCTTTTTCAAACTAATCAATCACATTGCAAGAAAATGAAAGACAAAAAAGCCATTGCTTGGCAAATTTGGCTATTAAATTGTGTGAGTTCAAAATGGATCTAACAAAGTGGCAATTGAACTTTGGGTTGTGCAATTTTGTGTAGGTAATCATACGGTTTGGAGTTCAATTTGAAATTAATTTGCACAAGTGAGTTTATCAAAAAGCTGATATTGCATGAGCCGCTTCTGCGAGTGCAATTTCGCTTTTTGAAAAACTCACAAGTGCAAATTAATTCCAAATTGAACGAGAAAACCCGTATGATTACTTATTAATAATATAAACATGAAAATTATGTGTGAAGGATGTTTTGAACTTTACGGACTCTGAACTCTCTTCTCAGTTTTGTGCGCACGCTTAACCTCAGGTGATTTAATTATCACGCAACCAGGAAAAAATTGCGCCATAATTGCGCCATCCAGGGCGCGCGCTTGATTTGAAAAGAAAAGATTTGATTGGCTACCTGTGAACTTCTTTGTTCATTGACCAATCAGAATGCTTGCTTTATTACCTTTTTTTGCATTCAATTACCTCTTTTCTGCCCTGTGTTAAGGAAAAACTGCACTGTTCTCAGCCAATCAAAATCGAGTAATTTTTTCATGTATATTATTAGGTCTGAAATCATACTTGTGATTTCAAAAACGAACTCGCGCTGTGCGCTCATTCAATTTTGAAATCACACGTATGATTTCAGACCTAATAATGCACACATGAAAAAATTACTCGATTCTGATTGGCTGAGAGCAGTGCAGTTCAAGTGTAACACCGGTGCAAAAAGTGTAACACCAGTGCAAATTACACTTCGTAATTCTGGATTATGATTTGCAGAAAGACAATGAGTAATTTACTAGGCCAATGATATCATGTAAAGTAATGACAAAAATTTTGTATAGAAACTTTGAAAAACGTTTTCTCCAATGCGAAAAAAGTTGCTTCAAAAAACATCTTCCGGCACTTTTTCCATGAAATTTGAAAAACTCACTCATGCAAATTAATTCCAAAGTGAATTTGAAACCATATGATTTCCTATACAAATTGCATTCTACTCAGTTCAATTACCATTATAAATCTATATTTAAAAAAGGAGCATTCAATTCCTATTACCAACACTTTTCAGAGAACAGAAGGTGTAAGGCAGCTGGCTTGCATTTTGTTATGTTTTGTTGCATTCTGTTGTACCTTTTGCATAATGAAGATTTAAATTTTATTATTCTTATTTTATTTAAAATACACTATTGTGAGAAATATACTCAAAATATAGAAAGGATATCAAAGAATTATTATATGTGTATTATGGCATATTGAGTTTATAGATCTTCTTGCTATAAGATCAAATGGTATAAAATGATGCATGACTATTAAATTATTATCAATATTATACAGATTATCAGAAATGTATATACATCAAATATCTCCCATATCTAATGTAATGTTGAGTTCTTGATGGGGAAAAGGAACCTTCTCTGTTCATACTATGTCATAGAGTTTTTGCTTGTGTCTCTAAAATAATAGTGTTAGACATAAGAGTTAAGTTCTGGTTCAATTTGTGTTGTCTTTAAATGAAATATCTTGAATTTTGATTTTCTAGTTTCTCTGTTCATTGGTATTAGAGGCACATAACCTCATTCTCTGGGAAAAAAACGGACGAATGATTCTCTGAATTTTGCAACACCTTCAACCTAATTTATGAAGAGAGTCAAATTATTATCAACAGTTAAAATGAGCTGATATTCTTTTTTATCTATATTTTGTCAAAATACTATGTCAGCGTTGTAGGAGCTATACTTTTAGTCATTAACAACACCTAAAACCCTTATAGCATAAAATCGAATTTATTTTGTTGTATGTGTTTTTGGATGACTTCATTATCCCATAGAAAGTTGCCTAAATAAAGATTCAAACAAGCCATTTATGATTATGGTCTACACAGAGTTAATAGTAAAATGAAGTTTTCTCCCAAAAATACGAGAAACTCGATTATTTTGCTATTTTTTATCTCAATGCAGTGGAAACAATAAAAATCAATAAAATTATGTTTAAAGGGCAATGTTTGCTGTGTTACTTCTTTTGGTTTAATTTACATGTCTCAATGTCTAACTAAAAAATTATGGCAGCCCTAAGATGGGTTTTTGCACTAAAGTTTAAACATGATGAATTCATAATTTGTTAAAACAAAGCGAGAGCTGCAACAGGTCAGGCAGGAAATGGTTAGGAAAAATTCTTCAAGCTCAGGGAATCTCATTTTGAGTCAAAAAATTGATTTAATTTTTGAAATAAAGTCAGGGAAAATTGAAACAATTCAATACGGCTGATGTGTGAAATACCATCGAAGGCTGTAAGAAACATTGCGGCCACTGTGATCTCAACGATATTCTTCCTTGTCGAAGAAGGACAATTTGTTAACAAATTATCGCTCTTAATGAACGAGTGGAAGAAGCCTCCACTAGACCTGGCATTTTACATTTTTTGGCCAGGAAAATTTCATTTTCCAAAGAGGTAATTTTGAAAAAGGATGTCGTGACAACCATGCCGGAAAGTGTTCCAGATTTCCCACATTAGCATGGCATGTCATTCTGTTCCTAAATTAGGTGTTTGCCCCTCCCATATTTATTTTATCCCGCCCTCCCATATTTATTTTTTTAGTATTGTTGTCATGTCAACAAATCGAATGATTGTGGTTTAGCGTGGTCTGCACCCTTTTATAAAGTAACTGAGCCACTACGCGCGCTCTCATTGGTCGATAGGTGTGTTTAGATGAGAGTGTAAACACGGTTGTTACGTTTCAGATTTGCGCGTATTTTTAAGACAGTTATTTTATAAAAGCAATAGAGCACTGTTTCCGTGTTTATAGAGCCTCATCTTAACACTCAGAGGGTTGGGAGAATTCGCGAAAGTTATGCAAACCCTTGACTGCGTCTCGGGGTATGCATAACTGTCTTAAATTCTCCCAACCCTCCTCGTGTTTAGATGAGGCTATGTAAACACGGAAAAAGTGCTTTATTGCTTAAATCGACAACGATACGCGTCGTCACAGTGGTCAAAAAAAAGTCCACAACAAATTTTGACCACTGCGATGAAGCGTGTTTTTGGCTCCAGGACTAACTGCCATTCTTGCTCAAGGAAAATTGAAGTGTATCTGGAGACGTGAGAGTTGAATAGCTAGATTCTGATAAGTCTAACTCACTTACTTACTCGTCTTCTTCACCAACAGTGAATGGCAATCTGTTGGGGGGGGGGGGGGGGTAAGTTTCGAAAGAAACTGTGGTGCTGCGTCGGTGTTGGCGTTTTGAGCGTTAGCCCTTCGTAAAGGGCTGACGTTTCGAGCGTTAGCCCTTCGTTAAGGTCTGGAAGTGCTGTAAGCAAACAGGTTTTGATTGGAAATCAACTGGTGGGCCATGAGTTTG
>CM042758.1:629652-643748 GCA_022496165.2 Catalaphyllia jardinei | reverse complement strand
CAGCGCCAGGTCTCTGTTATGCGAGAACTCGGAAATGGGCTATTGTTAGCTATCATTCAGTTTGAGCTTGTTCAAATTCTTCATGATAGTCGATGATAGTTTTTCTCGTTTGACCACCCGTATGATAGTTCATAATAGTTTTTCGCTCAGCTGTTTTGGTAATCATTGGCCCTGCCGCCCTCATTCGTGGTAAAAAAATAATACTTTTACAAGTTTGTCTTACGGGACGCCATTTAGTATTCACATTTTTACGCGGAAAGAGCTTTGAATTCGCCAGCCTCGTTCCCAGGATCCGCTCTCTACTCGAGGAGAGAGGACTCTGGGAACAAGGTGAACTAAATGTACTTCTTCGGTCGTTTTCGGTCGTTTGACCATTTGAACGATAGTTGATGATAGTTGATGATTGTTTGGGGAGAATCAACTACCATCGACTATCACGCGTCGTTTGACCAGGGCTTAACATGCGAATGCTTTACGAGAATCGGTGCTAGGTAGTAGAAAAGTAAAGGACAACAAATTCTTAACAAAACCAAGAGAAATTTGATATTATTTTACATGGGAAAAGGGTGCGATTTTTAACAAACTCTGCTTTTTTACTCTCCCTAAATCTTTTAAAAGACTTCTAAGAATCCCTAAGACGGAGTATATAGTTCCGTCTTTTACAATTTCGGGTGATTCTCCTCCGTTCCGTTGTTCCATGTTTTATGATTTCGGGGGATTTTTGCCTTTCCATCATTCCGTCGTTCCGTCGTTCCAGCATTGCCTGATTTTGATTTTAACTCATTGTTAAAATCAAGGATATCGCTTTTAGGCTTGACAAAACTTGATTATTACTGTATTAGCTCTTTGAGTTTATTATTCGAATAAACGCTGCTTTGTCGGTGGCATTTATCAAGTCTAAAGAGGGCGGCGTTTAATTGAGGAAATGCGGTTTATCTTTCAAAATTAAGTGTGGTTGGATGCGAATCACCAATTCCATAGGTGTTTAAAGCGAAGCAAGAATTTTTGACGGAAGCACAAATGTTTTATTGTTGTTTGAGTGTTGCCGAGGTTCCAGCTTTATATGTTTACTTCGCTACGCAGGATTTTACTCAAAGACCCATGAAATGACGTCACAGCACAGGTCCCGCGCGACAAGAAACTCATATTTCTTTGTGTTATTCTGGCGAGATTTGCGTTAGATTTTTACCGATTGCCTTTTAATTCTGCTTCAACGAACCGATCCCTGAGGCTTCCTGACAGGAATTATTTGTGGCTTTAAGTAACTGATTTGGAATTGGTTTTTGCTGATGGGAATTTTATCTTGTTTATAAGCGGACTCCAATGGTATCGAACTATGTGGGAGAGTTGTTTTTTGTGGTTTGATCTTACTAGCTCAATGTTTTGGGGTTTGAAACTTTGAGGTTTGATTCTGTGACCACTTGTCAAGATGAGTGAGACGACATCTTCTGGAAAACTCGAAGAGGACGAACAAAACCCGACCGATTCTATCGCAGAAGAAGGACCAACCGGTCAAGTTCGCGTTTTGAAGAAGGGAAAGAAGAAGGGCAAAGGGAAAAAGCGTAGGGAAACCGTGGAGTCTAAAGATGACGAAGGCGACGACGAAGAAGACAGTTCTTCTCGCAAGAAGAAAGGAAAGAAAAAAGCAGCCCCTAAAACGAGCGTTTCCTCCGACGTTCAGCCAGAAGTTGAGGGTACCAGCGAGACTAAACAGTTGGAGGCTGCTGTCACTGTGGATGAAACGCCGAAAGAGACTGTGATAGAAATACAAGGAGAAGAGAAACGGCTAGAGGAACTCGAAGAAATTGTTGTAAAAAAGGAATCAACGTTGATCAAAGGAGACAACTTAGTTCAAGAAGAAAGAGACTCCGGCGAGGGTAGCGGGGAAGAGAAGGAAGATGCAGAACAAGAGAAAATCGGCGAAGAAGAAGCAAAGGAGAAGGAGGTTTTGTCTGAAGTGGAAGGCGCCAGTTTGCGTAGAAGAGCAACTCTGTCGGATTTAAGAAGTGAGAGTGTGGACAAAGTTGATGGAGAACAAGCTCTATCTGCAGCTGCTGGATCAGAGGTATTAGGCTCTCTAAAGTTTTGTAGTGTGTGTATTCACTTGTCATAATTTCACTCAGTCCGATCTGTGTAAGCAGGTGTAAGACAATCTTTATTTCTCTAGATTAATGCACTCTGATGTGCTCCTAGCAACTCCTCCTACACTCCCACCCCTGCAATACAGACATCTGATTAAGGTTTTAAGTTAAAACATAGATTAAGTCAATGGGGGACCTCCTGAAATTATGACATAGAGAGGCTTGATTAGTGACACAGTGTACTTCCTCCCCCCCCTTGCCAATTGGGTCTCCATGGGTGCTTTCCATTATGCCAAAGATTCCGGAAATTTCGGTCGGAATTCAAATGGAAAGGTTCGTTTCAGTTTTTTCTGACCGGAATATTCGGGATCACCTCTGGAGGTGGTCCACATATTTCGGTTGGAATATTCAGTCGGAATTCAAATGGAAAGGTTTGTTTCGGTTTTTTCTGACCAGAATATTCGGTATCACCTCTGGAGGTGGTCCACATATTTCAGTCGGAATATTCCGACCGAAATTCGCCGTTCCATTTTGACAAACCGGTTCTTTGCCCCAATTAGGGAATTCGGTAAAAGAATTGAAAATGACAAGAGCCATTTCTATTGGTTGGCCCGATCTAATCGGAAAATGCCGTTCCATTTTCCACAGGTAATTCCACTGATCTCTGACCGGTCAGTTTGGCATAATGGAAAGCACCCCGTATTTCTGGGGGAGCAGGAGCATTCTTGTCCTGCAGTACTTTTGGTCAGCATCAAGAATCGTGACCTCTGGGTCAACACAGGACTTTCCGTAACTCTATGCATGCTCAGAGTTAAGTGTGATGAATCTGATTGGCTGAGAATATGGAGTTATTACTCTGCGCATGCTCAGAAAATTGGACCTTGAGGTCTTGATTCTTGGTGCTGACCAAAAGGAGATGACGGGGACAAGAGAATTCAAACCAAAATACTGTGGGTGCTGGTGGGGAGGGAAGAAGGAGTAGGTTATTTTTCTGGTGCAGCATTTTGTGCATTTTCTTGTGTACTTCCTCTATTAAATTTAAAAAAATTATTCATGCAACTGAACATCAGATTTTTATCTACTCTAGGAGCTTGAGGCTGTGAAAGAAGAAGCAAGTGTAGCACAGAAAATTGTTACATCAGAGGATAAACAGAGCACTGAAGATGAAAAAGATAAAGATATGAAGGAGGATACAAACATTGTTGGTGACAATGAAACAGCAGCTCCTGAACAAAATCAACTTGAGGACAAACCTGATGGAACAGATGTTGATAAAAGGGAGGAGAAACCTGACACGGTTGCTATAGAGATGACTGATAGTGTAGAACATGTTCCAGTGCCTGTGGAGGAAGAGGCCAAAACTGAGAATGTAGAGGGTTGGGAGGGTGGTGAGGGAGAGGTTAGAGCTGAAGGTACAGTGAGTGGGGAGGGAGAAATCAAATCTGAGAGTACTGAGGGAGGGGAGGGAGAGCCTAGTCTTGAGGGAACATTGCCACTGTCTAGTGAGACTGTAGTTACAAATGAAACAGAGACTGGTACAGATTACTCTAAGTATGAGATAGATGATGAACTGCCTTGGGCAATGTATCGCTCAATGGACAGCCCTCCCCAGAGGACCCCTGTGGAGGAAGAGGAGGACTGGCCAGCATCAGATGATGACGAGGATTATGGTAAGTTGTTTGAAAGCATTTTATTGGCCAGTATTTACAGACGGTACTGCCTTTTCTCAGTAGACACACTTTTGTGTAAACAGATTGTGCCATATACACTGTACTTATTCACAGTGCTTTACAGTAACTGTAGGTGGTAAGTGATAGTTCTTTTGACTGAGCTACTGTACATCAGAATTCTCTCAGCTATCCACTGATGTGTGAAACTCGTATTCACTACCAAAGGGCGGCACCATTATTAAACAGCATTGACAGGTGCCCAGCCTCATATTTGGAGTCTTTGTTCTCCTTTATTTGTAGCCAGGAAATTAGCAACCCTGGAAAGATCCAATGTTAAGTCAGAAAATATCAAACTTCTGGATAAATTGTGCATGCCTACATGTAGCGGACAAACACATGGTTCAGTCTAGATGCTAACATTTGCTGCACCCATTTCCATTTTTCTGTTAAAATCAAACAATATTGAGCCTGTAATGGAACAAAGGAAAGGAAAGGAACATAGACTTGAGGTATAAGATTGACTGGTTGCAAGAAAGCCAAGAGTTAAGGTATAGTATTGCTGTCATTATTTTGTGTTGTTTTTTTATATTAGGTCCTCCCAAGAATGAGGACCTTCCAGACCTGGACATGCTGATGGGAACATTAGAAGGCGGGGAGTCTGAACTGGAGACAACTGCAGCACCTCCACCTCTTGTACTCCCCGAGGAAAAACATGCAAAACAGCGCCGTATTGAGGAACTCAAGCAGGGCCTGGCTAATGAGCCAATTGACCTTTATGATGAAGATTTTGAGAAGAGGATGGAAGAGGAAATCCTCATGATTGGGAATATTTCATTAGAGATGGTTCAGGTACAACTTGAATAACTATAGTTTTGTTTTATATTCTTTAGTTTTGGGCAGTTGTTTAGTCCTGACCACAAGGTTTAGACACATGCTTTCTTATGCAATGTTTGTTTTTTCATCTGTTTAGGAAGAGGAACGTCGCCTGCGAGATGAGCACATTGCATATCAACAACAACAGGCCAAGGTTCAACGTGACAGGCAGGAAGACATATTGATGAGAGAAGCTAAAGCTCGGAAAGAAGTCATGAGGGTGATGAGAGAAAAACGCAAACGCCTTCAGCAAAGAGAGGTAGGCTTGACAAAAACTGAATCCCTTGTTTACTGTGAGGTAACATTAGATAAACCCACTGATAGGCCTTGTTAGCCAGTATGATGGTAGAATCTGAACTGGTCAGCTGTGAGTGTTAGCATTGTTAGTATGCATTATTGCATGATGAGAATGTGAACATTATATACATTGTGGAGGTCCTGCCAAGGGGGTGGGGGGGGGGGGGTTGGGGAGGAGGTCCCAGTCACTTGTTGGAATTTTAAAATGTCTTGTGTTGCCGTTTTGTCAGGGGTTCACGTTATTGCCGGAAATTGAGTGACATACATTTGTCCTTGTCCGAATTTTAATTTTAAGTGACAAACAACGGTGCGTTACATGTGCGTGCGTTTGACATATAAGTCTTAGTAGGAACTTCTCAATGATCCAAAAGGGGCCTCAATACCTCAAACAGACAAGCAAAAAAGACATCTTACCGAGCTCTTTGTGTGATTTGTTTTTTTCCAACTCCCGGTGGTCACGATGGCGGCCTTCTCTTCTTTCTGACCTTCCTTCTCTTTTCTGACTTTTCTTCTTCCGAGACCTTTTGATCTTGGTTCTTGATTTGCTGCCGGGGGGTGGGGGGGGGCGGGGGTACTGCCATATATGGGCTATACAGGTATGTGCTGCTGTGAAGGGTATGGTTTTCAAGCAGTTTACTCTAGCATTGGGTATATAATCTGAACGTTGGTGTCTAAAATAGGTTATCATTTTTCACGAAACTGACCAGTTGGTTGATAATTTTATCTAGACTAAGGAAACCAGGAATTGCTATTTTCATGACTCAGCCTCAACAGTGTTACACATTGATCGATGACTATCGTAAAACACTACTGAATATTATTTACTGTCAAAAATCGGGATTCAGATGGAAATCGGTGGCAGTAATACTGGTTAAAATTATGCAATATATATATTGTACGTACGTGTTTGGTGTTGCTCGGCATTAGATAAATCCTTTTTTTAAGAGAGAAGCGATTGTGGTGACCGCAGTTTCAGGAAAACAGCTTCTCCAGGATAGGAGTGATTTGGGGAGTTTACTCTAGTATAAATTAGCAAAATTCAGCTGAATTAGCTCTGATATAAGGCTAAGTGCTCCTGGGTCCCAGCGGCACATCTCCACCCAGAAATTTTTAAAGTCCCCCCCCCCCCCCAGGATTTACTGCCCTTGTATTCTTTGTCATTCTTGTGAGACGTTTTCTTCTTATGCTTTTTTCTCATCGCTGATGAATATCACAGATGAAAAGATTGACGCGACAGATCACACAGATCGACAAAGTTGACAGAGATGTCCCAAGAAGGAAAGCACAAGCTCAAATGATCTCAAATAGCTCCGAGGTCGAGCATGTCACAATTTGTCGTGTGACCGACCGTCTCGTTCCCAGGACCTCTCAGGGCCATTGCCTATTTGCGTACGACATGCGCTACACTAACTGCGCTGCAAACCAAAGATATTTGGCCTATTTCCTGCTTTTCATGTCCTTTTATGAGTTTTGAAGATCAAAGAAAATCACAATATGCCAAACTACTTCAACTCTTTGTCAATAATTTTCGGCTCTATAGTCGCTGTCGGCATTTTTTAATGGTATGGCCATCATTTGTTGCCATTTCATTTCGGCGCTGTCGCTACTTTTTGGCCCATTTCACTTGTCGGAATTTACCCTGGCAGGGCCTCATTGTGGATTGATTGAGTGAAGTGAAGTGAAAAGAGTATCACACAAATTCCCACAATATACAATGTATTTTTCACTGTGTACTTTTTGCATTTTTATAGCATTTTATCTTTGACTTATTCTGTGGATTTTAAATTCTACTTTTGTTGAAAATTCTAGGATCTCATGATGCAGCAAGATCGATTGATACAGAACAGGATCCACCGCGCATTTCGCAGAGCAGAGGAACAGTTGCTAAAGGCGCTGACAGCAAGGAAAGGAGAAGTAAAGGTGAGAGTGCTGGAACAGGATAATTGGCTGATAAAGAGAGCTCAATTTGATCTACAACCGCAGTTCAAATATATGAATTATTTCATATATACTTCACATCGTTTCACTCCTCACGGGAGAATGAACTCAATAAATTGACCTCACTCCCAATGTGTGGCTTCATAGCTCAGTTGGTAGAGCATCGCACCGGTATTTTGTGGAGGTCACGGGTTCGAATCTCGTTGAAGCCTTGATTTTTTCAAGCTTCTTTTTTCCAATTGCTTAAATTGGAAAATTTACTGCGATGATCATTCTTCACTTTGATCTACAACCGCAGTTCAAATATATGAATTATTTCATATATACTTCACATCGTTTCAGAGCTCAATTTGTTATTCAGTGTTTTGAATTTCAAATTGAGGGGCAAATAAATTGCTGTAAGGTTAACTTGATATAAGCCAACCTTTTCAAATTTCTCCTTTAAAACACTCTGTTCTCATGGTGGATTGGTGTGGACATAAGGCCTAACTGTAGAAATAAAGCTGTGTTTTAAAATTATTTTCTCTGGCATGGCGTGCACTGCATTCTGTAGTTAATGTGAACCTACCTTATTTTCAAAGCCTTTGATTGACATTTATTTATTTTTTTCCAGGCAATGTATGGAGATTTGATGCTGGCTGATGGTCAGTATGGTGGGAGCAAAGGACGTCGCTGGAAAGTAGACTGGAACAGAACGCCACAGCCAATCCAGATCAAGCTCAAGTGTCTACGAGGTGTCAAGGACAAGTTACCAGGTTGAAACACATTTCTTCTGCTATTTGACATTGATTAATATCTGTTTTCTTCTTAAGTGATGAGTGTACAGTTGAGCAGATAGGTCAGGAGAATTTAGCAATGATGTCTAAAGAGAAAGTCTCCCTGTGATATATGAACAAATCCTTTCAACTAGCTCTGTAACAAATGTTTTTGAATTTTGTATGTTGTTACCCAGTATGAAGCTTTTCACGAAGGGTGTCTGACAGAAAGTTGCGAACAAGACAAAAAATCTTTTTAAGATATAAACTTTTCAAGTCCTAATTTAAATGTGTCCAGCATCAATTTGGCTGCACTATGATTTATTTTTTGTTTTTCCTGTCTTTTTCCAGGTGGTCGTTATGTTCTTATGGTGTCTCTGTATGATCGTCTTGGAGGCCATGTTCTCAAATGGTCAAATCTAAAAGGTCAGCAGTGGGGTGGGGCGACATTGCCACTTCAACATGATGGAGAGTTCTTTAATATAGAAATCAAGGTGAGTCTACTTAAAGCATAGAGTGTTTTAAAAACTTGTGACATGTTAGCAAAACATATGGCTTCCTCTCCAAATACTGTTACTTATTATTTACAGGATCTTTATATTTTTCACCAATAGTCACCTTTGTCACTGCTCTCTGTTTCCAGATTGACCAAAGTGTGTTTACAGTATGTCCATCCAGGCCTGATGTTCGTCCTGGCATGATCCTGGTCTTTGAGCTGTTTATCCTCAGGGGGAGTGTTACAGCCACAGACAGGGTGGTAGGGTGGGGATGCTTTCCCATTTGTGATGGAGAGTTTAACATTGTCGACGGAAAGTAAGTACATTTCAGTACAAAGCCTTTACCCAATGGGAAATTTTATTGCATTTCCTACATTTAATCAACCAACTGTTTTAATATTGATTTCAGGTACAAAGCACCTTTCCTTCGAGGAGACATGGATCCCACTATTGACAAACATGAGAAGATCGAGGAACTCATGGCTGATGATTTAGAAAACTGGTTGTGTAACCTGTATTTTGAGATTGTCAAACTTCCTCGGTAAGACACACAAAAACAGATTAACAGCATGATTTGTTTTTAAAATATTTAAACAACACCAGCAGAAAATTGACAGACAGAAATTCCTATAATTGTACTTATGCCATGAGAATTTATGGTTCAAGTACAAAATTAAAAAAAATAGAACTATTGGAACTAATTGTTTCTTAAACTGGGGTTTCAGGTTAGGTATTTGGTGTTAGACGTTTGTGACATTTATTGGTTTAGCTATGAAAACATGGAAGAATAATTCCTTGAGGTCACCATATTGAATTAATTTCTGACAACAGCAGTGTTTTGATTCTCAGATAGTAACAAAGGTCCTATTTTCACTCATTGATTAAAAATTATATATAAGCATGTATTAAAAAGACTGGTTTACTTCTTTTCTTACTGAGCAATGTGGCAAAAACAGAAATTCTGAATACACGAATATACTTCTTGTTGTTGAAAACCTGCATTGAGAACTCCAAATGTGATCGCACACGACTTCTAGTGGTTTGCCATTTGAGGTTTCTGCTGAAAATCCCCAGCATAATGTCACTCTTGTTTGTCATCTATGAACCCTGACCTGAATCCCACCCAGGGAATATAGCTTCAATACTCCTGGTTACTTCAGCCTGAGGAAAGTACATGCAGACATTCACAAACATGTTGTGGTGTTAGTAGCTAGCTTATTTGGCATAGTTTATTATGTGGCTTGTATTTGTAGCTACTATTATAATAGGCACACGCTGATTGGCTAATTCTAGGAATATGCACACTCTGATCGGCTAATTCTATGGCAGTAATATTATTCTTCTTCTGTGATACCCATGGGCCGATTACAGCCCTGCAAAAAACAAAGAAAAAAGCCTTATATAAACAACTTATTAACCTTGGACATTCATTCGTTATGAGAAAATCTCAAACCCTGCCTTGCGATATTGACCTTGCTATTGCTTGGTCAATATGGCAAGGTCTTGTTGTATGACCTCACTCTCAGTTAATAAGTAGTTAGCAAAACAGTGGTGTTTTTTTGTCTAGGTATATGGCTGGCCAGAAGGAGTATGAAGTTGAACTGCAGTTTACATCAGGGATTCTTAGCTACCCATCACGAACAAACATTGATGAAGAAAACATTGATGGTGAGGAGCCCATCTTTGGTTCACGAATGGATCTTAAGTCCCCATCTCCCTCCAGCAGCCGGCGTGGTAGTAAAATCAGTATGGTGGGGTGAGTATGTGAATATCTTCCCCTTTACACACTAGTGTATTTCATTGTGCATATATAGCTGTTTAAAGATGATCAATTGAAAACTGGCTTAGGTTTAACACACAAAGGGCACTCAGTTCTTGGGGCAATTTGCAGCAAAGAATAGTTGGTTACAAGCATTGTTCTAAACGAATAGATTTGATATTGCTGCACATCTGTTCAGCAATAGACCACAGATGATGCCAAAATGTTGTAAGGACACAAGTTGTTTAGTGAGTGATTCAGTGATGTCCATATCACACTTTGATGTCTTCTATTTCTGAACACACACACGTAAAATCTTGGATCCCTTTCAGGTCTAGTTTCTTTGGAAGCACTGCTGCTATTGATACAGCCGTGGAAGAGAAAGAGGGCATGGGTTCTACTCACAATCTTCAGGTGGAAGTTCCAGATGTCAGAAGAACAGTAAGTGAGAATTTGAGTTCATAATCTGTGATCTTTGTATACCTACCTTGAAGTGATATTCTCTCGGTTGGGAAAAGTCAATAAGATAAGGCGGATATGCTGAACACATATCTTGAGATATTAAGAAGGAAATTGCTGAGTTTTGAAACTGGTGGTAATGGATATAGGATACTTAGGCCAAATATCAGCAGGATTATTATGGGAATTGCAGCACAGATTCCCCTCCCTAATCCTTAACAGGGCCTTGTGACTGTGAGAATATTTTCCCTTACAAGTTAAAGTCATAGAGCTACTGTTACTGTTACGGTCTTAGATCTTTAACAATGAAAGAGGAAACCTGGAGTATTCGTTGGAGGCAGTGTGGCCGAGTGGTTAGGGCGCCGGACTTGAAATCCGGATGTCGCGGGTTCAAGTCCCGCTTTGACCACTTAGCTGGAGTTGTTTCTCGGTGGACCCTAGTTCAACTCCTCGGTCATGCTTGTAAATAGCCAACTGGTCTGCCTCCTGCCAGTTGGGATTTTAAAACCTGTTATGTTCATTTGAAATATTTGTTTCCTTCAGTTTAAGTGGCATGCCTGTGAACTAGCTTGGTGTAGCTAAGTGCATGACCACTATAAACAAACATTTGACATTGGTTGACAAGAAAGAAGGCATATTTTTTTCAAGATGTTTGCAATAATTTTTAATTATTAATATTATTGTTTCACATAACTCTATCATGCAGATGAGTGAAACTGAAACATGAACTGTTTAAGTTTTTGTTAAATGCAACACTGAAATAATTATGAACTATGGATTGTTCAGGTACAAATGGATTGCTAGGTGAAGAAATTTAGTTGCCAATTTGATCACGTTGTTCCTTGTGTCTTGGAAAAAATCACTCACATTTCATTAAGGTTGGCACGCACGATGGGACTAGTCCCTGCAACAATTCGCAGGGACTAGTCGCATCGTGTAAACTGGTCATTTTTGCCACAACATCTAGTCCCATGAATACTGCGATAGTTCCAAACTGGTTTGAATTTGTGGGACTAGTTGCAGGGACTAAAGTTGGTCCCTGCGACTAGATTTTGAAGCAAAAATGGCCAGTTCACAGGATGCCACTAGTCCCTGTGAGTTGTTGTGGGATCTAGTCCTATCATGTGTACCGACCATTATGGGTTGTTCTCTGTCAGTACTTTAAGAGAATAATTTATGTATTTGTAATTTGGAATATAGCAATTACACACTCAAATATTATGTACAGTTTTAATCCAAAGTTACATCATTATTGTAGGGTTTCTTGTTGTTTAGCCATGATATCTGCCGCCATTTTCAGTACCTAGACATTTCTGAGTTAGTTGTGCCTCTGTTTCGAAACGACTCTTCATGCAACACCTTTCATATGAAAATGAGTTGATGAACCTGTAGGCAGAAGTCATACATGTATGAGTGATTTGGCACTTAGCAATCCATTTCCATCCCATTCTTAGCCATCCTTATTCATCCTCACTTTCTATTGAGGTCCTGTCATTTGTCAATACTGTTTGGGTTTCTTGTTATCTGGCTATGGTTTCTGACTTCATTTTCAAGTTAGTCCATTTGCAATCCTTGTCCGTCTTGGCCATCGTTAGTTAACCTCTCTTCCTCATGGGGTTCCTGTGTTTTGTTCAGTATTGTCCTTGTCCTGTTATCTTAGGAATAGTTGAATAAATATTTCGTGTGTCTCCTATTTGCTAAAAGAATTGTAGAAGTCTGGCGTGATGTGTAATACTGTTCCGTGCTTTCTTCGTCTTTGCAGTCTCTCACTGTTCCTGATCAAAACTTAAGACAGCGCCGGACGTCAAACGTGGACCAGCGCCGCGGTTCAACCGTGTCTCAGAGACGGGCATCCCGTCCTGTTACTATGCACATGTCCCGTAAAGCGGTAGAGATCGACGCGTCAAGCGAAGGCAGCGGAACGGATTACTCTGATGATGAAGTGCTTATGTTGAAAAAAGATGACGGTTTTAGGCCAGTTAAAGGTCAACCCGGCATGTACTACAAGGTAGGTGACACTCTGCATTGTGCTATTTTTATACTCAGGCTCGGGACAACTTTCGGGAATACTCATAAGTGTTAGAGTTATTCTCGATTGGACGATGCGATTCGGAAAGTCTTCGGTTCTTTGTAGAAAGTTTTGCTATAACAAGCTGTGCTTTTTTGTCGACCTACTCATGACCTGACAGTAGACTTCCAGAGAGTTTATTAGCTCTGTAACATTTAACTAGTAATTTCTGTGGACAGTGAAAACTTTAAGACTTGTTTTGACACGTCTTAATGTTGGTTTTCGCGTTGCTTAGCCAATTAAAAACCGAGTTAATAAAGGCGATGCATACGTCAAAGAAGTCATGCCATAAATTCTGATTGGCTGTGAAGTTTAGAAAGCCGATATGAACACGCCCGAAAATTGTAAGGAATTCCAAACAAGGCGCTTCAGAACGATTTCGTTGCGCTTAGCAAGAACTTTTTTCATTCCAGAAACACTTGAATAATCCAGTGGACGTTCACGCCAAGAAAATGTTTACCATGCTACCAAAGACACCTATGATGACAAGAAAGAAAAAGAAAAAGAAGTTAACACACTTGGAAGAACTTGAAGAGCATACATTTACTGTACAGTAAGTATCTGTGGCTTGGCGGGAAAATCTGGCGCTGGCTGCCTTTTTTTGTGCATCCGCCAAAAAAGGCGGGAAATGGTTTTGCAAAATGCATACAAACGCGGGAGCAAGTTTTTAAGTGTGACAGGAACGTCGCTTCAAGTCACTATTTTTTGAGTCGAAGATCCAACATAAAAGGTCTTATGTTATGTACTTGTTTATTCAATTTGGTCTTATTTTCGTTTTCTTGTTCTTGACTATAGGCCTCCTTGGTCTAATAAGGGGCACATTCCTCATTATGGTCGAGAGAAGATGCAATATGTGGGCCGTCAACTCATGGCTGAACTGGGCCTGTCCCAGTGGCGCTCCCGTGAGTTTTGGGCCATGCTGCTGCTTATTGCCTTCACCTGGTGGATTCGTCTGTACACTCATTATGGCGGACAGTGGATCTTTCTTCAAGCTCTGCAAGTTCCCGTTAGCAAGTAAGTCCAGATGCTTGCTTGTGGTAAAAGCGTTCGATTAGTTCTACAAGCTGTTAGTCTGTCAGTCTTCCTGTGCGTTCGGACAGCTTTTTCTGCCGACTACTGCCTGCCGTTGGAACGTGATGGCGATCGTTTTACATTCTACACTCTCATTGGCCGATTCGAAACACCGGCCACACACGATGATAAAACTGTCTCACAGTACTTCTTATTATTATAAGTATTGTATAGCAATCTTGATATGTAATTTCTGACGATTGAAGGATGAATTAGTTTAAAGTTATTATTCTGACGGCACGCTGGTGCGGACCGCGGTGTGTCACGAGAAGTTTAGGGACTATTAGGGATTTGGAGGGATATTGAGGTGATTCTGGTTCAGTCACCCTTCGTGTTCGTCCCTTTTTTTCTATTAAGCCTTTGTTATAACAGTTTGTTGTCTAATTGTAAATGTTGTAGTTTATTGATTTTGTACCCTTTCCTTGGAATCTTCAATCACAATGAGGAATATGTTTCCACATTTTTTTGGCCACATCTAAAGGAAGTGTTTTTGTGTTTTTTTTTTAATCTGGCGTAGCACAGGGTACAGATTATCTTACAAGACAGAATACATCTGCGTTAGATGACTGACTAATTGACTAACTGAGGGATTGACTGACTGAGGGATTGACTGACTGAGGGATTGACT
>CM042758.1:615458-629642 GCA_022496165.2 Catalaphyllia jardinei | reverse complement strand
ACTGAGGGATTGACTGACTGAGGGATTGACTGACTGAGGGATTGACTGACTGACTGATTGACTGACTGACTGACTGATCGACTGATTGACTGACTGACTGACTGACTGACTGACTGACTGATTGACTGACTGATTGACTGACTGACTGACTGATTGATTCAGTGACTGACTGACTGAATTTGTATTTTATGTGATGACAGTGTCACGATGTTCAGAGAGCTTATGATAACTGGTACACGTTATGTTTGTTCGTATTTACTAGTCTTAAAACAATCTCTGTCTCTGTGTACACTAGGTATGAATTCCAAGCCTACACAGTGAATCTGAACTATCAAAGCACGCTGCTGAACACAGTGGAAGAGATCAGTATGGTAGTTATAGGACCGTTCTTCAACATCGTTCTGTTTTGTTTGCTGGTGATCTTCACATGGGGAATTCAGAGGCTTTTTGGGACGTCTCCTAACATCTTCTCTCGTTTTATTATGGCGTATGGCATCAATGTACTGCTTGATCCAATCTGGATCTTGATCGTTGATTCTGCACTCATGAGGTCAGTATATGGGAAAATCTTTGTTCACAATATTCTCCTCATTAGCATAAGCGATAAAGTTTCTGATGGAGCTACAAAAACCATCAGCTCTGGATAAATGAAAGGGTTCAGCATAATTAACTGTCCCAAGGAATTTGAGTCCGATGTATTGAATACTTTTCAGTGTGCGACGCGGGTTTAAACAGTCAAACTTTTGCAAAGATTAGAATGTATGAGCGTGTTTGCGTTTTTGCCACTCAAAAATTTTGCAGTTTTTCAAAGCCAGTAGTTTGTCCTCGAATATTACGCCCAAAGAGCCAAACTTTCACAATTACTAAATTTCACCGGCTATTCAAATGTTTGTTTACACACTTCGAAAACGCAAAGAAGCAGCGGCCATTTTGTTAACAACCGCACACAGCTAGGCATAACTAGGCTACTCAATACCCACAGCAGAATAGATAGCGAATAGCGTAGAGAACGGCATTCGTGATAGAACGCAAGTAGTTTTAAACTAAACGCGGATAGACTAGAAAAAATGTGGTCAATTTATTTTTTAAAGAAAATCTTACAGGTATTCACTGAAATCATGTCGCGTAGTTAAAACCGTCCTGATTGAGAACTTAATTCTCTATAGAGTATTCCTGTAAATGTATATAAGACAGTAAGGAGAATTTTCACGTGTTGTAGGTTTTTGAACGTGGGAGGCGACGTCCCTATAGGAGACGCTTTCAAACTCTACTGGCATTTCTTCCGGTTTGACGGTAATGGCGCCGTGGGAATTGTTCTGACAATCTTCCTGTATGTCGTGACTCTTTTTACTGCGTCTTCCGTGCTCTACATGTACTTCCTGCGTTTGCACAACAACGGCCGGCTGATGGATGTGTATCATCGCCTTCATGCGAGAGAAGATGAGTTCTTTATTCCCTACGATCTGGAAATTTCCAACGTGGAGCTGAGTTATGTGGCCAAGAAGGCCGAGCAATGGCGAGGAGAAGAGGGGGAGAGAAGGAAAGTTGCTGTTTATGATTACATCTGGGAAGAAGAGCAGGTTTGTGTCTTGCTTGACCTGTTTAGCTTAAGGTAACAGACAGATGTCTTTGTGCGCTCAATTCTTGCATCGTCCTAGAGAGGTCTGAACCCGAAGACACCTTAAACGGTTCTGTGATTTGTTGTAAATTGGTTTGGAATTTTCGCGCGCAAATAATAACCTATCAGAAATGCTGCACGGGTTTCTGTAGTGTTACGTCACATGGAACGACCAGAAACAGCAATTTGTTGTCGCTTGAACAAACCTGCATTGAAGTTTTTTTTTCCTTGTTCGCTGTTGTTAAACAGTCTTGAACTATATATTTTGATTTTTCCGATGACCAGACACATTCGTTGGTGACAACATGGTAGTTTGACAACGATTTAGTCTGAACTGTCTCCCGAAATTACAAAGTTTTACTCGTTTTCTCGAAGCTTCACTGAAAAACCATTGCTTTAGCACGTTTCTGCTTCCTTATGTAATGTTTTCTCATAACACGCCAAGTTATCATCAAAATGTATCCTTTGACATAGTCTGACCCACGTCTTTGCCTTATAGATTGACGAGTCTGATATGGGAGCCTCGGATCGAAAGAAGACTGGGCACCGTGAGATCACGAGTCACGTGTCTATACACACAATTCACTTGGATGGATTGAGAGAGCTCTACAGGCACTTCCTTAGACTTCCTGATGGAGCTATTGTAGAGGTATGGAATTTTTATTTACTATTAACCTGCTTTAATCTTTTGCTCTTGTGCTCAAAGATGTAAATGAAGGCACGCTGACTGACGAGTGACTGACTGACTGACTGAGTGACTGACTGACTGTCTGACCAACTAACTGACTGACTGGCCGATCAATCAGTCGACTGACCAGGCGATCAACCAACTGACCGACCAACTGACTGACTGACCGGTTGACTGACTGTCTGACCAACCGACCTATTGACCGTCAGATCGACCGATCCACCGACTGGCCGACCAACTGACTGACTGTCTGATGGACTGCGTGATTGACGGATGACTGATTGACTGACTGAGTGATGAATGACTCTGTCTGTTTGTCTGGTACAGACAGACAGACAGATTAGTTTCTCCCCTGCAGGTCGATCGATTGATTAACTCACTGATCAGTAGATATGACGTTATGGATCCCTCTACGAAGCTTAAGATCTCAACGTATCATATTCTCCTCTTCTTCCCTTATTAGGTATTTGGTGAAATGGGCGTGGCCGGCATGGATGAGAGCATCAAACAAGCGCTTATTAAAGGCACTACGTACCAGTCCATGGACAGTGCAAGGGGCTCGCGGGCGAGTTTGAGACAGAGGTCCCGGGCCGGGTCAGGAATCAGCGTGTCATCTCTTCGGAGACCTTCAGTGATGTTAGAAGTTCCCAAGACTGCGCGATCTCCATCGCCCGTGTAGGACTGGGTGGACGCGACAAGCGGATAGTATGTTAGATGCTGTAAAGAAGTTAACATGTTACTCGTACATCTGTACACCGTAAACTGCCGCTTATTCAACTTCATAAGGGTTTTTAGATGGGTTATAAACGGAGGAGTATATTTCCGAGGAGGCTTAGAACCAGGATAAAAAAAAAACGATTCGAAATGAGCTATAGCTGCACGTTTTGATCGGAATAGGTTTTTCATTTACTGGTAATTCAAAGCAAGGAAAGCTCGCGGGGTGGGGGTTTATCGCCGTTGGGGGGGGGGGGCTTATAACTGGATTAACTTATAACCGGTGGTATGTTTTGGTTTACAAGTAGATGGGCCTCTAAGCGGGGGGACTTTTCAGCAGCAGTTCACGGTAACTGTATTACTCTATGCTATCTCTAGAAAAGTTTAGTTTTGTATCGGAGACGAAAAGGACAAGTGGAAAGACGCTAAACTCTTAGGCGTTACAAGAAATTCATTAACGAGTACACTAACAAATGGTTAAAGGCTAAAGCGTTACTTTAATGTTGTTGTCAAGCAGACAACTATGAAGAATCAAGAAAATCGTCAAAAACGAGATATTATCTTGATGCGCTACTAGGTTCTCCGAACTAACATTAAGGAAAATGTAGATACATTTGCTAGAGGATTTTAATATTTCGACCAGGAAGCTGTAGCTCTCCGCTTAAAAAATTGGATGGCCTACGGCATCTGGAAATCTTAAACTGTAAAAGCAAATCCAAATCAATTTGCAGTGTAAGTTGGACACACTGTTTCAAGATATTCTACTCTAAGCATAGTTATTTATGGGAAATGGTTAACAATGCCGGTAAACATCAAAAATGCAAACAAACAGGCTAAGATTTATGTTGGAAAGTCCTTGACCTTGCGCGTCTTTTGTTTTTTATGCTCATTGACTGGTAGATGAATGACATTATCGCAATGTTTCTATTGGTTACTTGTATGAGCACCCATAACCACGCATTGTATTTTGCTAGGTTTTTTGCAGTGTTAACCCCAAAAATAACCAACAAAAACATAGAACAAAGAACTTTGCCTGGTTTTTTAACCATTTTCTTTTAGTAACTATGCTCCAAGCTTGTTTTTTCCATGTTAGGCGCTTTTAGATCATTGCAATCAAAAGAAGTAATTGTTAATCCAGATCGACCGTCGCTAGCGCGTGATTACTTGGTGTCTTTGGTCGAGTGAAGTTACGTTGCTTCTCAATTTCTTCGTAGCATTTCCTAGGCTAGCGTCAACCTCCAAATTCATCAAACTGTTTCCATATGTTTTCTTCGACATCTCATGGGGCAATCTACGCTTAAATCAAACGTTTTTATGCCTGATCTTCCAATCGAAGAAGAGGAAAGAGAGTGACTTACCTTTTGTCCTCTTCCTCATGAAAGCCACGCGCAGAGCGAGTCGTTCGCGCGCGCTAGACGCGCGTTTTCTTTCAACGAGATTGTGGTCGTGAAAGATGATTACAGTTCCAAAACAATTTTTTATATGTGTAGATTTAGTTCGGATATTTTTTTACAACTAGCTAAGCGTTTAAAATAGCTCGCAAAATGATTTAAGTTGTTTTCACCCTTGCCGGCCAGGGTCTCCTTGTAAATAATTTTTTGGATATCCTTGTTTTAGAGTATTTAATGTTTTTTTTACGATTACAAGGCCTTCGTAAAGTATTTATTTTTAACATCGTTATTTACTTTGAAAGTTGTTTCTGTGAAGTTCTCTTTATCAAGAATTGGGTTCATAGGAAGATAAATCTTTTGGCAGATACCCTAACACTTTCCTATTTTTAAAAAAAAAAAGGATTTAAAGCTAGTAATTTTAGACATACAAACTTTTTTTAAAAGATTTAAAACTAGTAATTTTAGACCTACGAACAATTCGAAGCAGATCATATAACTGACGGAATACGCGGGAAAAAATATGGAGTCGGTCATTGTAGAGCGCGGGAAAACATGTCACCTTGGTAACTGGTCCGGCGAGCTCAGCACGAGTGCTTCTCATTTTGCCATCTGATTGGCTGAAAATTTAGTAGGTTACTGGTTAGGACAGGACTTTGCGCTTAGCAATAACCTTAGTTTCTTCGGGTTTTATTGTAAATAGTCATGTTTATGTCTGAAAAATTTTTACTAGTTAGTAAGAGTACAGGATTTTGTTCAAATAAAAAAACAACATTCGTTACTGCACTGTTAACTAGATCTGATTTTATAAAATCTGATTTCATTATTTTCTATAATAAATATTGAAAACAAATCTGGTAGTTTTCGTCATGATTTTTTGTCAACATTCTGAAAGAACCAGTATCATAAATGACCCTTGGTAACACTTAATATCTAAGAGTGATCCCCTTCACAGACTGCACAGCAGATGCGAGCATAAAACCAAAAACTGGTTACAATCATAACATGAGGGCGAAACGTCTGTGGATTGTGTAAGAGCCATCGAGATACAAAGTTTATTGCAAAGCTCAAATCAAAGTAGAAACCTTGTGATTTGACTTTAGTATATGATCGTTGAACTATGAATCAACTTGAACTGATACGTTCAATTTTTACAAAGGACATAGTCTATTTTTAGAAGGAGCGATGGTTGTTCCCCACATGGACTTTGAAATACGCCGTTAACATCAGCCCAGATTACCACTTCCTTCGGAGAGCCGATGAAAATTGCCTCTAAGATTGTTGTGATGGGATTTCTACATTTTAGGTCACTGCACGCTGTTTTTGTTTGATTCGACGAACAAGGGCTGAATATTAATTATTGTAGGCAAGAGGTATTAAAAGATCGGCACTATTAAACTTGACTCCGAGAGCGTCCTTTTTGACCTTCAGATTTCAACCACATCATGGGATGTGAGTATTTTCTGATCGTTTGACCATTATTGTGTTTCTGAAAATTTCAGTCATTTGACTTAGCGTACTTTAGAATGCCCTTGAGTGGCCTTTTCATAAGCTCAGGGATAGCCTGGAAGCGAGACATTCTAAACCAATCAGATTGGCTTAGTTTGTGTGACTATTTATACGGATCGTTTGCTCTTCTAACGCGCACACAATCGAACTCATCATCAGGCAAGGTTTGTCCTAAATCTAAAAGCGGTTTCGTTCCATAATGGCGTATCTCATCGTCGAAATTTTCACTCTTCTAGCGCTCGTTCTCTGGCAAAGTCTGAAGTCGTTTGTTCAGTTTTTTGTCCCTCCTCCAAGGAAGGACATCAATGGAGAAATCATTTTCCTGACTGGCGCGGGAAGCGGTCTTGGCCGCATGTTAGCGTTTAAATTCGCCAAGCTTGGAGCTATGGTGATCTGCGTCGACATAAATCAAACTGCTAACGAAGCTACGGTTGAAGAGATTAAAGCTCTTGGCTTCCAAGCACGGGGTTATAAATGTGACTGTAGTAGCCGAGATGACATTTATCGAGTGGCAGAGCTTGTGAAGAACGAAGTCGGCGAAGTCACGATTTTGATCAATAACGCAGGGATCGTCAGCGGCAAAAAATTCATGGAAACAGAAGATTGGAAGATTCAGAAGACCTTTGAGGTTAACACGATGGCACATTTTTGGGTGAGGCTACGTTAATGTCGTGTTTGTACGTGAAACTAAAGTATATTTCATTAACACTAGCGCATGAGGTCTGTATGAACCTATACCGTATTTCTGTACGCTCATTGAAGCGAACACATCAAAGGTGATGGTTTCTTAGATTTTTTTCTTCTTCGTTGCTTTTGGTTTTCTCTGGTATTTCACTCAAGTCACTTTGTAGTAGCTTTATTTCTTGCTTCGTTTCCTCGGTTAGGCTCAAATTCAAACATTTTTGGCAAGTTCTGCTCGTTTCGGTCAAGGTCCAATTTGAAGCGGCATGGTGGCCTGGGGAGAGGGGTGGGGATGTAGGTGTGTTCTTCCCTCTCTTTTGGTCAATGCACCCGAAGCCATGGGTAATGTATTGTTGCAGATTGTTCAAGGCAGGTTCTTGTTTTCAGTTACCAGTTCCTTTGTAAAATTCCAGTTAAGCATCACATGATGCTTTCCAAATTATCCCCAAATTGGCCAAATAACCTCTAAAGTTTTATGGAACAGGTTGTCCAATTCAAGTGACAATTTTTGGAATTTTGTTCAATTTGATGAAACAATGAAGAAGTAAAATTTGACTACATGTTCTTTTGAAGGGAACTTGCCAACATTGCAGCATTGCACAAATGATTCAAGTTTGCTAGGGTATTAGGTACTAAGTTTTAGTGTGTTCTATATTTCCCATATTATAATTAAGTGAAATAATACAAACTCTGTGTCAACAAAAGATCTTTTTAAATCTTTTAAATCATGAAAAACAAAATTTACTAGGCCTTTCAATAAAGTGCTGACTCTAAAATTCAAAGCTCAACCGGCAAATGCGTTTTTTGCTACCGCCAATCAAATGTTCAGCAGCTCCTCCCAGCTTCCGACTACCACCAAGAACTGTTTTGTTGAACTGTACTCAATGATTTGAGTACCGCATGGTCGGAAGGTGGGAGGAGCGGCTGAACATTTGAATGTAGTCAAAATCACATTTGTGACCTCTCATGTGAAAATGTACACTAATGGATATGCATTCGAACGGCTGAAAGCGTTCGATTCCTGTTCAAGATCAGTAGCAGGCCATTCGAAAAAAAATCCAGTCGTTTGTAAGGCTGCTGCTATTCGTTCACAAAGAAAAAAGTAAACAATAAGCTGTGTAAGTTAAAGGTCTCCAATGCCAAAAATACCTCAACACCGCAAAAAATTAACAACAAAACACCGCATCACCACAAGAAAAGTAGACGAAACAACAACACCACAGAGGGCGTGAATAACATTTATCTTCATATTTGTCTCTGTTGAAGGCTATGATACATAGAATTCAGAAAACCCCATGACTTTGAGCGAATTTAGTTCGTATTGTAAGAAATTTGTAGTGCATAACCGACTAGTGTATTCCCACGGGATAGATCTTGGGATCTCAAAGATTAATATGCAAATTTTATAGCCCACATAGCTAATTTAGAAGTGTGAATTACAGCTATAACAATTATAGCAAAAAGAATTATATAGCTATAAAAAAGGAATTACAGCTATAGACTTATAGAAGGATAGCGAAAACAGGAAGATAATGTTCCATGCAAATGTTAATGAGCCATAATCAAACTTGCATAACCCAAACAGCTTACAGACATTTTAGTCAAAGTGACAACATAAACAATTAATTTTAGAGTTGATATTTACATCTTTAACCTGCTAGGTACCTTTCATTTTGTTGAGCAACTAAAAAATGAAAATGTACAACACATCCCGAATTAAAACAACCTGTTATATCATTGCATCAAAAGGTCATATTTACGATTCCTCTCACAAGAACGTGGGATTTCTTTTTCCGAGTTTGCTTGTCACATTCTCGATGAAAAAATAATTCCATACGCCATCTGTTTGCAAAAGATAATTTACCCGCCACGCGATTGCAACCATCGAACGGTTGGTATCATCCATTTGAAATTATTTTTTGCTGTGTCATTCCAACGGCTGGCGTTATCTGTTCGACAAAAATCTCTGGCTGACATCATCCATTTGAATTGTTTGCTCTACTGTTCGAACGGCTGACATCATCCGTTCAAAACTTTTGCTGAACGGTTCGAACGTTTACGGCATCCATTCAAAACTTTTGCTGAACCGTTCGAACGTTTATGAATCTGTTCAAAATTTTTCATTTGCTGTTTGAACGGTGTTTGAAACCGTTCAAATAGCTTGAACATCTGTTTCCGTCCATCCATCAGCTGTTCGTTTTAGCCGTTGAAACGGATATCCGTTAGTGTACGTTTTTGCGTGAGAGGTCACATTTGTCAGTCAAGTTCTGAATTATTGAGATGAGCAGTAAAACGATTTCTTCTCTTTGAGTAATTCATTTACATATAATTTGGAAGGGTGTTTGGAATAAGGCCCCAAGTGACTTTTGATGTAATGTGCAATTCTCCATATGTTTTGTAAAGGAATACAAGGCAATTTCCAAGGAGAATCTAGCACTTTATCAAAGGTCATTAAGGGCTTATATCCAGGCACCCTTTCATTTGTTGTTTGTCCATATATCAGGAACTGACAACACTGAGCAATCTATAAAATTCCAATGATTTAATTGGTGCAAGACTTGCCTGTAATTGGCAAGTCAGAGTGAAAAGTTACATGTATTTGTGTAGAAGGAGAATCCACTTGTCCTGGTTAACCAGAAGGCACGAGCTCTTAGGGGCAACTAATTTTCATAGGCCAGCAAAAGGTTTTGGAGTGAACTTCATTTCTAGGAAATCTCAGCTCTAGATGGTCAAAACAGATAGGCTTAATTATTCTTTCAAACAGTCGGTTTGCCCAGTGATTGGTCCTTAATGAAACCTGCGATAAGTGTGGAAGAAATTGGACAATTACATTTAATAGAAGTTTTGTCTTTTTACTCTTGCAACAGACTACAAAAGCCTTTTTACCGTCAATGCTGGAGAGTAACCATGGTCATGTTGTGACAATAGCATCATCTGCTGGACTGTTTGGAGTCTGTGGTTTGTGTGATTACTGTGCGTCTAAATTTGGAGCAGTTGGCTTTGATGAATCCCTGATGATGGAGCTTAGTGCAATGAAGAAGACTGGTGTCCATACAACAGTCGTCTGCCCATTCTTCATTAACACAGGGATGTTCGATGGAGTGAAAACAAGGTAAATCCAAGAACTTTTACAGTAGAACATCTCTGCAACGACACCTTGGGGACAGTGAAACAGGGCCATTGTAGAGAGATGAAGCAGTGGAGGTTTAATGTGGCACCTTTTTTCGGGGGAGGGGGTGCAGCATTTTTGCAAAATGCCTCTTGTAGCATATAGAGTATACTAGGCTATCTAAAAGATAAATGGTGGAACAGAGAATTAACTCTGAAGTGTAAATATAAGTGCTAATTGACCCATGAATAACCCACTGAGCGTTAGCCCTAGTAAAGGGAATCAGGGAACCGCACAAGGTAAAGAAAAAGTTTTTTGACCTCGGTGGGAATCAAACCCATGACCTCCGGATTAGATCTACAGTTACTCTGCCGACTAAGCTACGAGGTCGGACAGAGCAAGTCGGAGATGATTAAGGTGGTGAGTCGCGGCGAAGGGTCAATTAACACTTAAATTTACACTGCAGAGTTAATTCTCTGTTCCAACATTCACATATCTAAAAGGTAATGCTGCAGAACATTTTGTTGATAGTGATATATTTTATACGCAGTGACTCATCTATAGCAGCGTGTTGCAAGACTTGTGCATTAACATTTATTTCTCAAAGTAGTGTCAAATTGTGAGGAATCTGTCCTTGGATACATCAACTTCATCTATTATGACACATCGACCGCAAGGTGTTACAATAAATTAGGGATTGTGACAAAAAAGCACATAGTGATCTACATATATGTCTGGACTTAAAACAGTACACATCACTGAGCCTCCCTTTTACCAGATCGTAAAAATTTAAAGATGTGGAATTTGTAGGAGCAGAAATATATCTAATGAATAAATTCTGTACTGTACTACAATGTTGACAGACCGCGTTGAGGATGCGTCCGTCGCAATGTGTGAAAATGCTCCGCAAGCTTTAGCCTAAGTTCATGTTTAGATGTATAAAGGAATAGATCGCAACATATATGCAATCAGCATATAATACAGTTTCCTTTAATTTGAATTATTCTACAAGCTTCCGTAATGACAATTTCTCTTCATTTACGAATTGCACCAAGGACTGGCAAGACTGTGGCTAAGAAATTACGTACCATTCCAAGTTCAAAACTAAGACGTCACAATTATTAGTCTTTCCCGTAAAACCGTGAATGCCAGAGAAAATTTCTGGAATGTTTATTGTTTTGCGACGAATCGGATGCGAGATGAAACCGCATAAGATAACCGACAAACTGCAGCAGGGATCAGTCACGACTTGATATCAAACAACGAGCTGGCTTTTTCTTCTACAAGAAATCTTCAATTTTCCCTTTGAATCTCCCTGAAATCAGGGTTGGACATTAGCACTCGCCCGCTCACCTAGGCGAGTGTCTAAAGTGTCGGGCAAGCGCAAATCACAGTTCACTCGCCCATTTGGCGAGTGCAATTTTTCATTGCCAAGAAAGTAATTAAACTGCAAAAAAGACAATGTTTTTTACATTCCATTTCCAAACACAAACTTACCATTGACCATTTCTATTTTGCAAAGTTTTATATTCAAAACTGTCCAATAAATTGACGCTGAAGCGCAACATTGGGCTTCCCAAAAGAGTAAACAGTAATGGCTTCCTCGTAGTGATAATTACATAACGTGTGATACTGCTGGTCACTATCGAGCCATCAGTGATCAGGTAAACATGGCGCCCAAGCTGAAACCGCACGTTTGGCCATAAACTGCAGGGATCTCACGAAGATTTATCAATAAAAAAAACTATTTGAAATATAAAGTAAGTGCCTCTTAAGTGCTTCTTGGGGTTGAGGGTCTTAAACTAGAATTTTTCATTGAAGTAATAACCCTCAGTCCAGCACATGCTCAACAACGTTGGAAGCGAGATGTTTTTGACCAACGCGTGTTCCTCTAGTAAGTTTGAAAATCTGAAGTGATTGCCAAAAATAATGCTATAAGCTATTTTTTGACCACAAACCAACACCAGTCACTTGATTCCATCTGTTCAGAAACCAAACTACCGAATAACCCTAAAAGTGACTGCAAATTGTCAAAATTTACAACACTACAGGTCAGCGTCTTGGGTGAAGCTTTCTCAGCTACAAAAAATACGGATCGCAAGCCACCAAACACAGCCAACTAGCATGACCTTTTGAACTGCATGTGAAACAAGCACAGAAGCATCGCTTGTGATTAGCTCATTTTTTCTTGCTCTCAGATGCACTGTCTAGCTGTGTCTGATCCTGTCTTCTTGATTAACTTCGCTTTCCGTAAAATGTCGTTCATATCTATTTGCTGACAACAAAACTGAAATAGAAAAAGAAAAATTTCAGTATTTGAAAACAGCAAAATTAAAGATCCCTCGTGGAAGAATAAGCGAGCTTGTTGTTTCGTGTGAAGTTGAAATCCATTCTGCGGTTTGTTGGTTATCTTTTGCGGTTTCATCTCGCATCTGATTGGTCGCGAAACAAACATTCCAGAAATTTTCTCTGGCATTCACAGTTCTACAGGAAAGACTGTAATCGTCCGAATTTAAACTTTCACATACTGCATTAAGAATTACGGAAGCCAGGCACGGTCTCCTTCACATCTTTTTACAGGCAACTCAGAGCAAAACACAACCACCATTCAACCTTTCTCACTGAAATCCTCACGAGAAGATGGTGTGACATCTTAAAGTAGTCCATGACGCCGCAGTGCACTCTGGTAAAAAGTGGTGTAGTGCAGTCTGGTTAAATGCATTGCATTCTGGTGAAAAGTGATTAATTTAAGAATTTGTATTCCCTTTTATATATTCTTAAATCCTGAATATGTTGCTGCTCGCTTGCTACGCTCGCTCCGCAGCACTAAGTAATTAGTGAAAACATGTGACCCTAATGCCTTGTATTAGGCTATGTAGGAGGCTACCGGGGGTAATTATTATTTAACTGTGAAACATTTTCAATGCTTCATTAGGTTCCCATTGCTACTTCCAATCCTGGATCCTGATTGGGCCACAGATAAGATAGTTGACGGTGTCTTGCGTAATCAAACTATCTTGTACCTTCCGAGAATGCTGACCGTCTTCCTTTGGATTAAAAGGTGAGTGATGTGGAAAAAAAATTAATTTAGACGTAAGATGAAGGAAATAGGAACTCTCAAATTAAGGCTAGGACTAACAACAAACACAACCCATTTTTGTCGCTGAGCCCAGGATTTAAAACCCAGGCAGGAGGCAGGAGGCAGGAGGCAGTTGTGATTCCCACTACCCAATCCGTGCTCTCTATGGCCAGATCAGTTTGCCACAGCCTAGTTTCAGAGACATAAAAATGATTTTTAGCTTATTAGGGGTAACAAATGATCCTTAATGAAATGTACTTCCCAACTAATTATTCACCAAGTTTAGAGGAAGGGTGATAATTTATTCACCTGTGCGTTCTTTTTGGCACAGGCCCAATTGTTTTTGAACCAACTAAAGTTGCAACCTTATTTTGCGTTCAAATAGAACCGTAGAATAAATTGGTCAAAACTGAATTCAGCAGGCGAAAGCATTAATAAAATTCACTGAAATCTCCTGAAACTGAAATTTTCACACTTTTCCCCCCTAAAAGTGCCTAAATATGTTTGACTATGCGCTTTCCTTCATATTGCCGGGAGATTTAGTGACTCTTATGGGAGACCTGGAGATTCAGTCTCTATCCCGGTGACTCCAGTTATTCTTGGAGAGTTGGCATAGATGGTAATTTACCTCCTGACAACTCTCATGAACCAATATTCTTTCATACATATAGCATTTTAAGATCAATGTTTTCAAAGCAAATGCATTATCTGGGCCTGCTGTGCTGCAAGTTGGTCAACTGACATTGCTATGGATTTCGCATAGTGAAGATTTTTTACTTGATGATACTTTCAACTTTTAGATATGTGATCAAATTTGTCTTTGCAGCACTGTTCCAGTCTCGACATACCATACTCTAGCAGAGTTCTTTGGAACCAACGCCTGCATGGATGAGTTTAAAGGAAGAGCAAAGAAAACAGACTAACTTTGCACGATTTTAACTGCTTCTGTCAGGCCTGCAGATGTCTAATTTGTTAAGCCTTTGTAATGTTTTAAGATCTTGTGTGGTAATATTCAGAGATATTTTAATTTGCATACTAGAGAACGTTCTAGATGTCTTAAATTGTCCATGAAGTGAAACAAATCAAGCTATGAATTGCAATTTCTTTCCTAATAAGGAACAATAGTGCATGCCTTTTTTATTGGTATATTTTATCTTAGAGATATTTTCGTTTTAATATCTGCCCAAAATTAGAACCATGTTTCTTAATCTTGTTTTATTTCCAGAAACACTAAGGGTGCCACATAGGGCTTTGTTTTAGAAATATTTAGCAAACATCGTGTTAGTACCTAAAATATTTTATCTATTTTTACTGAAACGAGTTCACTGTATGCTGATCAGCTATTTTACGATCCTTGATGAAGTAGGGAGTTATTTTATTTTCTATATATAGTGTATT
>CM042758.1:608819-610458 GCA_022496165.2 Catalaphyllia jardinei | reverse complement strand
CAAAACAGAAATTCAATGCAGAAATTCAATGTTGATTCACAAGCCTAAAATTAGTAGAAAAAAATACAGATCGGCCACATGCGCTCACCCAGGCTTGCACTCGGGGTGTAATATGCGCGCGTTTTAAATAAGGGTTCATTCATTCAGTTCACGGTGGGCTAGTTCATCGATCAATCACCACTTGACCGCTCAATTGATAATTATGCGTGGGGTTAAATGTGCGCGCTTTTCGAAAAACGGTGAAACGGCGGGCACATTCAGGGATTTGATGCACTGGATACTGAGCTCAGTAAGAAAGGATTCCCATGAACTTGCTCCCTCGTCTAGGCCAGAACCAACACTGAACTAGCTAGCCCGTCGTTTCAGCGTTATTCAGTTATTCAAAAGGCGCGCTCATTAGTATGCATTATAACAACACCAACACTTAAGCGCTGTTTTCAATCAACTATTGACATGACAGGGCCCTGGCGGGGGGGGGCGGGGCCCCCGCCGGGGGGGGGGATAGATGGACTCCCATGTGTAAAGATCAGGGATGTTGATCTTCTCGCTTTGGGCTGTACACCACGAATTTTGATTTCACTTAAGGTGTTCATGACCTTTTTAAAAGGGGTATCAGTTGAACTCAAATAATTAAAAGCTAAAGACAAAGTTAGAGTGGTTTTCTTTATGGTTTGATTCAGTTTTTCCAAAGATCATCCCCGCGACCCCCTCACAAAGGAGGTCACCCCGGGAACAAGTCCTCAGAAATAAATAGTCTATCATGATTGGTCAATTACGAAAACGGTTTATACTCGCATACTAATGTACGTCAGAAAAGGCGGGCTAGTTTAGTGTTGGTTCTTAACTGGACGAGGAAACCCGTTCATTCGATTTCAGTTTAACTGAGCGCAGTTTGCAGTGAATCAAAGCTTAAGATAAAGCACTTGAGGTAAGTGTGGCACAGCTTGTTAGACGTAATTTCTGCATCAGGTTGCATCTAAAATTTGGCTCAAATGCGACAAGCCTGCAACAAATGATATCTGTATGTCTTAACGACGTTCGCACGAAAATTTTTCAGTGGATAGAATGTTTTTAAATTTTTACTGCGCGCAGATAATAACTTACTTGTGCCACAAATGCAAAAAAATAGGGGGTCTTAGTTTCAGAGATGAAGCGTGTGGTAAACTATACTGATTTCGAAAACTGTTCCATGTAATTGAGCACAGTCTACAGGGGTTTATAGTTAAAAATCTCGAAGGTGAGTCAACGGAGGCAAACGATCTTAGTCAAATTTTGTAGAAGTGTGTCTATTGCGTAAATAATTCCAAATGTTACTAACGTTTTCACAAAATTTAACCCTTTAAGAGGCATTTGAAACCGCCGCACAGATGCACGAAAAGCTAATAAGAACGCACTCTTAAATAAGGTGTGTTTCCCTAGCACACCTTGTGAGTTTCCTAACACATCAAGGTATGTAGAGGTGACACACCTTTTCACTGTTCTATTTCACGGTTTAAGAAAACGTTCGTGTAAGGAAACACAAAAGGTGTGTAATGATTACACACCTTTCTGTTTATTGATAACACAGCTTAAGATCTGTTTAAACACACCATAAATTAGTGAGATGTAAATGTTCTTCAACTGGAGAAATCTATTAGAG
>CM042758.1:586319-603819 GCA_022496165.2 Catalaphyllia jardinei | reverse complement strand
AATCCCTGGCATACTAACTTGAAGGAAAAGAAAAGAAAAACTGTGAAGTAGAACCCTGGCTTACAAGACACATGTATGTATTTATGACCATTTAGAATTAGGGAGCCATTGGGACTTTTTGAGATTAATTTTCTTAAGAGCTATTGAAAAATTAAAAATCACTTGGAAGCTGCCCAATGCCAAGGTCACCCCGCTTCAAATCGATGTAACCTATACCTCTCGGAGAAGTATTTTATTATTTAATAACTTGAGTTAGCCTCTCTGAGCAAACAGAATGAACTGAGATTATATATTAGTAAATTCTCAGCTCCGACTATCGCATTTCTAGCTTTTTGATTGGCTAAAAAACTCCGACTATGAAGCCATATAAAAACAAATTACCTCATAAAATGTTTCAAACTTTTCTAAACCCTGCACACAGTAAGTATCGCTTTTATACATCGGCAATAGCACTCTTGGCGTGACGGGCAACCTTCGCTATGGTGAACCTAGATTTGGATAAAGAACAGCCAGGGTAAACTCGCCCTGTTGCCTTTGTTAAATCACTTTCCTTTGTTTGATAATGGACCTGCAGGAATCTCCAGCTCCAAGGTATATTGGGTGTTTGTCAGGTTTTACCGATTTTTTTCAGACAACAGGCAGCGTTTCAGAAGAATCCGTCGCAAACTCATGAAAGTGTGGGACTTAACTTTAAACAACAACTTTTTACAATGAAATGTATGCTGAAGGGGAGTTGGAGGGTAAACGTGCTCCACAAAGCCAGCTAGGGTCAGTGCCCTGTTATTTATTCCAACCTTTTTCGAGGGCAGTCATTCAAAATGTTCAACATGTTAACATACTTCGCTGGAACAGTCTGACCTCACTTGTTGTTTTTTATTTCACCAGGTTCTTTGACGAGACGATGATGTATTGCGGTTTTTTTGTTCTAGCTGTTCTTGCAGCTTCTGGCCTTGTGCAAAGCGTTGAACATGGTAGGCCAAAGTCGTCCTAAGATTGTTGAAAACACAATCATTTATAGTCGTGGATACGCGAAGCGTAGAAACGACTATTGTTAGGGAGCAGAATATGTAAATGTATCACTCACTCAGATGTACTAATAACAAGCAAACTGCGGTTATAATCATCACGAAACAACGCATGTTGTAAAAACTTTCATTTATGAACTTGACGTTTCGTATGCTCCAACATACATCTTCAGAAATAACGGTTACCTAAACTACAATTGAATTTAAACACGAAGATTAATGCCAAATAGGGAAAGTAATGACAATGAAAAAGTAAATGAAAATAAACAGACCTAGTAAAATCTGCTGGAAAAATATAAATGGCTATTAGAGAAGAAGTTTCTCACTGCCAACATTTTCGTTAAGTGCTGGTTTTAAATCGCGAATCAACAAGGTTTCCTTAATTTTACAGTGTATATCAGACTGCCCGGTGGCTAAAATCTCAAATTGATCTCATTTAATCCTGTGGCCTGTTTGGGTCATGCGATTAGCAATGGTAGAAGAATGGCTGTTATTCGTCAGCGCCTTGAAATGTTCCGTTTTCTTGTCATATAATCGACGTTTTGCAATGGGTACCCCCGTGTTATTATTTCATATAACATGAACGATGTAAGTGAAGTATGATCCTCGCAGTAAATTTGAATTATTTCATATACACTTTACATCATGAACGATGTAGTCAATAAACACCAAAACAAACCAGCGCCGTAGCTAGTAAAAGGCAAACCGAGACACTTGCCTCGGTAATTTGTTTTTCGTTTTTATTGTTTATAGTCGTCATAAACACCCTAAATACCTAGAAAGAGAATTTAACCACGGACACTGCCTCAGTCAAAATTCTTTCATGGATATTGCCTCAGTCTTCACTCTTTTCTGGCTACGGCCCTGCAAACCTAAGGATATCATTACAGTGTCCAAAAAGAAATTTTCTTTGTTTTACCATATCTAGGAATTCAAAGTAAAATTGTTACTCAGCGGCTTAAATCATGTATTTCCAAGTTCTATGGTTGCTTTAATCCTTTGCAAGATTATTTTCAGAAACACTTTCCGAATTAAGTCTTTTTTCCCCAATAAAGACAGGCTCGGCCGCTCTGCCTTTAAGCCTAAAGTAGTTTATAGGGCTAGCTGCTGGGATTGTGAAGATTACTACATTGGGAAAACAAAACGTTACATGACAGGAAAACAGAACATTTCAAGGCGCTGACGAGTAACAGCCATTCTTCTGCCACTGCTGATCACATGACCCAAACAGGCCACAGGATTAAATGGGTTCAATTTGACATTTTAGCCACTGGACAATCTGATACATACTGTAAAATTAAAGAAATCTTGTTGATTCGCGATTTAAAACCAGCGCTTAACGAAAATGTTGGCAGTGAGAAACTTCTTCGCTACCGTGCCATCTCTATTTTGTACAGCAGATTTAACCAGGTCTGTTTATTTTCATTTACTTTTTCATTGTCATTGCTTTCTTTATTTGGTATTAGTCTTCGTGTTTAAATTTAATTGTAGTTTTGGTAAAGGCTACCGTACACTAGCCGATTTTTTGTCGGCCGAGAAAAAATCTTCACTTGTCGGCTAGTGTGCGGTGAATTCAGACAAGTCTGCGACAAAATCGGGGCTTTTCGGGCGATATCTGACAGTGCTAGATCTCAAATTCTTGTTGAGCCTTGTTGGCTAGTGTGGGTGGACCAAGACAATTTGTCAGGGCAACCAATGGGGAATTGTCATGAGAGACACGTGAACAAGTGTCTTTTTCAACATGGCGGAGATCAACTTGGCCCCAAGCTTAAACTCAGTTAGTCACGACAGAAACTCGGCTAGTGTGCGGCAAGCTGATGTCCCGACAAACTTTAACCCGATTTGAACCCGACAAAAAATCTTCAATGCTGCGACAAAAAAAAATCGACTAGTGTGCAGTGGCCCTCACCGTTACTTCTGAAGATGTATGTTGGAGCATACGAAACGTCAAGTTCATAAATGAAAGTTTTTACAACACGCGTTGTCTCGTTATGTTTATAACCGCAGTTTGCTTGTTATTTTTACTCAAGTTGAAATTGCCGAAGAACAAAAGTGTCTACGATCAGATTTTGAACAATAACATAGAGCCTGGGCACGAGACCTCCAAAGTCGAGAGCGGCCATTTTGGTTCCTGTGTTTTGCTTTTGTAAACATGTAATATGTTGTAATTTGCCAAGCGCTTTTGTTCACACCTAGATGAAAGCTGAGCGAGGCATTTATGGCTGTGGTTATGTATCGGTCAGAACAGCGCAGGCGGCGAGGTCAAAGAAAATATCCAAGTGGCTCATAGCATTTTTCTTAGCTTTCGTTCTGTTTTGCAACATGTCATTTTTGTTTTGTAAATAAAAAGGTTTTTTCAAAAGGAGTTAGATCAATGAAATCACATTAATTTGTGACATCTTTGCTGAAAAGAGATCTCTTTTTTAATGCTAAGGCCAGTAAATTTACTGAGAGTATTTGACTTTCAGGCTCATCCGCTCAGTTGAAGTGTCTTTACTGCGATAGCTTTACATCACTGGAGGACTGCGACAAGAATGTTGAGACCCAGGAATGTGAACCATCGAAAACCAGGTGCATTGTTTTTAAACAGGAGGATGAGTTGTTCCAGCATTTCACCCGAGGCTGTATGACCGAGGATATGGCACAATATCTGGCGTCGGGCTGCACTAATAACGATTATTGCCAGTTTGGAGCCTGTCAGACATCTGGATGCTATGCATCTTTTGAAACCTGAGTTTCAGAGACGTCAAAGCACTGGACACATTGTCAGGTAATATTTGACAACTGATATCCGCCTGTTGATAGTCTTGCCGGTTTTGTGTTATTGCTTGAAGATATATAATGGTGTTCAGTAGCGCATAATCGTTGAGCATAAGTGCGCGCAAACACAGTGAAGGGTTGCATTGATAATAAATCACTTTTATAAGGAAAATCCTCTCCAAAAGGCGCTACTTAACAATGGCCGTTTTTATGCTAGGAACGTTAGTGTCGTCTCGCATGTTTAAGCTGTCTCGAGACGAATTTAACGTCCAGTATAAAAACGGAAAATTAGGAAGACGCTTTTAACGTCTGTCTACTTTAATGTCTCTTTTTTAAGAGCGTCTAAACGACGCTCTTGTCAGTCGCTTTTAACTTTTGAGACGCGTTAAACCTATGTAGTATAAAAACGCGACGCCCTTGACTGCCTGCCATGTTATCAGCTATATTGGTGTGCTAAAAGATGCTTGTTTCCAGTTGTCCAGAGTCTATGAGCCACTGTTTTTTAAAAAAAAATACATACTTTTTTGTTAGGCCGTGTGCTTAAATTCGTCTCGTTTTTATACTAGACGCCTTTAACGTCTTAGACGTAAAAGGTGTCTAGACAAGTTAAACGTCTTTAGCATAAAAACGGCCAATACCTTGTTGCGATGGTCTGTGTGTATATATATGTTGCTCAATGATCGCCCGCTAGATGAAAATAGCCTTAAAATCGCTCAAGTAGTTTGTTTGTTATTCTCATTTTGAGTAAACGATATATTGCTTATCCGGCAACATTTGTTACTTAACTGACTTTATATATATGAAAAACGTAAAAACATCACACTTCATCTCAAATAAAGTCGTCTTACAGCATAACTACCTTTCCCCCACCCTCAACCCTACCTCCACCGCCCCCATGCGATGGGCCCCTCCCCCCCCCCAAAAAAAAATAATAAAGGCAGAATCTTTCGATCCTGCAAAATACTAAAATAGTGCGTTATACAGCATTTATCTGCTCTCTACCTCAGTGCAGTGTATCAATCAGATATCTTTACCTTTCATTATCTCCAGTGTGGTTGTAATTTAATTGTCACTGCTATCGTAAAATTTGCATATGTTTTCTTTGACTGAAAATTTATATTTTTTATTTTATCTCCCAGATTCCTTTACTTCCCAAGTTATGCAGATGCAAGTACGAACTCAACAAAAAATTTGGATGGAAAATTTAGTCCAATTTTTTTCGTACACAGTGTTTGTATTGAATATTTCCTTGATTTAGATGTGTTGTTTGAAATAAAGAAACCAGTGCTCTTTAACAAGTTCATAATGTCGTTGTCCTTTTATTTTAATTTATAAATTGAAATCCACAGGTTAATCTCCTATGCAACAACTAAGGCATCCTCGGAGACCCAGGGGCATCTTGTCACGGGACGATGCGATATTTCTGGGAGAAAGTTTACCTAAAGAGCCGGCCGGAGGGGAGCTCTCGACCACCTTGATAATCTCTTGTGTAAACCTGTTGTCATGAAGCTTTCTCTAATTTCGTTGGATCTTGTTATACCACGAAGCTCTATTGTTTTGAGACTGGAGTCCATTGTTTGCCTATCATTTGCTCAGCCAGTTTCTTTTTTCTTTTCTTTTTTTTGCGAATTTTTTTTTAATTACTATTTTTATTAAATGACAACATTCAGCCAGTTTCTTTGAGACATTACGAAGAGCTTCCTGGCGGCCTGTGAACTTTCTCCCAAAATTATGGCATCGTCCCGCGACTAGCTGTCCTGGGTTTCCTAGAATGTAACTCAGTACTAAATCTTTCTCTCTGTCTCTGTGGTTATCATCTAAAACTGCGTATTTTTAGGCGGTTTTCGTGTCCTAAATTTGGAGCGTTTTAAACTTGAATTGAGAATACCTGGTCTTCTCGGTCCGTACTGTACAACAAGTCACTAAATTAGCCCGCTGTTTCACCATTATTCGAAAGCGCACACATTTTACCCCGTGCGCAATTATTCATCTAGCAGTGAAGGGTACCGTGAACAACCTCGCCGTTCCATGCACTTTTATTTTAAAAAGCGCTCACATTACACGCCCCGCATATGCTGTGCCACAAATAAAAATAATCTATCGACTTGTTTATCTCGGCGACAAGTGTGCCACAAAATAAATCTACCGAGTTGTTTAACTCGACAGCAAGTTTCTCACAAAAGAAATCTACTCAGGTGCTTAGCTCTGCTGCAAGTGTTCCATATTGAAAATCTTTTCAATTGTTTGGAGGCTTATCAGCCATTGCGGCATTCAATCTTGTGCGATTTTGTGAAGGTCATTCTTGTAAAATAGGCCGATATAAGTCTTCTCGGGAAGGTAGTCAACCCAATAAATGAAATGTAACCATCGCCAAGTTTGTCGATAGTAGTCGCTCACACGCTTCTCTTAAGGCTTTGATTAGTCATTTATAAGACATTTGCATTGGGACATGTGGGATGGCACTGGGTAAGAATTTGCTGACTCTAGCCCTTGTCAAATGTAAAGCCTCAAAACAAGTTAATTAAGGACAGAGAAATATCTTGAATACCTGTGAATAAACTGCTGAGGAGATTTAAGGATAAGAGGTTAAGAGCTAACTTGAAATATCAGTTTATGAATCTCAACAAAAATGGGGATGGATGGATGGATGGATGACCCTTGTTTAAACAAGATAAAATTTTAAGCTACAAGCTTGCGGGGTCGTGTATAATTTATTAAAAACATAGAATAAATCATAATTTTGAAAGATATATCATTACAATAGCTTTTTTCTTAAAAAAAGGAGACAATATTTCTGCGCAGATTTCCTTAGAATTTGCCTTAATATACAGAAAAGCAAACACATTTAAAAAGATCTTTTAGCTACATGCTACCATGTCTTAAAAGTGACACAGTCAGCTTTGGGACCGCGCTGACCTGGACACTAGTTTTCTCACTTCGAAAAAAGTTCACCCCAACCAAATAAGAGTTTCTCGGGGCAATACCAAGAGTGACCCTTGCTTCTTGAGTCTCTTTCGAGTATGAAAATTATTAATTATCAAACGCTTAATTTGTGAGCTGTTGCCAAAGAAATCAACCTGTAGAGTTTTCAAAAGGATAACGACATCATGAAAATGTTGAAAACCCCACTCTTTTCTTTATTTCGGACAAACAACTAATTCTAGGCTCAAACAGTATGCAAAGCATCAAACTATTAATTGTTTTTGGCCACGCTCCAATACTCCAAAAAGATTTCTTTGAGATGGGGCGTGGTTTTCCTTCAATTGAGTTTTATTTTCATTTTGTTTTTCCTGGTTGATAAGCATTAAGCAGCGTACCCAGAGCGCCACAGAAAGGTTCTGTGACGGTACGTTTTTCTGTGAACCACTGGGACAATAGGTTTTTCCTGCAAACGCTGAGAATTTCTGAATGAACACTTAGACTGGCAACTGGGGATTCCGAAATATAACTCTGCAAACAACTGCTTTGCCTGAGTGAATGAAAAATCGTCACGATTTCGTGGTACATGAGGATCTTCTTAGTTCAATGGACTTTTGTACGAACGTCAAGGAAGAGACATAAGTTGGTTCAACAGTAGTTTATTCTGAACTCGTCAATAATAATCTTCGTAATCGTCGGCGTAATCGACATGATCAGTGTAGTTTACAAAGCTTTTCAAACGAACTTGTACGTTTATATGTCATCTTTTACACGTCAAGTGTTTACGATATGAAAGTGCAACTTCTAACATACAATAAAAGCGAAAAGTACTTGAATTAAGAAAGTGAATTCCAATCAACACTACGACGTTTCCAAAATTAAAAATAGAATGCTAAGATTAAAATTCACAGGTTGAAAGTAAGATAGAGAAAACTTAAGAACTTAAAAGAGGGACCCTTAATTGGAATTTCTGCTTTTTTCCAAAATTGGTGTGACTAATAGTAAGAGAAAATAATCCCATGCTCAAAAGTAATAAAACTTCATTACTGAGAAATAGTTCAGCTAGCCAGCTTCTGCTGAAACTAATATACGCAAGCAGGAGCCCATCACTGGGAGCCTGCAACTACCCCCATATTCCTGTCACGGGGTTTTCACAGACCGATCTTTTTTTAGTTTGATGATTTAACTTGAATTCAGATCCCCACAGAAACCTCAGTAACCAATTGCAATCATAAGCACGACTAATGTCGACATGTTCACGTGAGGCCGCATTGTTTTATCCTTACAGAAGCGTGTTGATGTAGACTAGAACTTGCCTATTTGGCGGGAAAAATATCTAAAAATAGACTGGTCTGTAAAAATGCTGTTGCATTGGCTTATTATGGGAGTTGCAGGCTCCTAGTAATTTGCTCATGACGCAAAGGAAACCGGTTTAAAAGGACAAGATAACCAATTTTTTAGTTAGCGGAAATGACGTTGCACACCCACAGGTGCACAAAGAGTCGGCAAAGTACAAAGCAAAATATTGAAATTCCTGGACTTCACCTGAAAAGAGCTGCGTTGGGTTTTCTATAATTTTCCAAATAATAAAGAGGGGACTGTACAAAGCTGAATTTTCTTACAACAATGCTGCTAAATAGCGCCTTATGTCAGAAAATTGTCCCAATAAAAGACGTTAATTAATTATTCACATTTCACTGTGTCTACATGTGCTAATTCTTATTAATTATGGGCAAGCAAAAATCAATCTTCAAGCAATAATGATTAAACAAGTTATGTTATTAACGGGCAGATATCACTGTAGTTCACAATAAAGTGACGTTGTCCTCATTGCAGTGACGTCCAACTTCGTTTTACGAACACGGCAAAGATGCTAGGCAGCCGGAAGTTATACAGGTCCCAAACTGGCAACCATCTAATTCAGAGCAAGATAAGGCGATTTCCATCCCATTTTTCTCATCTACACAGCCCCGCGCGAAAGAATTGGAACCACTGGCGTGCTTTACTTTGACGACATAGCACCTGGATCCATTTATCGGACATTTTATGTTCTGACTATAGCTATCACAGTCTTCCAGTGACGTTAAACTGTGGCACTGTTCACACGAGTCAGCTGAAGAAGAAAGGCGGGAAAGGATAAAATTAATGCTTACGTCTATATAAGTGAATTTAGGAAAGATTATGTATTTCAGTTGAGGAAAAAGATTTGAAGATATACACACATCTTGATGATCAATCATATCTTTATATCTTTCTACATAGTTTAAATATATGATCTTTCATACTGATTCAGTCATGTTTAGTATCAATCTATTAGCGTTCTATCACGTTCTCTGATTGGTTACGTTACTCACTATCTATTCGGTGATAGATAGCGAGTGGCGTAGCCGTGTTAAATTTCCCATTTGTTGCAATAAATCAGTAAATTCGATTTATTTCAGTCTCCCGCTCGTAATACTGCCATGATACGTTCAATTGTCACTGTTAAAGTTAAACTAAAGTCATCTAATAAAGAATCTGTCTCCATCCGATTGCTTGCCTTTTCTTAGGGACCCCAAAGTTTTAAAAAACAGGTCGTGTTGTCTTGGTTACCAAGGGGAAGGGGAGGGGCATAGTGCCAGGCGTTCCTTACGAACAAGGTGGAAACTGGGGATGAGAATTGAGAGAGCTTGCCTATCGTGCGCTCGCTTTTCGTTTTATGTACGTTTTACACTGAAATTGACAATGATATTTGAAAAACTGTCTGGTGTCAGTTTATATTAATGTTTCGATATTACTCAACTTAAAGTGAAAGAACTGTGTTTTTAATAATCCTAGCATCGCTTTTCGGCTACACGATAGCATTTACCCACCGTCAGTACTGTACACAAGGCCGCACGCTGTAAGGACAGCAAACAAATAAAACCCCCAATACATCATCGTCTTGTGAAATATCCTGGTGAAATAAAAAAAAACATGTTTAAGACTTTTTCAGCTCGGACACTAGTAGCTTGGAAGGTTTTACTGAAATGTGACATGATAAGTTTTTATTATATAAAAGTAAGCGGTAAACCGAGTGGTATCAAATTGATGAAAAAGACATGATATCATCACATGTGAAGATTTGAAATCTAACATGTGAAGATATCGTTTTTGATAAAAGTTTTCTTAATTTGTTCCCTCTAATTACACGGAAATTGTTGGTGTATGATCTAAACATCTTCGGATCTTCTTCGGTCGTTTTCGGCAATCTCCGCAATCTTCTGGATTCTTCGGAAATGTTCCAAAATGTTCGGGAAATGTTCGGGAAATGTTTGGAATCGTTCCTCTGACCTTCGGAACAATTTTGGAAAATCTTCTGAAATCTTTGCAAGGTGGTCGGAAATCTTCGGACAAAATGTTAATTGTTTTCAAATGTGACTTCTTATAAAAGAAAGTTTAAAAAGAGTTAAAAAAAACCTTTTGGCCCACTGTTGAAACGATGTCCGTTCAGTTCCAAGAGGGTGTGAATGGGGTTAACCAACTAGCGACAAAGGGCTAGAAAATATTCTGACTGCCGACAAAACGAGGGAAAAATTACCGACTAGCGACAAAAAAATTCACTGAGATTTACCGACAACCGACAAAGGTCGAAAATTTTAACCTACAAAGTAATGAAATTTTAACCGACAACCGACATGCAGACCCCCCCCCCTCCCAACCAGACCCTCTTCCAAAATACGTAGCAGAGAATTGCAACCATTGTAACACTATTAACAATACCATAGCTATATGTACAGTTTCAGTTTCCCTATTTTCTCCTCCCCGATTGGACTATAAAAGAATTTCTGAGTGGAACCACCATCTGATATTTCGCTATTTTGTTATGACGGAACTGGAACATAATATGAACGATAATAAATTAATCCTAAAACTTATTGATAAGATGCTAAAATGTATTAAGACCCGGCAATTTTGCTGAAGAAAACTATGAAAAATAGCGATACTCACCGTTACGTCACCTATTGTCATTAATGTGCCAACCAGAGGTTTATTGGCTGTTAAAACAAAGGATTCTTTTGTTCTCTGGTTGGCAAAATTTAAATATCAAGAGACTTGTTTGTAAACAGTGAGTATCGCTATATTATGACGACGAGGAGGACTAACTTATGAAAAACGACACAAAAATTGAGACGAGAAGAGACCACCTTTTCTGAAATTAGCAAGAGAGAACCATAACTGTTGGAATCCAGAAGTTTCACGAATGCTTTGTAGCTTGGTCTCCTTAATTACACGAACGAACCATTTTCACGATATTGCGCGATATCAATAATTTTTCAGATCTTAATCTTTGTTGGAGTTCTAGAAGTATTTCTTGAAGTGTGACCAACATGGTGTTTCTAGTTGAATTACAAATGCACCGTCACTGACGAACGTTAGTCTATTGTAACTGCAAACAGAAAATACGTATGAGTCTTACCTTAGTTGTTGTATTTCAAGCTGTGATGCCTTTACAAGTCCGCTTTTTTCCTTCCTGGTTCAGAGCTAAACTCGGCACGTGTAAATTTTCACACTGCAGCTTACCGAGATTAGATTGTTTAAATAATAAAGCGCACGTGCGATCTTGATTGACACTAATTTTTTTTAACCAATAGAAATCGTAGTACTATCACTCCGCTCCGCCACAAATTCGGGTCAGCGTGGAGCGTCACGTGTCATTCCTCCGCCGACTTTCGACCTTTTGTTTACAAAGAATAGCACTTTTAACGGTTAACTTTGCATCACATTAAAATTTAAAAGTCTGCGTGTCAATTTCGGGCTATTTTGTAGTTTTAGCCCGAAATTGCATCGCATCCGCGTTGGATTAAATTATAATGCAAATGAGAAAAATTAACCGTGAAAAGGGCTAATGAGTATTTATCATGTTTATGTTTGTGAAATCCGTGTCCGCTCTACTTTCTTGCAACTTGCATGCACATCTGTTGCTATTTGGGTCATGAAAGCACATGTGACCTCTCACGCGAAAAAGTGTCTAACGGTTAGCTGTTCTTAAACGGATAACCGTTTGGAATTCGTTCATTATTATACATTATCATACATTATACATTAAGCGGCTGACGAAATTTTTTTTTGATTCGATAATGTCGAACAGCTGAACGGCTGACGAAATTTTTTGAACGGATGAGAAGAGGCCAAATGGCTAAACGGTTAAGGAATATTTTTTAACGGCAATAGTCGAACGGCTGACGAAAATTTTTGCTCGGCAGAAATGGGATGGTTGAATAGCTGCCGTTTGTTTTTTAACGGCTGGCTGTGAAAGGCTGAGCGGCGGCTGCATGAATAACACCATCAAAAACTTCCGAATGAATTCGAAGTTATAGACATACGTAAACAAAGTCAAATTAATAGTTCTTATCTGAGACCTGATTAAATCAAAAAGCTGGAATAAAACTAATCCTGTGTAGAAAGTCTAAGCTTTTTAAGAGTAAAGCAATTTCGCTTTGTCTATGGAAAAGTCAAAAGCTTAGTCGTGTGCGTTCACTCGCAAACAAAGTCATACAAACATCAAAACAAAATAACAGCAGTGTTTGGGATACAAAAACACCATTGAGAATCCTATATATAACATAGTAATAACAAACACTTTATGACATAGGAATAACAATCTCAAGAAACACATACAAAAACATGTAATAATTAAGTGGCTGCCCATAAGTAGAATGCAAACCAGCAAGAAAAGGACACATTAACAGGAGATATACCCCAGGGTATATATTTTGACATACAACAAAGCACATTTCTGCTAGGAGGTCTCATTCATATTATTCTGAATATCAACCGTTTCATCTAGGTCTCCCGTTCAGTGATTTTATATTGTTTTAGCACCTAAAATATCCACACACCGTCTGCTTAGAAGCTTGCATTCAGCTGGCTGGCATGGCAGAAGAAAATGTTGTTATCTTTGATGGTTTTTCGGATAATTACGTGAAGAAAAATAACTCCTTGGTACATTATTTACTTTCTAACCCAGCATATCACTTGATAGTTCAAATGTCTTTGTAAGGGGGCATTTTCCGCCAAATACCCTCATATTCAGTCGAGGGTTTCGAGTATAACTGATTGGATCAGCAGGTCCTCTATAGGTCCACGCTAAATTACACTGGGACGCAAATGACGCAGTGGGAGTTCCAAACCAAAGGGACTCTTACCAGTCCAGCGTGACTTTTCTTTGTTTTGGAAGTCCCACTGCGTCATTTTGCGTCCCAGTGTAATTTATTCCGTATCATGTGACTGGATCCTGCAAAGGGCCTATCGCGTCATCCAGCCCGTACTCGAGCTCCCCTCCCTCTCCCACACATGCGTTTTTGACAGAAACTGAACTCAGAAAGGCTGACCGTACGGTTGGGGTTAACTGTTATATATTTTCCAATATTTCGTTAGGCACGGCCTGACTTCTTCAAGGAACGTTTACAACTGAGAAAAGACGTTACAATTGAAACAACCAAAACCTACCAGGTTCCGGTACTTTTGATTTGTCTGTTGGCCCTTTCTAGAGTTTAAAGTTTTTGACAGGTCAAATCTTTACAAACCCCTCCCTCGGTTCGCAGTTTTTCTTAGGCGGCTTACTGCCAGGGATTATTTCAAAGATGAAGTAACAGAGAATTAACTCTGAAGTGTAAATTTTAGTGCTAATTTAACCCATGAATAAAAGATTTTTTTTACCTCGTGTGGTTCCCCGATTCCTTTTACTAGGGCCAACGCCCAGTGGGTTATTCATGGGTTAAATTAGCACTAAAATTTACACTTCAGAGTTAATTCTCTGTTACTTCATTTGTGTTCATAGTGCTACGCGGCACAACATTCATATGTACCCTTACTTTCTCTTCGCCGCGATTCACCATCTAAATCGACCCCGACTTTCTCTGTCCGACCTCGTAGCTCAGTCGGCAGAGTGACGGTAGATCTATTCCGGAGGTCGTGGGTTCGATTCCCACCGAGGTCAAAAGATTTTTTCTTTACCTCGTGTGGTTCCCCGAACCTTTACTAGGGCTAACGCCCAGTGGGTTATTCATGGGTTAAATTAGCACTAAAATTTACACTTCAGAGTTAATTCTCTGTTTCATCATTTGTGTTCATAGTGCTACGCGGCACAACATTCATATGTACCATTATTTCAAAGACTTTATCTTCAGTTGACGGCGCAGCAGTCTCTACGTTGAGACACAGAGTGAGCGACTATGTATACTTTTAAACTGATTGCTGTTAGGTTTTAGATTACTATTTCTGCTTTTAGCTTTTTCTAGTTAGTATACACGACCCCACAATTAAGCTTGTAAGCTTTAAATCTTATCGTGTGTAAATAAAGGTTTTATGTTATGTTATGTTATGTCGCCCGATCTCCGCACAGAAATGAAATGTAGCGAGTTAATACGAGTTAAACCCTAAATTATGATGGTATCATAATTTAAAATTATGGAGAATAGCTTGCAAAATGGCTATTAAGTTCACCGAAGACTAAACCTCACAATTTTACAAAGTCAGCCTCTTAAATTGGTTACTACGGTGATTGTAATCAATGTTGTGATTCGTGGATTTGGTGGAGAGGACCTAAATGATTGGCTCATGTAACTGTCCGATTGCAGGTGTCTGATTACAGCCAGCTGTCTGATTACAACTTTGCAGATTAATTAGAGAAAAATACAGCTAATTACAACTGTCGGATTACAGATGTCTGATTACAGCTAATTGCAACTGTCGGATTTCAACTTTGCAAATGAATTAGAACAAAATACAGCAGTTTATGCACCAATCACATTAGAGGAAATTGTAATTGTTATGATTAATAATGTATTATAACTGAGAGAATTTCGAACGTGTACTGCAGTGCAAATTAAAAACTAAGGAGGAATTGGATTGTTCTCAGCCAATATCATAATGGAATAATTCTCAGTCATATAATAAATCTGTTTATGTATTTTATTATTTAATTAAATATATTAATTAGAGCAGCTTTCAATTAAGTTTCAAAAGTAATCAGGCAATTACTTTGTATTTGTTTTTTGCTTTTCAGTTTACCATCATTACATTCTAAAGCAGCGAGTACAGGAACAACTCTCATCAATTCTTCTCCACTCGCCCTAGCACTTGATTTTAACCTTTCGGGAGATGGAAAACTTCTGTCAGGTGGACAAGAATCGTAGACAGCAGACGGTTTTTTGACATTCTTGGAAGACCCTTTCAATTACACGACCAAATGTACTCGCATCTACTGGCTTCCGAAATCCGGGCAGTGTTCTTTCGCCTGCCAACCATTCACCAAATACAATTCCGCGCAGGATACATAGTTTTTTTCTCTTCCGCTTCACTGTAGTTTTCAACCAGCCTAGCTTAAGTCGACAAAAGGTTTTCACTGCTTGACCGACACGTACACCATCTTCATTAACTAAGCTTTACTTCAGTTTTTGTACTCTCCATTCCATTATTTTAAAATCATTTTTCAGAACGTTTGTATAACAATCGTCTTTTCAAAAAAACGCCATATTGGTCCGCTATGTTGCAGCACTTTGAACGCGCGTCACGAAACTCGCATTTTCGACTTCCGGTCTCTTTTTCACCTCTAATTTTCGTTACCCCCAATTGGCAGAGACATGCGACGAAAGGTAGTCAACAGTTTCATCCCTTGTCACTTTATTATTTTCGGTGAGTGATCGAATCCTCCGAGAATTTGCGAGACCCAGACTTCTAAAATGTTGGTTCCTGACCTCGCACTAGCAGGCCGCGCTCGAGTTTTAAAATTCAAAATGGCCGCCAAAAAACACAGAACACGCGCAATAAAAGGTACTTTGATCTTTTATTCATATTCTAAACGGATGTGAGGGCACCCTGTGCAATTTTACGAAGTCTGTCTCTTGAATTGGTTACTATAGTGATTGTAATCAATGTTGTGATTGGTGGATTTAGTGAAGAGGACCTAAAATGATTGGCTCATGTAACTGTCCAGTTACAGGTGTCTGATTACAGCCAAGTGTCTGATTACACTGTCCGATTTGAGGAAATCGTTATGATTAAATAGAAAATAGGATACCTAATTAGAAGCCGATACGAATTTCAGCTAATTAATCTAACTAATGAATTCTACTGACTATTATATTAACAAGCAATTAGTATAATGCCTATCTTCCTGTTTAGAAAAGCGAGACAATATTATCGAAAGTTTAATTATTGTTATTTGATTTACCTATATTACTATTTATTCGTTATTATTAAAATGCTTTTGCAAAGCTGTGACTCTCTTTTATGGCAATGCAAAATAGAGCTTATTGTTGTTATTGTCGTGTCCACGATCGTCATTTATGCACAAGTGTCGGTTGTGGAATCACTCCTGTATGTCGAGGCTTTCGAACACGGTATGTGCATGCTTGAGTGCAAACGAAATCAAGCAGCATTGCTGTTTATAGCTCATGTTTTTTTTATAACTTTTAAGCCATGGTTATCTATAAGGGCTTTTCTTCAAGCTTGTTTGGAAACCAGTGTCCATGATAAAGTTTCTGAGCACAAAATGTATCAGCCTTAAAAGGGAAAAATGTCCGTTTTTCTAATTGTAGAGAAACCCAGGTGAATGAGGATTCCACCAGGACCAAGAAATTAAAAATGCAGTGTAAAATGGCTGCCAAGGTGCCCTTCAGGCACGTACACTCTGTAAGCCCGACAGTGCAGCTCACTCTGCAGAAATTTTTTTTCTTCACTTTTCTTTGCACGATTTCTTTTTTCAGTCATCCTCTCTACCCTTTTTTTTTTGCTTTTCCCTCAACCCTCACCACCCGTCACTTTACTAATTACTCCTCCCTTGACCCACGTGTTGTATCCCGGCTGTTGGCCCCCGTTTTCGGTGATCGCACGTGGTGTTCAATCACCACTGCGCGGCCCCGGTTACAGACATTTTGTTAAATCCACCGTCCCCGCAGTCTCCTCCGCAGCCGTATTTTGTGAGGTTTGCGTTATATCCCAAGAAACGGCTGCGGAGGAGTTTACCGTCCCCGGGGCCTCCGCGCCGTTAAAAGTGCGTCAAATCATTTTCGTTTGCGGTCCTTTGCATTATGTGTTAAATCCCGGCTTTTGTCACGTTGAGACGGGGGTACACATGAATAGGAGAAAAATTTGAAGTAACATTAAAAGGGAATTGACGTTATTAACATGGGTTGGAAACACTACTAGGCAGTTAACCCCCGGGCACCCCCCCTCCCCCAAAAGAGAGCTCCAGGTTGGAAGGGGACTGTTTGGTGTCCATCTACCAGGGCTCCTGCATCTACTAATTCTTCTCTTCAAATTTCAATTTTCCAAATTCATTAAATCTTCAACATTTCATATTTTCCCCAATTTAACCTATCCTCTGAGGAAATTAAAATATTTCTTCTCCAAAATGCCCCAAAATCACCCAAAAATTTACACAAAACCTCCAAACAGTGGTTAATGAAATAAGCAAAGAGATTTAGCGTTGCTTGAAACGTGACCGACACACTTGCAGAAAGACCGTGTTAAGCGACGTCAAAACAGCCTTCACGTGTACCCCGCCTATGTCCCGGGGCTCGGGGCCCGGGGTTTCAATTGACTGGGTGAGCGGAGTTTGGTTTTGCCATGAAGTTATTCCGTTTTGCCGTAAGGGAATTTGGGTTTGCTGTGAGTTCAATATTCGATTTAGTTCGAGTTATTCGCTTTTCGGTGTGTTTTGCGGCGTTGCCTCGAATTAAAATTTGGTTTTGCCGTAATTTATTTGATTTTGCCTTGAAAGTTTTTGGTTGTGCCGTGAGATATTTGGTTGTGCCGTGAGATATTTGGTT
>CM042758.1:572784-586309 GCA_022496165.2 Catalaphyllia jardinei | reverse complement strand
CCGTGAGATATTTGGTTGTGCCGTGAGATATTTGGTTGTGCCATGAGATATTTGGTTGTGCCGTGAGATATTTGGTTGTGCCGTGACACCCATGGGCCACAGTACCTATCATTATACTTTTTCAACTTCCGTCATTTGTATTGTTAATTTGTTCTGAATTAACTTAACTTCTGCAGATGAATGTCAAAACACACCAAACATCAAGAAAAAAACAAATTTTTGTTTTCCAACAATGCGTTTTATTGAGCCAGGAGACATCCCTCTAGGCCACACAGTAAGACTCACTACACATTGACACTTCACAAGATCCAGCAGCACACTCTGCCTTCTCTTGCTCAAAAATAATCTCGTTGCCACAGCCTCGCGAAAAAAGGTTTTTCTTGAGGTACCTTGTAGCCAAGCAGCGGTCTAATCCTTCCCCGCAGACAACGATGCGAACATTACTGTTGCATTCCTCTTCAGACGAAGCAGCACAAGTAGCACATTTGAATGGACCCCCTGTTAAGAAAATTGAAAAAAAATAATAATCTGGCATAACTTAATCTAAGAACATGCGCAAATTTTTTTACACAGGGTACCCAGTTCTGAGGATGTTACTCGCGCGATGCATGGTCTGAAAAGCCAAAGGGACTTTCTCGAAACTTCCTGAGAGGAAATGGCGGGAAATTCATTTTATATGTTTTAAGTTCGTCTCTGAGCAGAGATGTTCTCTGAACTCTTATCCGTCTTACTTTTCGCTCGGGCTTTCCGGTTTATTTTGTGCTCGTTTGGTTGTTCATTATTTCACCGTTTATTCGGTTTTAGCGGAACTTAGAGATAATAAACCGCAAGGCTGATAGTACGTGAAAAATGTTTCGAGACACCAACATGACAAGAACCGATAAAGCAGGATCGCAACAGTGGACAGCTGTTTCGCTCTTATTGAGGCTTGTCAGCACTGTGTATGTAACACCAGCCAAAGAGCCAACCCACATAAATTGCAAAATGGCCCGTTCACTATATCAAGTTCCGTGCTTTGAACTTACTTGTGCCCAGAAACAGGCGTTGCCACATCATGTGTTTCAGGGCGGAAGAAGACCAAAGTGTCACGTTTGGTGTCTCGAAAAGCAAAAAAATAAAAAAATAATATAGAAAAAAATTAATACATAAAGATGGCTGGACAAAGCCAGACTAAACAATGTTCATAGGCAACAGCCAGAAAGAAGCGAGATATTTATCTTCTCCGGTTTATCGCTGTCCGGCTTTTATCGCTAGCATTGGTCCGTTGTTTTAACAAAGCTACGATTGGTCCGTTGTTTTAACAACAGCCGATATTTTGATGGCATTTGCTGCCGAATTTTTTACCGAAGAAATAGAAGACAAAGTCAAATTGAAGTCAGTTTTGTATCCACCAGACGCGACAGCGATAAACAAGAGAAAAGAAATATCTCGATTCTTTCTGGCTGTTTCCTATGAACATTGTGTTACCATAAAACATTTTCGATTCGGTGATAAGATTGAGACGAGTTTTAACCTTTTTTTTTCTTTCTCTTTTCTTCTATTTATTTCCATGGGTCTGAGTTTTTGGGATCTGCGTTTGGGTATCATGAAAACTCATACCCCGGTAAACAAATAAAGATTAAAGATTTAAACTCGTCTCAATCTTATCACCTAAAATGTTTTATGGCACGTAATGTGCGGCAACAGCCAGAAAGGATCGAGATATTTATTTTTCCGGTTTATCGCTGTCGCGTCCCGTGGATACCAAAACTGACTTCAATTTGAACAACATTATAGCCACTCTGTCTTTAATTTCTATTTCATTGGTAAAAGAATTCGTCGGCAAATGTCCTCAACTGCTCGAAGAATACCAAAGCTGGTGAGCATCGACGCTCAGAGCTATGCGGCCTTGACGTCACAATCTCTGCACGCTACGATTCGTCCGTTGCAAGCCAATCGACCCTCTTTTCTACTAGGTCATTGGAATCTCAGGAATCTTACCTTACAACAGAAATGTTACCTTTCAAGCGTTTCTCTCGATCACTCGAGACTTTTTCCGCCTGCACAGTACTTTCGCATGGCTCTATAATACTGCCGCCTCGCCAGCCTTGCGTCTTCGCTCGGCTGGCTCGTTGGCAATGATTTCCCAATCAAAAACTCTGACATCCATGATAAAACAACCAGACACAGCTCCTTATCCAGCTTGTTAAGAGCCCGATTAAGCTCACCTAGGAAAAGGTACAATTTTGATTTGAGTGCTGTAACTTTGCAGTAAGGTCTTCTGTTTTGAGTTTTATTAATACAAAACAAAGCAGGAAAAAACATTTGTATCGAAGAAAACGTTATAATTCGGATAAATTTTAATCCTAGGCTAGCGTTAGCCGGCTTCCGAACAATCCTGCCCTGTTTTCAACAAGTTAACCTGACATGAGCCCTCGATCCAATCGAAAAACCAGCATTTGGTCAGCAGTCAACTTCAAAAAATCACGTGACCTCGATGAGTTGTATACTTGAGCCTGCGATATGGTCAGCAGATGCCTCGTTTTGACAGGTGTCAATTGCTCATAACATGGATGTCCAATATCAAAGAAGTAGACCAGGTAAACCAAGGCTTAATCAACGTATTATTTGGAGTATGGCCGCCATGTTGCGCAACTCCACCGTCGTCGTCGTCGCCGTCGTGCGTACGCGCCCACAAGCAATACCGCTGCCCATGGTAAGCATGAGAAAATCAATACATTGGTTTCTTTTTCCTATATGGTTATGGGGCTCCGCTTGGCGGCCCGTCGGGCCGCCGGAGCTCCGCTATAAATCAATTTTAAAAAATCAAGTTATTACCCAATGTTTTACTAATATCTAGAGGTTTTATATATTTTTTACATTAGTCATATTTGCTAGGTTGTACAGAGTGTTTTTAATTAATTTCCTTTTGTATTTATTTCGAGGGCCATTAGTTTATCAGTTTAGTTACTGTCAAATGTTACCTCCTCCAATTAAGCCTGCTCTACTCTCTACTCTACTCATTGTTTAACTTTTCAATGCGTTATGAACCAGTCAAATCGAAGCTTCAACATCCCCGCGGGCAACCCCCCGGGCATTTGAATTTTTGGAAAATTTTTGGTCAAATCCCCCAACCTCACCGGGCAAAAAGTGAAAATTGTAAATAAAAAGGAAATCACATGTCTGGGGATAGCTAGAGTTTGGCTGAGTTTTGTTGCTTACCCTCGTTTCCTACGTTCGCAATGCAGTCTCCAGAGCAACGTCCAGTTTTACATGACATGCCACGTCCAGAGCTAATCCCGTAGCCAAATTCGCCATTTTCACATTTCGTCTTCTCCCAATCATAGTCGTGTATCGAGAGGCAAGTTCGCGCATAGTAGGGTTGGTCGAGTCCATTCACTGCTATACAAATGGCCTCGCCGAAGGTCTCACACTGTCGGTATTGAATTTCTTTATCACAAGCATCTTGGTCCTTTGCAGGCCCACAATACCAGCAGTAGGTAGCTATAAAGAGATTGAAAGATGAATGAGAAGAAGGCGGCCATTAGGGATTTATACGGTATTGCGACATTTAACTTTTTTTCCCGGCAGGGGGGGGGATTCCCATATGAAACAGACGGGGATGCTTGTCGTCACGCTTAGGGGTGTAAATTTTGGATTTTGGTCTCGCTTAGGGTGTTCCGGGAAAAGCGCCAATATTTTATGCAATATTTTGCATAAAAGATTCCTTTTAGGGGTCAAAATGTGCTTAAGCCACGCCCAGTTTGGTCTCCTTTTAGGGGTCACAAAAACCTTAAGCCACGCCCAAATGGTCTCCTTTAGGGGTCACAAAAACCTTAAGCCACGCCCAGATGGTCTCCTTTAGGGGTTAAATTCAAAATTTCCTACCGGTATTCCCGTCTGTTTCATATGGGAGTCCCCCCCGGGGCTTTTTTTTTCATGCGGTATTTCGGTAATTCACTAATTGAAATTTTAGCATGCGGTACTGCGGAATCATCTAGCTCGGCAGTATGCGGTTTTTTATCTTTTTGGCTGACGGTATTCAGTAAAAGAAGATGCTTCACTGTATTGCGGTACCGTTTATTTGCGCTCTCTTCTCTCATACAGGTCAATACACCAAGCAAACCTTATGCTATAAAAGTCAATAAGTAAGCTATAAAGGTCCATAAGTAAGCCATAAAGTTCAATAATTATCTCTTTGATATCGTAAATGATTACATAATTTCCGACGGTTAATCTACATTTATCCAAAATGATAGCATAATGCAAAACTAACGCACAGTTTCTACAATGCTGCTCAAGACAAATTCGGAGAAAGGGCAGAAATTTGGCTTGAATTGAGCAAGGCTGCCAAAATATCAAGACTCAAATGACGGAGCAGTTGACACATCAAAGTTTCGGAGACGGGTATGAGTAAAGAGTTACTGAAAATTTCAGAATCACAGAATGAATTCTCTATCCAGAATTCTAAAAAGAAAAATACTTAGCCCTGAGTCGTCTTTACTCAAGCCATCTGAACTGAGACCCCAGCAGCCTAGAGTGACAGGTTTGAATGGCAATAAATTGTTATAACAACAATGAATAAAAAAGCTTTCAAATTAGAAAAGAACGGACTTTTTAAGATTAAAGTCATTCTCCAAAATAAAGTGTTCCCTGCTGTTTTAACGAACTCTCGTCTCACGGTCTTACGATGAGGCACAAAATCTTCACAATAAACAGGATGCTTCAAAAGCCATTTCCTAGAGGAGAATGCTGCTTCCAGTGTTACGATTGGTGATGGAAATTCTTTTAAACTTTTTTTTTGTTATCCGATCTCCTGCTTTTTCTTTACTGAATTTTCGGTGGCCTCTGTCCACCTTGATCAGAGTTGTAGTATCAAAGTTCGTTTAACTATTGCTCGCGCGCTGTTACAAGCTGGTTCCAGTTCAATACTATTTTACTTGAAGAGCGACGAACCGAAGGGGGCTAACGTTTTCTAGCCTATTCTCATTCAAACACTGAAGAAAACATTGACAGAACATTCTCAGTGGTCGACCTTACACTGATAATGCTAAGTAAATATCAAGTCAAGTTACGTTCTAAATACCGGGTTAGCCAATCAGCAATGACTCGCCTTTACTTATGCCATCAACTGAGATCATAACATTAGCCGTGAGCGACATGTTTGAATAGCAAAAAAATTGTAATAACAGCAATGAGCATAAATTTAAAAGCGTTTAATTTAAACATGCTCGAAGACACGCAGTGTAATTTTAAGAGAGAGAAAAGAACGAACTTGCACGCATTGAAGTCACACCCACAAGTGTCGTGTTGAAGTCATTCCAAATTCAGGATTTACTCAAGCCTCGTAACAACTTTTCTCGTTACTCCCGGGGGGGGGGGGTACTCCCTATAATGGCCTATACGGGGAGGCTCCGACCGAAAGGGGTACCTTTTTCACGCTTCAGGTATATAAAAGGGTAGGGATTTCACATGATGAGGTATATAAAAGGGTAGGGAAATCGGTCATTTAGGTATTTACAAGGGCCTTTAATTATAACATTTCGAATGGATGCCCCTTATGGCTTTGTCAGTATATTTATTAAGCACTACATGAAAACGAGAACAAGACTACCTAAAGTAGGTCTCTGAAAGGGGTACCTTTTTTCAATAAAAGGTATATAAAAGGGTACCTTTTCTGCCAAAATGGTATATAAAAGGGTAAGGGGTTGGACCTCGGGGCGGAGCCTCCCGTATTAAACTTTGTTAAGTACCCCCCACCCCCGGGCGTTACTCCTCGCGGGATCGCAATCCCGCCAAACCTAACATTACTATAATTTATGAATTTTGTTTGGCGCTGGAGAAACACGACGTTTGATATTGCTGCCGTCTTAGTTTGTTTTCTTTCTCCGATAAGTCTGAGGCTTGATAACTAGCTCCTTTTCGGTTTCTAAGCACTAACCGGACCCGAGAACTTGAAAACAACGGAAACTCAGCCACCGGAACGAGCTAAACACAATACGGCTCGCTTGGCTGAGGAGTGGATAAAATAACATGGAATAATTTATATATTCCGTAGTTTAGCCCAGCCGCCTATTAAGGTAGCTCTTCCAAACTATATGATAAGAACCACGGGTGTAATTTTGTACAACCGTAAATAATAATCTCGGCAATTTTCAGGATTGGGCGCAAAAGTTTCTTATTCCCGCTGGTTTTAAGTTAATTGTAAGCCTCCCACGCTTATTAACCAAAAGCAAAGCAATGTGGACATTTCTCTCTAGTTGTGCAGGTTGATTGTGCAGACTACGATCTTCATAGCGAATGGCACTCCCCTGCATACTAAAACTCGACAGACACACGGTAAAAATAATGAAATGTTCGAGATATCATTTATGAAAGAAATTCACCTGAATCGATTTTAGTACTGAGATGGTTGTACATAGATGCCTGCTTTTGCTATTATCTATCAACGTTTGCTGCGCGCGCCCTTTTGCAACTTGGCGCCGAATACCTTCAACGGCTCATTGATATACTTAAGAGGCATGCATGAGACTCGAAAAGCAAATGGAGGGTTTTTTTTTAATTTGATGTGTACTTACCTGCTGCTAGCCATGGAGTAAAACCAATGAAGATAAGGAATTGCAAATACATGATTACTTTTCTTCAGTAGGATTGATTCTTTCTGACTTCGTGCTTGGCGGTGACGAAATTAACTAAGCTTTGTTGCACGTTATTAGGTAAAATATTCTTTTGGGGCGGAGGAGGCGCGGCGGGATGGTGCTGTTTATTGTGTTATAACCAATCACACGTGAGATCTTTAAACCGTAGAGGCAGCGTAAAAGAATGAGTTTCCATAGGTCACGAAACTATAAATCGAGTTTTTGGTTTTCGCTTTGTTCCAAAATACACCCTTCGTCTTCATATATTAATGGAAGTCCAAATCATTTCTTTTGTTTCCACATCCAGAAAGCAAATTGAGGGATTTCAGAAAACAGAATTTCCCCCGTCGCGTACGGTTGCTCAAGCGGAGCAACGGTTGATTTGACACGGTTATAAACAGGGGGATGATTAAAAATTCTGGGCTGGGTTGTATAAATTTTCCTTGCATAAAAATGTTGTTTACTGCATACGTTGTGTGTAGTTTAAGCTTAGTTAAGCTCCAAACTAAAAGACAGACAGTTTAAACAGAAAACCTTACCGAAAAGTTACAAAACCCTGATCAAGATTCTTGCTAATCTTGGTTAGCTTAATCAAGCTTTGAACAACCCGGGCCCGGTGGTTTCGCTAATCTTGGTGTTAACTTGCGATTCAATTTATTTGAGCAAAATATTACAATCTTTTAGGAGACAGGGCATATGATTCGGTGATCTAAACACTTTGGAAGGATTGACATCGAAAAGTTCAAATGTTTTCTTGGAATTAGTTGCTGCTAGCAGTAAACACCTCAATCAGTTTGGCTGTCCCTTCAGAAATAAGTTTGCAGTTGACTTACATGAATCATAAATTTAATGGAAGAATATTTTCAGCAATATTCAGCGATCGGTCGTGCTTGGATGGTTCAATGGCCGGCCTTGCCTGAGGTGGTAAAGGGAAAACATCATTAAAAAGACTGGATAGAAGCACAATCATCACGGGGGGAGGGGGGGGGGGGTGGGAAGGGAGGCGTGACAACCATTTCTTTTTGCTATCCTCAAACGACACGTGTGATCAGAATGCTGCACTTGTGGACGACCGCGCGTTTAAGTAAACTTCAATTTAAGGACGATCGTATTTAAATTTTTACTGGGGTCACCGAACGTCCAAGATCGTTAAATCCAGGCAAAGCTCTTGCAATGGCCATCTGCCCTATCAATTTGTTTATTTTATGACTTAGCACGCGCTCTCATGCATGACGTGGCATGTGGATTTGTGTGCGCATTGAGGATGCGCAGAAACAATTAGTGCAAACGTCCTTAAGGACGTTCGCACGAAAATTTTCCAGTCGATAGAATTTTTTTTTAAATTTTTACTGCAGGCAGATAATGAGTTACTTGTGCCAGAAGTACTAAAAAATTGGGGGTCATCGTCTCCGTTTCAGAGATAAAGCGCGTGGTAAACTATACTGATTTCGAAAAAATGTCCCATATAATTGAACACGTTCTACAGGGGGTTTATTGTTAAAAATATCGAAGGTGAGTCAACTGAGACAAACGATCTTAGTCATATTTTGTAGAAGTGTGTCTGTTGCGTAAATAGTTCCAATGTTACTAACCTTTTCAGCACAAAATTAACCTTTTAAGAGGCATTTGAAACCGCTGCACGGATGCACGAAGAGCTAATAAGAACAGAATTCGATGGTGCATTTTGCCAAAAATTCAAACTTCTAGTTGATAGATTTTCTTCATTTTTTCTCTAAACGTAGAAAATCAGTAGAAAAAATGATCCATCGAAAGAAAAATTGGGGTCACCGAACGTCCAACATTTTTAAATCCAGACAAAGCTCTGGCAATGGCCATCTGCCCTATCATTTATTTATTTTATGACTTAGCGCGCGCGCTCTTGAATGACGTGGCATGTGAATTTGCGTCTGCAGTAAGGATACGCAGAAACAATTAGCTCGAACGTCCTTAAGACAAAATACGTGGCACGTGGCCAAGCACGAAACGCCATAAAGATAAAATATGTGTACACATTATCAAAAAGAACAGGAAATACGGTTGAACAATATTAACTCTATAAGAACCATTCTGATTCATCAGAGAACAGTTTGGATGCAACTTTGTTACCTTTACTTTGACATTAATGCGATTTTCTACTTGGTACGTGGTTTGGAATGCTTCGTAGACATGTATTGCTGAAAAATTCTCAACTTGAAGGGTTATTTCCATGGCAAAAACTGATAAACTTGCTTTCTCATCTCCCCTTCGCTTCTTATGTCAAATTTTCTCTCAAGCTTATGACTTTTAGTTCCATTTTCGTTCTCGTTGCAATTGTAAGTTTTAAACTGATGAGTTAAAATATATAAAAAAACTCTGCAATGATTATTGAAAGGGTAAAAATCAGAAGTTCAGCTCTATATCTACTTAGTCAAAAACCAAAAGAACTACTAGGTGTTCAGTTAAGTGCGATAATATTTATACTGCAATCAGTAAATATTAAATATTCCACCCTCGGTGAAATATAAACTGGGCGGTGCGCTGTGTTGCTGCAATTTTAATGACGCCAATATGTCTCACGGGTTATGAGACGTATCCCAGTTTTATGCTGCCATTTAATTCAAGAAAAAGGTAAGCAAAACAAATGGAGCTCGCCACAAAGCTGGACTATAGACGAGTTTAACTCGCGGAAGAGTGACTTAAAGGGAAAAACGTGAGCTGGGAATTCCACTCAGGTAAGTCAACGTTTGACCATTACATGGTTAGGGTTAGGGTTAGAATCTCTTTTCGGTATAACGCTTTCAAACAATGCGGTCAACTCCCTGCATTGTTGGGTGAACTTTGATAGTGTTAAATGTGCTACAGCACACATAAAGGCACTTAACTCGAGATATTATGAAGATTTTTATGCCCACAAAAAGGTTTCTCGAGATGGAAATTTCCCTTAGCTTGGGTCAATTTCGTTTGACGCGCCCCGTCTTTGTAAAAATTGCCAGTCTTGGGGTCAGTAATGTCCATCAGTTTCTAACGGACTCTTTTGAAACTTTGCGCAATAACTAAATTTGGCTCGAGAAACTGATCTATGAATCTGCTTTCTTGTTTGCATGAAAAATAAGAAAAACCATACTGATGATATTGCGTGAAAATATATAGGATAAAAATCGAGCAAGTCTTTTTTTAACAGGTCCCGTGTTTGGCTTTGAAACATTTTTCGCACAAGCTGTTGCCCGCCAAAACTTCATGCATAACCTAAAGGTGAGATAAAAATTTATACCCCAGAGAATCTCCCACTCCCCCCCCCCCTCACCCAAAGAAGAATATTTTAATGATTCGTCCCTAATAACGTGCACCAAAGCTTAATTAATTTCATCACCGCCACACACGAATTCAGAAAGCATCAATCCTACTGAAAAAAAATAAATCATGCATTTGCAATTCTTAATCTTCATTGTTTTTATACCATGGCTAGCAGCAAGTAAGACAGCATCAAATTCAAAGACAAACCGTCTCAATTTTTCTTTCCGAGCCCGCTCATGCCATTGTCGAATCAGTAATACTAATAATAATAATAATAATAATAATAATAATTAAATGTCGTTTGAATTGAACGCCTAACGAACGCCTAATGAATGCCCATTGCATAATAAAACAATTATTGAATTCGGTTTTCGCACGATATCATGAATTATCAAATCCTCCGGTGCTTTCCATTATGCCAAAGATTCCGGAAATTTCGGTCGGAATTCAACTGGCAAGGTCCATTTCGGTTTCTTCTGACCGGAATATTCGGGATCACCTCTGGAGGTGGTCCACATATTTCGGTCGGAATATTCCGACCGAAATTCGCCGTTCCATTTTTGACAAACCGGTTCTTTGCCCTAATTAGAGATTTTTGTAAAAGAATTTAAAATGACAAGAGCCATTTCTATTGGCTTGCCCGATTTAATTGGGAAATGTCGTTCCATTTTCCTCAGGTATTCCCACTGATCTTTGATCGGTCAGTTTGGCATAATAGAAAGCACCCTTCGTGTCTGTATTATCTGCCTCAGCCTTCGGCTTCGGCAGATAACACAGACCTCGGTTTTGATAATTCATGATATCATGCTCAACCTCATACAATAATTGTTCATTAATGCATTTTTGGGAGTTTGCCGTAAGGAGAAGAATTATTACAACGTTTCATTTCAGTAAATCCTAACTGACACAACTCCGACACGACACTTCAATCAGCGTTGTACGTGTTTCTCCTCTGCCGTAGTGAAAACCGAATTGCAATTAAGTTCTGCACGTCAGAAGCACGATTTCTGAACTGGGTCCATTACAAACAACAACAAGAGAAGAATAATTCACCCGAATTAATTACCCGTGACATTCCATTATTAGAAGAAGACCTCGCCGGGAGACCAAAACCCGAAAGATCAAGGTGAAAAAAACCGGGAGATTTATCGACGGACCGACTCTGATTCTCTGCGTCCGATAAATATTGCTCTTTTCCCGCCATTTTTGACAACGTGGACGAAACGTATCTAAAGGTGAAAACTAATATAGTTGTGAGGTCCCTGTCTTGTCAACCAGTCGATTTATTTCTTGTTCAATTAGTTAGTTAATGTTACAGTTCAAATAAATCTTGTCTTGTCTTGTCAAATATACCTTACAACTACGGATATCTACAGAATTAGCGCCAGAAAATCAATTTTAAAAGCAAAAATGAAAACATCGAAGGAAAGTTTGTTTCATTGGCATGTGAATCTGTTTATCGTGAGATTGTTGTGTTTCATTGTAAGACCGTCAGATTGCCCTAAAACCCGCGAATCTTACACCAAGTCGCGATTGGGGAGACTTGAGAGGTGTGTAGAAGAGTAAGGATGGAACAACTTATTTTGGAGAATGACTTCAATCTTTACAACTTCGTTCTTGTCTTATTTGAAACCTTTTTGTTCATTGTTGTTATAACAATTTTTTGCCATGCAAACATGTCACTCTAGGCTGGTTTTATGGTCTCAGTTGATGGCGTAAGTGAAAACGAATCATCGCTGATTGGCTAACAACCACCAAAAGTTTCAATTTACAATCATCCCTGTTTATAGCCGTGTCAAAACAACCGTTGCTCCGCTTGAGCAATCGTACGCGTCGGCGGAAATTCTGTTTTCCAAAATCCTTTAAACTAAGTACTGGATGTGGAAAAAAGCAGCAATTATTTATACTTTCAGCAACATATAAAGAAAGAGGGTGTATCTTGGGACAAAGCGAAAAACGTTTTTGTTTTTTCTGTTTTCCACTTGTGATTGATTATAACACAATAAATAGGCCTGGGTTATTTGTTCACGGTCTTCTAACTTTGACAGTAAACTAAATTAGGGCGGGCCATTATTTACTGAAGCCGTGGGAGACCTGTCATGCAATTTCCGAAATAATTCCTGCACAGCAAAAGTTGCTGATAAAAAAAAAAACTTGCTATAGGAGGCAATGGGAAAAAACGACCAAGTCCTGTCTACTAACTAGGTCCTGTGTTTGACTTTGAAAACGTTTTCGCACAAGCCATTGCCCTCCAAAAAGCTTATGAATAAACTGAGTGGGAGAAAAATATTCATACCCTAATAAAAAAAAACCCTCCCCTTCTCATCCAATCCCCTCAAAATGAAATATTTTGACGGTCCATCCCTGTGTATGTGGTCCATCCCTGTGTATCGAAGGTAAGTCATTTTATTACCGCCACGCACGAAACCAGAAAGCATCAATCATGCTGAAGAAAAGTAATCAGACATTTGCAATTCCTTCATCTTCCATGGCTAGCAGCAGGTAAGTACACATCAAATTAAAAAACAAAACTGGCAAATATGGTTACGGGTTTGACTGCTCCGAACCTGGCATGTTATGTGAAATTGGATGCTGCTCTGGAGACTGCATTGCAAACGTAGGAAATGAAGGTAAGCAGTGAAACTTAGCACAACCCCAGCCCCAGACACGGGGATTTCCTTTCTATTTACAATTTTAACCTTTTTCACTTTGAAACTTTTGCCGTCTCTCTTTACCTCCTTGAACATTAGAGTGAAAATATTTGTATTTGTGGTGAATAGGAAACTTTTTGTATTTTCATGTGATTTAATTAACGATTAGAAGAAAAGAACAAAAATTCAGAGGTCATCTTTTGCCGTTTGAATTTAACTCTCAATTTAATGATACAGATGATGGAAGTTGAAAAAAATATAATGATGGGGCTTTTTTCTGTTAACATTATAATTTAGGGCAGGTAGGTTTCAGGGACGGAGCCCGTAAGCGCGCGCCATTTCTAGTATTCCGTTGTCATACAAGCAGTGTAAAATTTCACAATGTTAAAGAGACATATAATGTTAGTAGCCTTTTAGCGTTGGTGAAAATTGTTGCAGCATCTCAGTACAAAAGACAACGAAATAAATGTTTGTCAAGATTCGTTGACAATTGAAAACATCGATCCTTTCGCAAACTTGTCAAACAAACAGAAACAATTAGAAACTACTTAACAATTAAACATCTAAATATAAAATACATATTTAACAATTTAAAAGTTACAAAAATATACGTAATAGCACACGAAATCAATCACAAGAGGTGAGAGTCTGTTCACTGCAGATTTAAGGTCGGCACACGCCAGGCCCCGGTTGTTCAAAGGCTGGATAGCGCTATCCACCGGATAAATCGCTATCCAGTGGATAATTTTTAACAAAACAAACCACGCTATCCGCTGGATAGTGATTTATCCGGTGGATAGCGTTATCCATCCTTTGAACAACTCGGGCCAGGGGACTAGTCCCTGCGACTTCCACGAACAGTTCACACGAAGCATTTTGAGGAACAAGTCGCAGGGACTTGCCCCAAAAATTCAAACTGGTTTGAATTCGTGGGACTAGTCGCAGCGACGAAAGTTGGTCCCTGCGACTAGATTTTGAAGCAGA
>CM042758.1:545284-570284 GCA_022496165.2 Catalaphyllia jardinei | reverse complement strand
TTAGATATGATTCTTCAACTTAAATATATATACCTTTAGTAATGAATCCGGCCAGAATCGCCTCAAGTGACTTAAAAATGCTGTGGTCTGTGATACGCCAAATCTTCAAAACGAGTTCGGTGACTACCGATATTTTTTACGTCTTTAATCTCATTTTACCATTTTCTGCCTGCAGTCAAAGTTTTAGAAAAATCTGTACGTGGGAAATTTTGGGCGCGTCATTTTCCTTCCCTGGCCTTCTTTCAATGGCCACATACGGCCTCGCAAAAACCTGATTAGACTGGCATTCCTTTCTTTGTTTTGGTTGATCTTTTTGCGCTAGTTTGCAATGATCATTTGGTAACTATGTACGTCTCCATGGTAAACAAATCACGAGAAACATCCCATAATGCACGCGTCAGTCATTAATGAGGTCACACAAGAGCATCGGTGCAGAGAAGAAGAGAAGAGAAATCTCGACCGTTTCTTTGCAAAATGTGATCGTTTTTCATCGTGAACGAAGTTAGAACTTCTAAGTGAAGTGAAACAACAGCTGTGGGAGCATGGCTGCTCACGAGCGAGGGATAAATATGATGGGAAAACCCGTTTATCTTCATCTTAACGGGGATAATTTTAAGAGAAAGCGAATTGTGGTCAACCAGAGGGAAATGCGAAGTTTTGATTCTTTTCTGAATGCTGCTGCAACAAGTTTTCGAATACCAGCTCGAGAAATAAGGACACCAGCTGGCAGACATCGCATCAGGAACCTTGATGATCTTCAAAGAGACTGCACTTATGTCGTTATGGGAAGAGAGCCGTTTAAGAAAGTCGAGTACGCGAGCTCACTGTCTGTTTGCCATGTTGTTCGCATATTTGGCATGGAGTGCCCTATTTGATCGAAATGTAAACTTTGCTTCGCTTATAAGCGTTTGTTTGGTTATCATTTCTTTTAGATATGATGTGAAAGACTTAAGGCCACAACGTTTGGCTCCCTTGAAAGAACCTGAGGTAAGCAGATAAAGAGTATTTTAAAAGCTTAAAAGGTTGTAATCGATTTAAAATCTATGGAATTGTGATTGCTTTTGTCAGCTTTTGTGAACTCCGTCGTGTAAATGATAGTTCATAAATAATTGAGTTTTTCCCGCGATTTTCGCGGAATAGTGTACAACGATCAAAGAGGTAAACTTGATCTGAGAAATAGGTTCTATAATTTTCAAGCAACTGTATGGTTTAGAAAGTAACTGTGTTTTTTAACGAAGGACTTAGCCCTCTAAATTAATTCCTGTAATTATTTAGTGAGTTTTGCACAACAAGGTCGTATCCAAGCAAAACCCCTGTAAATAATTAAACATTTCTGAAGCTTAAATCAATATTTACTGTAAGTTTAACTCTTTCTAATATTTGATAAAGATGGAGGTAATTACAGTTCTTTAAATTCGTTTTGGGGAATTATTTATAATTTTAATTTCTTCTCGATTCGGACGGAATGTATTCTGAACTTTTCTGTAATTTGAAAATTGAATGTACACAACATGTTTTGATTTATTTTATTCTTAGGTAAATTTTCTTGCCCTAAATCATCGCAAATTCAGAAATGTACCAGGCAAAGCCCGTATCAGCGGTCTGCGGAAAAAGGAAGAGATTAAAACAATCATGTAAGTTATGTAATAGCAGTAAGCTTATTATTTCATACTGTGAGTTTTCTGCTGTCAGCAGGGAAATTGGGAGCTAACATAGTAGCCAATTGTTGGGTTTGCGTCCACTCGGTCCGTAAGACTTAAATGTTTCCTAGCTGCATGTGGTATCCATTACCCAGCAGAAATTTGATAGTATGATTTTCATGTTAAAATATAAGATTCAACAATTAGACTATGAGCCGAGTTTTCTACGAGCAGATAACGAGGCAAGTTGACTATCGCTCGTAGAAAGCGAGGGCGAGTACACTGTAGTCTAATTGTTTTAGTGTAAATTTACTGTAGTCTCATTGCATAAAAAGAAAAAAATGTCAAGTAACGTATAGAAAAGAACTGTTTTATTATGTTACATCAGGTTCAAAATGTGATGTGCAATGTGCACTGATGCGTAACTGTTTTCTATGAGCAGATAGAAAACAGTAATATAGCCAATCAAATTCACGGATTCACAATAGACTACGGTCAATTAAATTTATACTAATACAGTTTATTGATTAAGCGTGAGGTAGAGATGGCTGGATATTGGCCAACTTCTTTTGTTTTTTGCATGTTTATGGACCCGGCATAGTCAATCAAGCCCAATCAAACTGTGAACTAAATCAAACTAAATGGAACTCACACAAGATTAATTGGACAATTGTACTAAATCAAACCTTTGATTTCTGAACTCTTGATTTTTCGTGAAACTGGCGTTGAAAATCAAGAGCAAGTTTTTTTGAGGCTCAAGCGACTTCAGTATAACACATGTTTTTCATGTTTTCGAGACCACATATAATCTTTGTTCAAACAAATTTTTCCACCAAACAGTTTGACACAATTGATTTGATTGTGTTTGATTGAGTTCGGCTGCTGAAACCAATCAAACACAATCTGATGGATTTAGTTTGATGTTCAATTTGGTTTAATTGCCAAACTCAATTGAACTCAGTCCACGGACTGAGTTCAATTAGGTTGGATTGAGTTTGATTTCCGAATGTTCAATTAACTATGTGGGTTATGGACCAAAATGGAGTTGAACTCCAAAACCTCGCAAAAAATGAATGAGGCCAATATACAGCCATCTTGCCAGGCCGAGCAAACTTGGTCAATAAACATTTTATTACATGGCTTTCGGGAAAATTTCTCTTATGAGATAGTACATCAGGTAGTCCCGAGTGGGCATTCAGATAGCTCCATCTTGCCCATTCAAGTAGCCAATCACAGTACAGGATTTGATTCATGTAGCCTGCTCAAAGAGCTCTAGAATAACGTAATAAGTACCTGCAATAGCTTCTTTTGATAAGAATATGACATGATACAAAATATTTGTGCTTACTTTTTTCTTTTAAAATACTCTGGGTGAGCTTGAACAAAATCAAACTGGAGAAGCACTCAAACCAACCTTGATTATCATTTGACACTAGTCTTTTAATGCTTATGGACTGTGTTGTTGCAGTGTTTTTTGCAATGGAATTGTTTCAAAACCAAGAAGAGTGCAGTTACGAACAGACTTCAAGATGTACCAGGTATTGTACAGTTTATAAATTTCAGAAAAAAAGGAAATGCCGCGCATAATTTTCAGGGTTAATAGCGTTTCAAGTAGACATCCAAATTGTGCATGTAGGCAGTAGGCTAGTCTTGTCATTGTTTAAAAATTAAAAATCATTGCACGGTAGTTAAATATATATTAAAATAACAACTTCTTTTGATTTAGGTTTTGGAGTCTGTAAATGATAAAGTCAGTTCCCATAGCAAGAATGGTGCAGTTTACGAGTAAGTTCACATTGTTGTCCTTGGCTTAGTGAGAGGGTAAATGTAATGCTGATAGCTTTTAAGGTAATTTCTCTGAAATAAAACTGACAACAGATTTTCATTCAAACTTTGTCCACTGAATATTTATCATAGCAGAAATTCAATTTTGTAATCTTTGCGACTGAGACTCTTGAGAAATGCAATTAAACTACAGTCAATACATTGTGTTGGGCACAAATAAACATTTTAAGTTTGATTTAGACAGAAAGCTGAAGTCTTGATTAAAATTTGAACCAAATTTCTTGACATGGTTACCAAATGGCAAAGTAGAAAAGACCACAGTGTATCTGCTATTTTCCTTATTTATTCAATTTTTCACAATAGAAATCAGATAAGTCTTTTCTCAGGCAAAGCTTATGATAAGTTCATTACAATGACTGGAAAAAAAGGTGGGGTGCCCACGCTCATTGGTGAGCTATAGCCATTTTTCACCTGACAAAGCTCAATATCAAGGCAAATCTGCCATGTTTTCAGTATGCGCATGCATGAGGGTGCACTTAATGACGCCATAAATGATGCACAGAAAGGATGCGCAATGCAGATGTGAGGAGTCCCCTTAAGTAGACTTAATGAACCTCATGCATTGTGGATCTGGGGGGGGGGGTGTTACTTCCTTATATGGGCTATTTATACATATAGGTAATTGTGTGGCCCAAAGTGTATGTTGTTTAGTCGTTTTCGTCAGAAATACAGTCCATCTGATAAGGTGCGGAGAAAATGGAAAATTATGCGGACATTCTCGGCAATGTTATGCAGAAGAAAGTGACGATTATGCAGAAAAGACGCCAGATTATGCAGAAATTTTTAAAATTAATAAAGTTGTTCCCTTGGTGTTTTCCAACATATAAAATACATGGCAACGTCTTACCGAGAATTTTAGTTCTTTATGACATGTTTGACCTTTTGCTCCCATTCAGGACAGGTATTCAGGACAGGTATTTCTTTGTGCAATGCAGTTTTTCCATACTTTTCATTGTTGAGTTTGTTAGAAGCTTAGTAACCAGGCTTTAAATTGGATGAGGAGAACTAAACACTGGAAGTCCCAAAACTAGAACTCAGGTCCGTCACTAGAAGACGCATGAAACGCCCGGAGGTTTAAAATTGGTTGCAAATGAAAGGGCATGTTTTCGGAGCTGTTTTGGGTGAATAACTTCTTCAAACAATCTCTTCGCTATTTTTGCTTCTGAAGATGGTAAACAGTTGCTTTCTCGCTTATATGTAGCAATTTTCAAGTTTTATGCGGAAAAATACCGCAAGGATGCAGAGGATGTGGAAGTAGGTGAATTATGCGGATCCGCACCACCGCATCCTGTCAGATGCCCTGGAAATAGGGTATCAATTTTGGCCAAGTTGGTCTTAAATAGGAAATGTCTTTTGCTCTCTACTCTTTCATCATTATTGATACATGTAAGTTCCTCATGAAAAGCCCTTCACAATGTCTTTAACATCATTCTGAACTACAGCTGTAGAGAAGTGACTATAACTAAGTCAGGTCTGAAACATGGCATTCATTCAAGAGGCAGGTCTTAAATAAAGAATGGAAAATTCCAGATTTTGGTCTTAAACAGGGTCAAGGGTTTCGAAAGGGGCATACACACCTTCACCTAATTTTTCTGGGAGTAGCCCCCGGTAATCATAGCCATTTTAGTTATGTTCTTTATTGTTAATACCGTAATTTTATCTCTTTTGTGTTTTTCTTTTGTTGAATCCTTTTGTTCTTTTTGTTTGGTTTGGTTCAATTTTGAGGTACATAGCTGAACTATTTTTCTTCCAATACATCTCTCACAAGTGCACACACTCTTTTTGTTCAGTTTGTATACACTGGATGGACACAAGATAAGTGAACCATCCGCCCTAGATGACAATGGACAATATGTTGCTGTTGGGAGAGAACGACAGTTAGTATGCTCTCTTAATTTGGCTTTCTGATGTAATGATACATAAAGTGAAGTTTAGTGTACAACAAATCTAACTGAATGGCTTGGTGCAAGAGGGACGTAAGTGGCTTTTCGGGTAAATTTTTTTCCTTCAAAAGTGCCTGAATTTTTGCATGTGCTTGTCAATAAATTTTTTACTACTTAATTGAAAAGCACATGCAAAAATTCAGGCACTTTTGAAGAAAAAAAATTTACCCGAAAAAGTCACTTACAACCCTCTTGCACCGAGCCATTCAATTTGAAACAAATGAAAGGTGAAAAATACTAATAACAATAAATACATTATCATAATAAATGATTGCTTATTAATTGATTATGTCATAATTAATGATTAATAATAAATCAGCAGGTGATTGATGTTGTAAGGTTTGTGACCAATTGCTATGTCTTCCTCCTTTTTTCAGTTTTGATAGAAGTGTTTCCTATACTGATCATGGAGTAGCTGCTCAAATAACACCAAGAAGGTGACCAAGCTTTAAAATTAAATTTACATATACTTTGTATTTATACTTGTCACTTGTTTCCACCCTGATGGCATGTGATACAAACTAACATTAACACTTTAAGGAAGTGAAAATTAATGATCAAGGTAAGTGAAATATTTGTTGAATGGATGCTGAAATTGGAACGGTCATACTTGTAGCTTTTTCTCAGTGTGTTTGATATATGATTATTATAAAAAGCTGAAATAATTTAGTATCTTTCAAGTTCTACATGTACATGTACATGTACATGTGTAAAGCATGTCAAGATTTTTTCAAGCACATGTACAGATTTAAAAGACTTGAATATCTAAATTGTACAGATTTGAGGGGAGAGGACTAAAACTTATCAAGTACTCTTTGATGAAAACTTTAGAGGAGTGGGTAAAGTGGATGTACAGGCAAAAAAAAAACCTAGAGGAGGGGAGTGGATTTCACTCAAACACCTTTAGTAATCTCTTATTGATTTAACTGTCCAGTAGTCAAATGCTGACTAATATGAGTTTGTTTGTTGTTTTTCAGAGCTTCAACAAAGCCAAGAGTGACAGAAAGAAAACCACCTACAAAACATGTACGTTCAAGATAATTTCAGAATTATTCATCTTGAACAGTAAGATTGTCATGCTGGTCCAATGGTTGAACATACTGCAAAGTAGATAACAAGTTATCAATTGAACCAGATAAACCACTAGCTAGTGGGTGACATTTTGTTCAGTCAATGCTTATCTGCTAGATGTCATTTTATGATTATTAGTTACTTACAGTTGTTCTAGTACAGCATAGAATTACATGCAGAAAATTAAAGTGTCCATACGACCAACAGGGTTTTTGTGGTTTTGGTGTCTCTATAATATCTAAAAACATATTGAAACCAAAAACACTTAATTCCAATGCTATTTTGCCATAAAATCAAGTTTTAAATTTCCTGCTTTGCCACACCCAATGACGTTGACCATAATGAAAGATTGGTGGCAAATGACGTCACTTCAGGAACATTTTAATGCTCCATGTTTTTATTTTCCCTCTTTGATGGCTGCATTGCCTCACCAACTTCGAATTTTTGTTTTTTTGTCAACAAAAACTCCTTACCACTACTGAAACAACAGTGACCTGAACTAGCAGGATTTGGCACTGCCTGACATGACATCACAATTCATTCAGAAACTCAGACTCTCTTGTTCACAGTCAATGTTATTGGGCGTGGCTGAAGCGGGAACTTAAAAGGTAGATATTAGGGCGTTAAAATGTCAGAATCCATTGTTTTCTTTGAATACCTTTTTACACATTATAGAGATACCAACACCACAGAAACCCTGTTGGCCGTATAGACACTTTAATGAATTAAATAATTGAACAATGTTTGTGGACCTCAACTCTGTCTCTGTCCATAAACGTGCAAAAGAAAGAACTTGGCCGATATCCAGCCATCTTGACCGAACAAGCTTGGTCAATAATATTTGCCATACGGACTGTTTCCATGGAAATGGTCATAAGCTGTGTATTTTTTCTTTTCGAAAACCGGCAAATTCAAAACAAGCATGGCTCGAGTGCCGTATTATTAACTACCTAATGGTACTAACCAAGGTCGCTTGAGCTGTACTGGAGAATATTGGCCCTCAGTTGTTTTTTGTATGGACGGAGTGCACAACCTTGGGCCAATATTTCCCAGTATGGCCCTCACGCTTGGTTAGTAAGAGTTTAGTAATATTTAATTAAATTCATTTGATATCTAATGTCATTGTTGTCTTATCAGAGAGGTGCAGCGAAGAGGACATCTAAGAAGAAGTCTTTTGTTGCTGATAATGATGAGCCTGTAAGTAAGAGATAAAAACATGTCACACAATTTTCAATGTTATATGCTTCAAATAAGTCTGTTTGTGTCACATGGCACAAAAAAGTACACTACCAAGAACAAATCCAGCTAGCAATATGGAGCGAGAGAGAATGGCTTGAACCAAGACCCCTGCTGCCTTCTTCAGTGCAGTTCATTTATCTTTCAAAATCTTTGATCTATCCACTACTTGTCCTGTGCAGATCCTTGCACTGGAGAGACAAGCAACTAGGCTGTATCATTATGATGGTCGTTTGTTTAAGGGATGTCAATCTTGGAGTGTTGTGCCTCTTTTCTCTCAAGCGTTGTGTTCCTTTAGTTTTGTCTATGAACTGACATATTAAGTACTAGGTAAGGGAATTAAATAAATATATCTTATTAGACGTTTTGTTGTGTAGTATCGCTGAGTATTTTTACTAGTTGTGCCGTATTTTGAGCCCGTAGGGTGAGTCAAAATACAAACAACAAGTAAAAATTCTCAGCGATACTACACAACAAAACGTCTAATAAGAGAATTATTATCCAAAACGCCAAAATTGCTATGTCCGTACGGGCGAATTTCGTGTATATTTAATTTCGGGGAATGTGTGACAGAAGTATGCAAAGCAGAATGGAAGTGGCATGGGAAATCTGGCTAACTGATTGGTCAACAGCAAACAAACCTGTCTAACCGGTCCTCTGGAGTACAAATACTGCGTGACATTTGTACTCATTTTGGTTGTTATTTGTACTCTACGAAGTGCAGTTGGATAATAAGGGTGGTTGTTTTTTCTTTTGTTGCTGTGCTCAAAACCTCACTATTACCATATTAAGTTGCACTTAATTCTTTATTATTATAATTTTTGGAAATTGAACGTCAATTTTTCTTCGTGTTGTAATGGTTTTGCAAGGGATAAAAGACTTAGAAGACAGGAACTTCTGTCAGCTCTAAAATTTGGTGATTTTGGTTGTGAGACCTTACTTGTACTTTTAGAATTTTGTCAAAATGGAAGGTCTTGTGGCAGAATAAACCCTGACTAACCATTTTGCTATGCATTCATCAGATCACCAGTTTGACAGCAGACATTACCAGAAGGGATTTTAGGGACATAAATTCATCTCCTGAACCAGTTAAGGAAGAGGAACCAAAGTCATTGTTTGATTCATTCAAAGAGACAGTCACAGAGTCACTGAGAGATGACGATGAACCAGAGAGAGCTTATGCAGCAGAAAGAAGCAACTCACCGCATCAATCCGACATTGAAGATATACCACTTGAGGACACTATACAAGAAAAGGTTGTTGATGTTCTTGGAGACCATGGTGTTCAACTGGGGGGTCTTGTTGATAACAAAGAAGATAACTCATACGAGGAAAGACGAAACAGTTCAGGTGATGGTATGTAAATTATTGACTAGAATCTAAGCTGTATATTAAATATGAATTATGACTTGTCAGTATGTACAGTCATGTAGGGTGTTCCGAGCACTATGAAAATGATGTTACAGTGTTGTCACCTATCTACAAGAATACAATGGACAAATTCAGTGGAATCAGTAAATTCCAGGGAAGGGACATTAATAGTAAAACCCTAAGTTTCATCCAGAAAAGGTAACAAAGATTTTCCCTGTGTCCTGGGCCTATGTCACGGTACATGTATGTTGTGTTAGACTTACATGTAAGCAACGGCATTGATGATCCACTGGGCTCCAATGTACGACTTACAGCTGTATTGTACGTGAAGCATAAACATTACTATTAATGCATTAAGATAAATATTGTATGGTAGATTTAAAATTAAATATCGATCATAAAGGGGCATAAAAAGTCGCCATAACTTATGGTTTCATGCATTTAACAGTGCAGCCATCTGTGTATGAAGCTAGTGGTGAGAACAAAGAAGACGCGACAGAAATCCAAGATGACAAAGGTAAACTAGATTAAGTGTTGTTATCTCGTTAAAGTCATGCAAGCATGTCTATAGAGAAAACAATGCCAAAAATTTCTGGTCCTCAGCAGAAGAAGTTGCCAAGACTACACACACAACACACACTTTACAATGCATAAATACAGTTAATGTACAATGATCAGTTTTCGATGCTTAACCCAAGTATGAGGGCCACTGGTTTTTCCGGGATAGCAAAACTATTTGAACTCCTATTCATAAGAAAAACTTACTTGCTGCGGCAGCGGGTAGGCAAAGCACACTCACGCTTTAAAGTTCTTGTTCATATATTTTAAAGAAACTGAAGAGGACAAACCTATTGATCAAATGCCAGCTGAAGAGGTGGCAGATGAAGAAATTGAAGCTGAAGACGATGAAAACAGAGGTAATTCTGAGGAAGAGGTTAACAATAACGAAGCCGAAGACAATGAAAACAGAGGTAATTCTGAAGAAGAGCTTAACAACAATGAAGCCGAAGACAATGAAAACAAAGCGAGTGCTGACGAGGAGGTTAACAACAACGAAGCTGAAGAAGTACAAGAAGAAGAAATTGAGAAGAACAAGGAGGCGAAAGAGGAAGAGAGTGAACAGGTGGGTCTTGATATCGTGTTTAAATAATGGGTTTGATGCTGTTTATGCACGACCCCATAAGCTAATGAGCTTTAATTTGAATTGTGCTTCATTGTATCTGTCTGTCTGTTTTGATACAATAGATACATGAATAGCATGAATAGAGGGCCACAAGTTCATCAGTAATGTTTGTTACTGTCACGTGTTACCCTCATAAAATACTCTCTCTCACTCTCAAACGTAAAGTTTCCATTTTTATATCTTGTGAAGATAAATGCTAGATTTTATGCATATTCCTCTCACCATGGAAAGAACAACGCCCTTAGTTTAGACTAATTTGTAAGCTCTAGTAAATTTGCGATGGGTAGTATAGATTGTGAACGTTGTCGTCTGCGCTGTGTTGTACGGACAAAGTGTATGAAACGAGCCCGGAGACTTCATCCGATAATAATTTTACACTTTCACTTTTATATTCGACTACTGTGTGAATTCGCTGCAAATATATCAGCACAAGAGTTAAATATCGGTCTGAAAGGAAGTGCTTAATCTACGAAACCGAATACCTAGACAAGTTCAAATATTCAAGGTATTTTCGACTAATTTGGCATTGACAGTTGCACTGTCAGAACTACAGTTCAGTGTATATGGCCACCTTGGCCGGCCGTCGTTTTTCACGCCAAGCTAACACAACAGGTCGTAAGTACTGATGCAGCATACACAGAAGTTGCGAGGGAGCTTACATAAAATTTACTCAGGGAACCCTAGAGAAAATGTAACAATGATGAAAGTGAATTGTAAGTAGACAGAGGTTGATTTACAAAGTGAAATGAAAGTGATAGGTTTACCTTTTCTTAGAGAAGTCAGTGCAGGATGAAAGACGGTTCTGTGCGTAGGGAGTTTGTTAAGGGGGAGGGGAGGGTGATTTATTGTAGTACAGAATAGTTAGCACAGGCTATTAGTTCAGTTTTAACGACCCAAGTTACATGTGATAGGTAGCTCAGAAAGGAGGTACATTTGTCATGTCGCAGTCCTCGTTACAGAAGTTGAAGCGTCGTATAAAAGGTGCGTCTTACAACAAATTCTTCATTTGGTGCTAACGGCCGTTCAGCTGTATTCTCACCACACTACATGTATATTCATTAACAAATTGACGTCAGTTTTTTATGCGTCTGCCCTGTTGTTGATCATAAATTTCGTCATAACATTGTGAAAGTAGCTGTGGAACAGCCAAGTGGATCCGGAGGTTACTTTGATAATGTTGACGAAACTTATTGTCGATAACAGGACAGACGCATTAAAAACCGATGTCAATTTTTTTTTTCCGATAACAAATTGTCAAATTGTTTGCTCTCGCTCGTTCACGCATAGCATAAATTATAGATTCATGTGTCTGTCCGCTAATTGACAATGAAAATTAGCCAATGAGCGCGCGAGAATTTCTGCAGTTATCATAAAAAAGTTCAATTGATAGATAGTTCAGAATAGTACAGATTAGTTCTAAGGTATTTGGAGACATTTGAGCTGCAAATGATTTTTAGAATTTTTCTTAGGCCGGGTGTGATTGAGATTGGCATCATATTTTAAGTAAAGGGGGAAAGTTTCTAAAGAAACTGTGGTGCTGCGTCGGTGGGAGTATTACAAGATAATTTGGTTTTATCAACTGAGTTGATAATGTGAATTAGCCACCGTAAAGAGATTCAGAAGCTGACGTTTCGAGCGCTAGCCCTTCGTCGGAGCGAATCGAGGAATTGTGGGTTGTGTGTGGTTTATATACAGAAGTATGGAGCTACGCTATTGGTTGGTGCCTGGCAACGTGAAAAGCAGAATAAATTAGTTAAATGAAAAACGTTCGTTGATACCGTGAGGGTTAAGAGTGCCGATTTGAAAAATAAATTTTTGTTCTAGAGTTTTGCGGCTTTCTGTGCTTCCTTGATGTAGGGAGAGGCCGCAGACTGTCATATGTTGCGTAGAATGATTCGGCAGATTAAAGTGTCTAGCGACCGTTTTAGATGCGTTTTTGTCGTCTTTCTCTACGTCGCGAAGATGTTCTCGAAATCGGTCGCCTAGTCGTCTACCTGTTTCGCCGATATATAACTTTTTGCAAAGGGTGCAAGTTATACAGTAGATGACATTGGCTGAGGTACAGGTAAAATGATCAGTGATCTTAATATAGATCGCTTGGGTCCCGACAATTTTTCAACGTTGCAAATGAAAGGACATGTTTTGCATCGTGCGCGTGCACATTTAAAAGTACCGGGTTGTTCACTCGTTTGAAAAGCACTTCTGACTAAAAAGTTGCCTATGTTTTTGTCGCGTTTGAATGAAATTAATGGCGGTTGCGAAAAGATTCTGCCAGTATCGGCATCATTTTGAAGCAATTTAAAGTTTTTTAGAATGATGGATTTAACTGCGTGGTTGTGAGGGTGAAATGTGAGAGTGAATGGAATTCTATTGTTATTCTCCTTCTGAGACGTTTGTAGTGCTGACTGCCGATCAATTTGTTGGGCGTGATGATGGCCTGCTTCAACAACAGAGTGTTGTTCCTCCACCAGAGAGGAACTCAATCAATTTATAACTGCTGTTAATTCGTTTCATCCGGCTCTTAAATATACCTGGGAAATTTCCGATACTTCTTTAGCATTTCAAACTACAAACCCACAGATTCTCATAGTTTCTGTTTGTTTGGTTTTCAGGATCAGCCCGAAGTAAATGAGCCGCCTGAAGCCAGCGAATCTAACGAGCCCCTGGATAAAAACGAAGCCAATGAACCACTCGATACAAGTGATCCACCTGAGGCAAATCAGCCACAAAAATCCATACAGTGAAAATATCATATATTTATTTAGATTATTCAGTAGTTTTAAGAAACGAAGCCAGGGCTCCTACCATAAGCAGAGACATCCTATGTACCAGACCGACATTCTTCGCTAAAATGTAACATAATGAACACTCCTGGAGTTTTCCTCTGTTTGTTTGTCACCCTGTAATCATTCTAAATGACTAACTTTCTAGACTTTCTCTCTGAGGTGAATAACATTAAAGTCGTATTAAATCTTGTCTCGCATAATTTGCAGTTACTTAACGGCCTTCGTGTTAGCCAATCAGGAGATCTGGTTTGATTTTTATAATTTAGCGCTCTCCTTATTACTGGTTCGCTGTATGTTGAATTCTCTATTCGTTTCTCTAGACCATTAAAAGAATAAATAGAGATCGATTCATGCTGGGCAGTAAACTGGTGTGACAAACACAAAACTACTTCAGTCTACAGAACCTGTTACTCACCCTTCCTTTGAAACAGCGATTATGGAGGAAGTCCTATGTGAAAGGAGGAACTTTATTTCCGTCAGTCTTGAGAAATTGCTTTGAGCATAAATGTGAAAGGAGGAACTTTATTTCCGTCAGTCTTGTGAAGTTGCTTTGAGCATAAAACATGCATTTCATCTTGCCCTAATCTTGAACGTTGCTAAAGTGACTTTAAAATTGGTTGTGACACGTGAATGCCATCTACTTCGTTGCCTTGGGCAATGGAGCATTTCTTCAGCGAGGTAGCTTACTTTACAAATAAGCTGTAAATAAATAAATACCCTTGTTAGTGAGTATCGTAATGGCTATCCCATTTATTTTAACCAATCATTTTTACATCGCGTGACGTACATGCCTCGTAAATATAACATCGCCTTTGTAAATGTAATAAATGTTATATTGTCAAGTAGTAGAGTTATACTCGTCCACTAATACAAATGATGCAGCCTGATTGGCTGAGTTATTGTACACGTGCAGTATGGCAAATTCACTGGAGATATCACTAAATCGTGAAGCTCACCACTGTTTGATGTATGTGTAAACAAATAACTAGGGGAATTTCAGTTACAATTTTACTAGAACAATGAGATGATTATTTCTCAATTTCTATTTAACAATAGAGTGTTTCTGTCGATGAACCATCTACTGATAGTTGCCTATTTGCCCGAGAAGCGAAGCTTGGAGGGCAAATATGCTAGTTTTAAGAACATCAAATTTCCAAAGGGGCAACCATCAGACCGATAGTTCCGATACATAAACACTATTGTCTTTATTGTTCACCACTAAATTTTCTTCCGCACGCTAGTTCAAAAATCAATTAGACTTCAATTGAATTATTTTCAAGATTTCGAGATGAAAGCCGTGAAAGCCAAATATAAAATTTCAAAAAGAAAACTGACAAAAACCTTGTTTGTTTTCTACAAAACCGGCTTGTTTACAGTAAAGTTTTCACGGACGACTACTATCCATCCGGGTATTTTCGGCGGACGGGCACTATGGGCTGATAGTGGCCCTCCGCGGATGAACACTATCGCGTCACGTAATCAATTTAAACCAATACAAATCGGAGAAAATTTAGTGGTGAACTATAAGAGGTCATAGACTAGCCTCCTCACCTTGTAGAAATCTCGAGCTCATAATTTAATTGCCAGTAGTTAAATTATTGGCGCAATACTGAAAACCGTAAGTGCAGCAAGTCCCAAATCACCTCCATTAAAATCGGAATTAACTCCAAATAAAGTTGAGCCAACTAACCCTAACCCTAATGAAGTTTACCCAAAAGCAATCTGGTTTGATCTCCTCCAACGTTGCCCTACATCTCTAAGGGGTATGGGTTTTTGGCCGTTTTTTGTCATAAATAGGGTCTCGATTTTGGCCATTGTGATCTTAAATAGGGCGAGTTTTTCGCCCTGTAATCTTGAATTGGGTATGAGTTTTTAGAAGCTACTTTTTCATCATTATCGATTGGACCAAGAAAAGCCCCGCACAAATTATGTTTACGGCAACTGCGTCAGGTATTAAAATTAAATAGGGTATCAAATTTATGGTCAGGTCATAAAAAAGGAAGGGAAAATCGCAGATTTTGTTCATGAGTTTTGGGAAGCCCGCCGCACCCCCTGCCTCGCCAATTTTTCTCGGAGTACATGGAATACCCCGCCGGGCCATACCCCTTGGACAAGATTGCTCAAAGTCAGGTAACTCGGGATAATAAGCAAGAATTTCTTATTTCAGTTTTGTATTTTTCCAGTAAGGTTTTCTGTTTACATTGTTTGCCCTTCAGTTTTGAGGCTTGGGTCAGATCTCGAATTAGACACAAAAAAATTAAGTAAAAGTGGTGGATATTTACCACACAAGTAAATAGTACTTTTCGCGCGCGCTGATTGGCTAGCTCGGAGGTGACTAGCCAAGTAATATTCACCTCCGAGCAGCCAAAGAAAACCAAAATGGTTTTTGTCGTAATATTCAAATAAAGTTACTCTTTGGTCCGCTAGTTATATATTTAGCTTGTGTGGTATATACTAAAACAATTTGTATTAAGAGGGGAAGGGTGGGGAGGAATTTCGAGCCTGATCTGACACGTTTTTTGATTCTTAAAAAAAAGTGCCTTTTTGAAACATGTGAAATATAATTGTCTGGAAATACGGTTTTTTGAAAACTGTAAATGCAGAAGGGGCTAATTTCGTGTTATCCCGCGTGAAACATTTTCTGAAATGTGTGATTCTGCGTGAAGACCTTTCTAAAATGTGTGATTCCGCGTGCAACATTTTCTGAAATTAATGTGATTCCGCGTGGAAAGCGATTTTCAATATGAAAGTGATACTTGAAACAACAGCTTTTTTTGGAAACGTGGGAGCACAGGCAGCCCAAGCTCTCGTTATGAGGAGCTATTATTTTTAATCTTTATGCGAACGTTCAGCTCGTGAAACGTGGCATAGTTCTTTTACATAACGGGCCGAGTTTCATAACGCGAAACGTGACTCTGGCCTTTTAGCATATGGTGGTATTAAGTTTGAATTTGCAACAGTTTGTATGGGAAAAAACATTAATAGACATTTTAGCCGAAATTTTGATATTTTTGTATTAAAAATAACTTATCTCAATGCCTTGTTGTCTATTCTATTATTATCTTGCTTTTCAGCGCGATCCGAAGCCTTTTAGCGAGTTATCGCTTTTTGAGTTTCCTCTCCTAAGACAGGAGGAGTCAGTCCACAATCAAGTGTGTAGCCTTTACTCTTTTTTGGAAGAGGAAATTCAAAAGAATCAAGGCATTCAGGTCAGTTATTTTTATTAAAAAAATATTAAAATTTCGGCTAAATTGTCTATTAACGTTTTTCCCCCAAACAAACCTTTGTATATTCAAACCGTTGTAACATAACATCTCCATATGCTGAAAGGCCAGAGTCACGTTTCGCGTTATGAAACTCGGTCGTTATGTAATGTAGTACATGACAGCGGTAACATGTCACGTTTCACGAGATTCATTTGAAAAAAATCATAACTCCTCAAAAAGAGAGCTTGGGCTGCCTGTGGTGGGACTGGGAAACAGGCGTTTGTTGAGGATTGCCATTGGTGAAACAGCGAGTTCCTGAAACGAGTCAACCGTAAAAAAAAAACATGGGTGGTGGTGAAACTGCAGCGCGAAAAAGCGATATTTACTGCATGTAGTATATATAACGAATTTTGTTTTCTGTCTGCTTTTGTGTCTGCTACGTTGTGTAATTGTTTAAAATCTTAGGGTAGCGTGTGAAACATGAGATTTGTCTAAACAGGTGTGCTTTTGCGTAAAACAGCGGTTTCTGACAAAAAAAAAAGAAATTTTAGTAAGAGCAAGTTTTTGGAAATATGTGATTTTGCGTTAAAATTTTCTGAAATGTGTGATCCCGAATGAAATATTTTCTGAAATATGTGATCCCGCTTAAAAATTTCTGAAATGTGTAATCCCGCGTGAAAATTTTCTGAAATGTGTGATTCCGTGTGAAATATTTTCTGAAATGTGTAAATCCGAGTGGCAATTTTCTGTCATTTCTAAAGAGATAAAACTGAGTGACTCCATCAAGCATATAACGAATTTTGTTTTGGTAAGGGATGGAAAGTGGAGAGAGATTTTTAACAACCGCTACTTTTATGGGATTGTTATAAAACAGCGTTGTTTGAAACGTGACTGCATGTGCGCCTAGAAAGGTGGTTTTTGGAAGCGTGCGGTTCCGCGTGAAGTATTTTCTGAAATATGAGATTCCGCTTGGAAAGTGATTTTCTTTGTGAAAATGAAACAACAGCGTTTCCTGAAATACCAATGATCAGCGACATCGCCTTTTCTTGGAAAGTGCCATTCGTAAAACAGCGATTTCCTGAAACGTCTCCGGCAAACGTGAAAAGTACGTGTTGGAAACGTGCGAAAAGAAACCTGGGTCGTGTGATGGGCAAGAAAAATATTTTTGAAAGATTCATGATCACCTGACTGGTAGAGCCGTGATTGTGAAACGTGACAAACGCGTGATTTCGCGCGCGTGAAACAGCGATTTCATGAAACGTGAGAAACAAGTGAAACTACAGCGAGAAATCTAAGGCATTTGCAGTTTTTAAGTCTTAACAGTGTTTGAATTCACCCGTGCGATTCATTCGGAATGTTCCATATGGTGCACTCAAAGGTGGTCCACATGTCTATACAATTCTGAATAGCTTTCGCAAATTTTGATATTTTGGTCATAAACAAAACTAGAGGGTTCCGGTTAACCCTTTGTAACCTGCCATAATAGTCAAATAGCCTACTTTGCGGATTAGAGTAAGAAAAGAATCTTTGAATAAAAAAGATATTTACCGAGAATTGTTTTTCGTTAACTCGGTTCGCTGCGTTGCTCTTCCGGCGTTACATGTATGGAGTATCTTACCTTTTTCAATATAGGAAAAGTTAGTTCATGGCATTTTGAAGCCGTTTTATCACCTGATCGGGGTAAAGTACGCCACTTTTAGTGCCTTTTAAAAACAACCTTATTTATGCATTCAGGAAATTAGAGTCTTATGATTCTTTTTGGTGGCTAATTATTGCTCATTTAATTGAACAGTGCTCTGGAAAGTTCAGTGTTAAACTGAGATCAACTGACTTCACCTGTTTAAAACCGCCCTTATATCAAAACGGAAATCACTTCTATGGGATGGCGTCTAAAATGAGTGTTTTAAGTGGAACTAAACAGTCCTTTACCATCATTTTGACTTCGCCTCCGAATCATCATGCTAGTTTTTCGAATCGTCGTTGCTACCTTTTTGATCGCAATAGGCGCCCTCGGTATCTTGGAAAATTTAGCCGTGGTGTTCACAATCTCCATCAACAAAAAATTTCGCCTTATGAGGTACTTATTTCTCGCCAGCTTAGCTGTCTCTGATTTTGTCATCGCTGCCCTGATTGTTCCGTTGCACGTCGCAAGCAAACTGTACGAGGAACTCGAGTTCTTGACGGCCCAGTGCAAGGTAATTACGTTCTTGACAAGGGCGTTATACTGCAGCACAACTCTCCATCTGATTGCCGTCTCCTACGACAGATACTTGGCCATTGTGAAGTCTCCCTTAACATACAACCAACGCATAACCAAGGCCAACATCCTGTTGTTAATGGCTTTCGCTTGGATTCTCCCATTTGCCATAGCTGCCGGTCTTTGGTTTGCCATAAGGGAAGACACTTTTCCGTTTAGCGCCAGGCTGTACCATTGCGATATCTGCCACGGCTGGGATGTCCAAAGCAAAGATCAGCTGACGAGGTCCGTCTTCTATTCCGTCGCCGCTTTCGCTGTCCCACTATTACTACTTGCCTGGCTAAACTTCAGAGTTTTCAAAGCAGCTTCACTGGTCGAGCGGGAAATCATAACACAACAGGCCCAAGTGTCGCACTCTACTCAGGCTCAACAAAACAGGTGCCGGGAACACAAGGCCGCCAGAGACGTCGCCGTTGTGGTTGGAGTGTATCTGCTGTGGGCAGCCTGGGCCGTTATATTATGCAGGCAAGTTTTTCCTCTCAATTCAGTCCCCGTCTTCGTTAGTTTCATCACCAATGCCTTGTTACTGTCCAAGTCATCTTGGAACCCAGTAATCTACTGCATTCGAAAACGGGAGTTCCGTCTAGCCTTGAAAATGACGTTACGTTGCAAACGTGTTCGGGCTGGAAATGACCAGTAAAGTAATCAAGCTCCAAATAAACTGAATCGTTCATCCGACCAGTGACTCAGCAGGAACGAGATAAAACTTGTAAAACTTGGATTTTCTTTCACCGGGCAGTGCTTTCGACATTCCTTGTAACAAAGTGTTTTTACTAAGTTTACCCATTCTGTTGAACTGTACAACACATAAAAGGCATGAACGATTATAAAGCGAAGACAGCTAGCCAACATATGCTTATCCCGGAATGGGCCATGTCTGATACATCAATATTCTAACTTGGCTCCGAGGCTTTCGGGTCAAACTTGTAAATTTTTAAGGTTTCTTTTGTCTCTCAATTTCCAAAAGGGACTTGGATACAAATAAAACACCACAAAATTTTGTCCTAAAAGCCTCGGAGCCACGTTAGAATATTGATATTTATTTTTTTCTCAAGCATCTGAGCGGGCCGGAATCTAAACCCTCGAATTTGATTGGCTAATCTAACACACGTGACCGGTCCAGCTTTTTGCGATACGGCCCACGGGCCGGATTTTTTCCCGCTGCCAGCCCCGCTGCTTAAATTTTGCTCCTAAAAGTTAGCGGTAATCGTCAATCTTTTTCCTTTTTTACACATCCATCGACGATTAGTCACCGCAAGTTTATCTGTTCTCTTTAAAATGGCAAGGAGAGTCACTGTAACTAAATTCAGTTGAGTGTTTTGAAGTTGTGTTTTGCTTGGTTGTTTTTAGCTTGTCGCTGTAATGCCGCTTAATCCTGTGTTTCCCTCTCCGTAGAATTTGAGTCAATTTCAGTCAAATTTACGTTTCCGATCGTTGCTGTATTTAGGAGAATTTCTGTAGAATAAATACACTTAACGAATTTCCTCACTTTCTGCTATTCAATTTACGGTAGAAAAGTCTGATTTCAAGTGATTTTAAAAGTGACGACTGACAGACATCGTTTTTGTAGGAAAACTTCAAACTTCGCACGAAATTTCAGACCGGAAAAACTGTTTTGGAAAACCTAACTGGTTAAACAAATGCAACTAACATAAAGTAGTTCGAAGACTATATGTTCTTTAATACATCTTTCTTTGCCTACTATCTGAATTATTCGCTCGTTGCCACTATTTCTTTACATATCGTTAGTAGACGGAGCGCAAGCCGGTTCAATGACAAGAGTTGCGTAAACAAACCCACTAGTACTCTGTAAAACCAATTTACTGCAGCAAAAAATAAACATGTATTTTACCGGGCTAGGTCGGTCCGTATGGAAAAAAAAAACTATGCCCTTGGTCTTGAGTACGGCCGTCGGCCTACGGCCTCGGGCCGTATTCAAGACCTCGGGCACAGTTTTTTCCCATACGGTCCCCCCGCCCGGTAAATAACATATATATCGAACGTGGCCTATTGGCAGCATCGAAAGTATTTTTACTCAACCCCTCCCCCCTCACACTCCCCTCCCCTCTGGTTGGGGATACTGCTGCATCGCAGCAGCGTCAACAGGATATGAAATACTTGAACTTTGGCAAGGCAGAAGACTGTTAACACTTTCTGACATCTTTATTGAATTGGAATAAGGTTTAATAGTACAGGAAGTGTTTGCTTGTCCATGCAGGGACACATCCTGGGAAAGAAATTGTGATGTTCTATCTAATTCAGCTAACGCAATATTCAATATTCGTTTGTATCATTTTTATGCAGTAAAAAATAATAATGATCTCTCTAGCCAAGGAAGTTACTGTCATTAATTACATTAAATAGATCATCAGATGTTCCATTTCACAGTGTAATCGGTAAAAATATACTTGAAGATTATTTGATCGGTAAAAATACAAATGAAAAGAATGTCCCCGTATCGAATATTTCTTGCACAAGTAAAACTATTTTTAAAACAAAGCTTTCATAAATAAGGTATAGATTTGAATTAGACATTCCATGAAATGACACGAGATAACTGAGAATAAGAGCATATAACAAATATTGTTTTTTTTTTTCCTGATTAAGATCCCTCAGCATTTTGTATTTTAAGTTACTTTACGCTTTTTACTATCCTATTAACCTAAAACTTTTTGCTTATAAAAATCAAGGGAAATACCAATTCTTTTTTAGGCCCCGTTTACACGCGTCCGGACAAATTTTTGCACGGACGAATTTTGTTCCTGGACCGCCTGTTTACATGGATCCGTGCAAATTCTGTTGCAGTGGTGTTTACACGGATCCGTACGAAATATTGAACCGTGCCGGTCAAAAAGTTGACCCGCTTTTTTCAGGTCCCAAACTTGCACACTTAGCCGTTCAAAAATTCGTCCAGCTCCCCCGGTCCCGTGTAAACGCAAGGTGGAACCGTGCAAGTTTTTTTCCGTGCAAAGATCTGTCCGGAGCCGTGTAAACGGAGCCTTAATCCAAGCATGCACACTGTTGATTATACATTTAAATATTTACCTCAGTAGCTAAGGAACTGAAATTTTTGTGTTAACTTGACAAATGTATTACAAAGAAATCATACTAAACACAAAACTTAACTAGCACAGTTTTATATGACACCTTCACACTAGCAGTTTTCAAAACTACAATTCAGAGGAAACTTGGAGAGCGAACTTACCAAGAACGGAAGTTGACACATATCTTCATATAGTGCCTAAACTTTGTTGAGTGACCTTACAGGCTTTTAGCCAGGCGACCGTCCAGCCGTCCAAAGGACGACCAGTTCTCAGAAATGGGAGAATTTCGACGGCCTGTTTTGGGCGGCCATTTACGAACTTCTGTACTTAATGTAACAAAACAGTGTCAGTGCCACGTCTAAGAGGCTTCAATTTTTTAAAATTTTCTGGGGGAGCATGCCCTAAGACCCCCCTAAGAGCATGGCGCCTTCGGCCCACATACAACTGGGACTCCAACTTTCAAAATCCTGGCTAAAAGCCAGGATTCAGTGATGAAGACTTCGATGATAAATCGTAATATTCTGTGTGAGCCGGCACAAATGTTGTAACAGAAAATATTTTAAATGTCTTTCCTTAACCCACCGCCCAATAAGAGCATATAATTTTCCGTATTTGTTGGCTACCTTTAGCTTCACTATAAATCTTGTGATTTATTTGGGAAACACTGTTAAATCCATTAATACGTGAAAATCACAAAAATATATCTCTATAACTATTACATATATATTTTTTTCTACTAAGATCACCAGATCCCGTGCGCTACTTTCAGTTGATGAATAAGTTCAAGTTTCTCTTTCTCAGGAAGAAACGAAGCTCTTGCGGCGTTAAATGTCTGGAGGTAAATGAAAAGAGAAATAAATGGCATGATGAAAGTTACTCTCATTAATTAGAGACATCTTTCTGTATATCTTTCTATTGTATATTTATTGTATAGACACCTTTTATTCTGTATTGTTAGAAAATTTATGCAGTATTGTAAGCCTTGTAAACCGTATTTATTTGTTTTCTTTTCGGGTGTTAAGTATAAGCAAGAGAAAATGATAGTCTCTTGGTATAAGTAGTGTATTAGTGTGTAATAGTACAGTATACAATATGGATGCAAAGCAGAATTGTGTAATGTAATAAAATGAATATAATGTAAAACAAAATCGGATGAAAGTGACTAGATTCGGACAAAGCGGTTTTGTGAATGACTCAATGTCACAAAAAGGAAACCAAACTAAACCTACGACAAGCGTAATAACCTAGAAATTGAAGCACGCACGTGCAACCAGGGCGCTTGAAGCTCGGTAAAACATGCGACCAATGGCAAGCCCGGGCAATCATTTAACTAACAGCACGTGCAGGTAAATGTAACTAATAGCAAGCGCAGGAAAACATGTACCCAAAGTGGCAAGCGCGGGAAAATATGTAACTAATGGTGAGCGCGGGAAAACATGCGATAGGAATCTCGAGCTCATAATCTAATTGCTAAATATTTAAGTTGAAGAATCATATCTAAGTTATGTGTGTTTAACACAGCATATATACGCCTATTTGATAGATCTTTGCTACATATGGCATTAAATCAGCTAGAATTAGCCTTAAAAAATACAACTTCTAAGTCACGCACGCCTGTGTGCATGTACCAATTCGATCCTATTTGAAAAGTATATGAGAAACAATTAAGACTTCCCACGTACAGATTTTTTTTGTTTTTTAGTATAATGGAAAGAATCAGAAAAGGAAGTGATCTGCCGAAAAAAAAAGTGGGGGTCACCGAGCATCCAACAAAAATATTCGCACACAAAGTTAACGCAAAGGTCATCAGCTCTACATTTTATTGAGTTTTCGACTCGGTGCGCGCGCTTGAAAATGACGTGGCACGCGCCTGTCCAATGAATAGCATGCGCACTAGATATACACAGTAGTAATGGGCGCGAACGTCCTTAACTAACAGCACGCGTAGGAAAATGTAACTAATAGCAAGCGCAGGAAAACATGTAACCAATGGCAAGCGCAGGAAAACCTATAACTAATGGTAAGCGCGGTAAAACATGCGACCAATGGCAGGCTCGGCCAGTCATTTAATTAACGGCACGCGCGGGAAAATGTAACTCATAGCAAGCGCAGGAAAACGTGTAGCCAATGGCAAGCGCGGGAAAATATGTAACTAATGGTAAGTGCAGGAAAACTTGTAACTTGACTAATTACTTGGGAGTTAGTTTAATAGAAGTCATTAGAAAACCGAGTCCTACGAAAATACGCGCGCTGATTGGTTAAAAAGCGTGTTTCTATAACTCGATGGAGACACAGAACTAGCACGAGCTGTAGACGTAATGATAGCGCGAGCTAAGAGAATTTACATTTTTTTTAATTTGTTAATCACAGTTAACAAGTTGTTTTCCCTTTTCTCGCTGCGGTGTTTTAAAACAAATAGAAAACATGTATTCCGTGTTTCTATCGAGTTTTAGTATCACCCAACTAGTGGACTAATGCAAATCCTGCATTTTGATTGGCTACGCTACTAGGAGTCTAATAGTAATAGTCATCGAGTAGCGAAATTCGCCGGTTTTTCCTTCGTTTTTTCCCCCAAATAAATACTTCCTAAACTTGCATTTGCTAACTTTGTTATTGCCTTTTCTGTCCGACTAGTTGGGTGATACTAAAACAATTAGACCCTTCGCCCTCAAGGGCCACGGATCAATAGCCCATTCGGCTTCGCCTCATGGGCTATTGACCCGTAGCCCTTTCGAGCTACGGGTCTAATTGTTAAATAGAAAAACGAGTGGAAGTTTGGGAGAACTCGAAAAAGCTGTGGAAACACTCGCCTGCGGCTCATGTTCCCACCGCATTTCTCGTTCTCCCAAACTTCCACTCGTGTTTCTATTTAACAATCAGATTATGAGCTCGAGATGTCTATCGTGCAATAGTTGACGAAGGCGCAGCCCGAGTCAACTATCACGCATGGAAATCGAGAGCGAATAATCTAATTGTCTTAGTATAAATCTACTAGTCGTTCAAAACTTTATCTAAATCCTCTTCACAGACACTTCGAAAACGCCAAGAAACGGCCTTCATTTTGCTGACAAGAGTACACTGCTACGCTGCTCACTATCTATTTAACAATTAGATTATGAGCTCGAGATTTCTATCGCGCGCTAGTTGACGAGGGCGCAGCCCGAGTCAACTATCACGCATAGAAATCGAGAGCGAATAATCTAATTGTTTTAGTATAAATCTACTAGTCGTTCAAAACTGTCGTCTAAATCCTCTTCACAGACACTTCGAAAACACAAAGAAACGGCCCCAGCGCACTCTGTTACGCTACTCACTATCTATCACAGAATAGAACGTGAGTAGCGTAGCCAATCAGAGGACGTCATTCGTGATAGAACGCTAGTAGATTTACACTAATACATAATAGATAGTGAGTAGC
>CM042758.1:535284-540284 GCA_022496165.2 Catalaphyllia jardinei | reverse complement strand
CCTAACTCTCCTTTAAATTATATTCAAGTCAACAAATTTATCAATTTTACCAGGCATATGTCTCATACAACAAAGGATGGACCGTGCAATAACCCCAAAGTCACCCTCTCCTCTTTTTAAGCCTTTGTTTATTGCTTCCACTATATCTCTTGGTGACACAATCTTTTCCTCTGGTTGCTCAAGATCTGTTGTGCACAGCAGATGAGGACTGTAGCGAACTTCAAAGTATAGCACACCACACAATGACTGGTCCTCACAAAATTCATAGGCTATTCTTTCCATCGCTTCAACATCATCTCTGAAACCAATAATAATGATATTCAGTGATGCACATGCTAAAACTCCATGCTTACCATGCGAGGTGAAATGCAGATGCCTAAATCACAAAGCTTCTTCTCTGTCAGTGTACAGTGCACAAGAAAAATTTTGAGAAGCCTAGGGTTCCTAACCATGAAATACTGTGTGTCCATCACTTAAGCTTGTTTAATTTTAAAAAGGAAGTTTTTTGAGTTGCCCAAAGGCAAAAGGTAGCGGCCTGTGGCACCAGGGCACTTCTGTAACCCCATGCTAATTCCTAAAAACTCATAAATTATATTAAGCAGCCAACACTCCAAGGATCAGGTCACTTAATAGGAGTTCAACAGTAGAAATTTGGCCCTCCGTGAAGAGGAGCCCTACAGCTGAGGTGTGACTGACATGTAGGAAATTAATAGCAAAAAAAAAACTTATCTAAATTCTGTTTCCCGACATTAGGCTCCAGACATCCACTTACGTAATAAGTGGGAGGAATATATGAAAACATCCTAAAAAGCCTCTCAAGGATGATGGCTTATCCAAACTAACAGACACAAGATCTTGTAAATGTTCCTTTTCAAAAGATGGCAACTTGAATTGTTTTTTCCTGCAATTAAAAAGAGACAAAGGCTGGTACAAGTCTCAATAGCTTCAACTAATAATCATACTTACTAATTTCATCCAGCAGTAAAGAGTAAACAGAGTCAAAATCCTTGGAATGCCCTAACAAATAAGGGTTATATTATTTTCATGTTCATTTCAAGACAACACTGTGGTACTGTAAGCACTCTCACCACTCTACCATCCCTGCTCTCCTGAAGTTATTATGGCATCCTCAGTTTCCAGGAATAAATCGAGTCCATGGTATTGTTCTTCCAAGATTGTAATAAGGTGATTGAGATATCCTTAGACCAGAATGCTTGACATGTGATTGTATTTAAGTATTAATAAGTGCCTGCATTAGGTTACTTATTGATTGAAGAGTAGGTGCAATCAATAAAATGAAGATTTGACACTGATTCTCTTGACAGAATATCAACTAGTCTCATACTTAGCCAAGTCAATAATGGTCTGTATCCTTACTGCACCATCAAGGTGAACATGAAGTTCAACCTGGAAATATAATATTAATAGTTACAAAACAGCAAATTATTCACTATGAAAGATATTTTTAGCCAAAAAGGTAATGATTCATTCCTTTGGCTCAGGGCCGGATGTTGATGAAGAGTGGAGTTCAAGTAAATGTCCATAGCAACCCCAAGGTAGGTCACTAGAAATTTCAAGGAGGGAGGGGGGGGGGGGTCTCAAAAGTTGAAGTTGTAATTTGTGAAGCTGAACTTGAATAGGGGTATTATAAGGGAGGGATACAAACAAAAACCTCTGTGACGGAGATTTGGATGTATGTGTTTGCTGGAACAACGCAATATTAATTCACAATCTTACTTGTTTTGTGCATGTCAGCAGCATGCCAGTAAGTTTTTTCAAGCCATGGTATGTATTTTGGAATAACACAATCAATCAAAATACCCATCATAAGAACTACTCCCTGTGTAAGGGCCATTCCATTTTGTATCAACACCACCCTACAAGCTACACTCCTACTTTACCATGATTTTCTAAAATGGGCTAGAAAAGTGATTTAGGAAGGGATTACTCTGTCTATATCATCCAAGCCTTGGAATATTCGGGGGTTGGGCGTCAGCTCTTTGATCTTGATTTCTTTGAGGGGGGGGGGGGGGAGTTAAATCTTGCCTCAACGGGGAGGTCGGTTGTGTCGAGTGACTTAACATGTGCTTGAAGTGTTGGTTTACAGATGCCCCCTCCAAAAACAGCTGAAAATACTTGGTGATAAAGGAATTCTAAGCTTAAGCTTAAATATAGATTACTGAATAGGAGCTGACTTTACGCTGAAGCAGATCGTAGAATTGAAATCACTCGCCCAAGATTCCTCCAAGGGACACAGATTATAGCCTCCGAAACATCAACATTTGTGAGGAATCACCGCGATCAAAGACAAACACGCACTCACCTTTGACTTGGGTACTTTAAGTGCCGTCATTTCAAAAGTACCTTTCTAAAGCTCCCTCATTCTCCTAACGTGGCCGCGCGTGGTGAACTGCCTTTTTTCTGGCTGCTTATCACGAAAGCGGTCGGTTGTCGAATCCAGTGCCCGCTCGTCCTTTGTAATGTTGAGGAGCAGGGAGAAGGGTTGGAGAAGGGAGGGTTCGTCAGTGGGCTGGGGCTGGTTTTTTTTTGTGGGGGCAAGGGAAGTGAGAGAAGAATAAAGCGAGGTGCTGGGTGGGTAGGTGGGGGAATACAGCAATTTGGTTATCTCCAGTTATGAGAAGAACTGCTTTCAGTTTCCTGTTTTGGCGGAATACAAAATGAGGGTTATTACTTAGCTATTTACCTATTTTTGCGGTTTCTGCCTGATATACTGGTCAGCTGACATTTAATATATACTCTTTCGAGTTCTCGCGCTGGAACGGAAGGGCCGATAGCGATAGTCTTTCGATGAACTAACGACTAGCTCGATCGAAGCTCGATGGTAACTTGGAAAGATCTGAAAGGTGATATGCTAAACCCGCTGAAGGCAAGCCCAACAGGGGCGTGTTCTCAATAGCAATTAGCAATCATCACCCGTGGTGATCCTTGTACGAAAAAAAATGTTTCCTTTTATAACTACATCACCTAGCTTATTCAGTATGCTCATATATATGGTCCAAACTTTTGGGGCCACCGACTCAAATTACAAACCTTGAAAACACTGCTCTGTTTTTTAACGAAAAAAAAATGCAAAGAATACAAAAAGCGCATATTCGCCAAGCGAAAGCAATCAGATATCACGGGAAGTTATAATCTGTTCTGTTTCTCCTCTGGTTGTTGCTCGTGCAAAGAAGCAGCAATGTTAGCCATCATCATCCAGTCGCCATAAGTCATAGAAGGAGTTGTGACAACATGTGGGATAAATTTTTGAATTCGATCCAGTAAGGGATGCGCGATATCTGTACCTTCAACAAGCCCCAACTTGTCCTTTTGATAATACAGAGGTGTTCCTCGAAGCAGCATTAGCGGGAAAGCGACCAGCAATCCATCTGTTTTCTCCTGTATCTTTTGAATGGTTTGTTGAAAGCTATCCACTGTCTGCAAAGGCAAACCAAATATCAGGCTGATTTCATGTTTGATTTGACGCTGATGAACTAACGCTAACTTGTCCAAAACTTTTTTAGCCAAGCTGTGAGGGTTGGCATTTCTTACACGTTCGATATGTTCTAATTCTTCTGCTTCCAAAGTTTGCACACCAAACTCTAAGATGACTTCAGCTCCTGTAGTTGCGTTCAGCGATTCCACTTGATCTAAAAATGCAGTGTTGACCCGTTCAGGTCGACACTGGAGGCTAAGTCTTCCCGAATATCCAAGGCGCTCTAGTAAACCTAGCACCATGTTCCCGTTCATTGTATTGAAGGTCGGATCAAGTACGGCTAAGTCCCTGACATTATTATCAACAAACCATTCTATTTCTGATATGATGCGATCTTTCCCAGAGTGCTGTAGTTTTGTCCAACTTTTATTTACTGACCGAGACGAAGAAGCTGGGTCTCTGTGCTGGCAAAATGAGCAACTGTAAGGACAGCCCCGGGTTGTCTCCCATCGCATGAAGTACTGCGGCTGAAGCGTTCCATCTAAGAATGGAGAGGCGAGCTCGGAGAGAGTAGTCGATGTGTGCAAGCCCTTGTCTGGTGACTTTGCTAAATGAACTCCCACAATATCATTCTTCCCCTCGGCTAAATCGGACACGGCATGTTCTGCATATCCACGAATAAACACATCAGCTTCTGGATAGTATTTTTCTAGCTGGCCTTTTTCGACGTACGAGACTTGAGGACCTGCCATAACAATCCGACCAGGGTAATTATAGTTTTTCAGCTCCTTAAGAATCATCTTTAGAAAGGGCTCGTTCCAGACAAAACCTCCAAACAAGAGATCGTATTTCGCATCGTTGTAATGGCTCCAGATAGTATCAAGGATTCTTCTGGCTAACGGAGACACCTGTGTTTCCTCTGCAATGTTGTAAATATGTGCATTGTATTCGATTTTCTTCTGCCTCAAGTGACTAATAATGCTCGCTACCCCAAGAGAAATTCCGGGATCTTTGGGTCGGATATGATCCAGACTAATCAATATTGGAATTTTAGATCGTAACATTTTGGATCTTTCGTTGATCACTTTCCTTGGAACGAGAAGAATTATCTTGAAAAATCGTTTATTTTTATGGCGTGACTCAGCTGGGCGTGACTGATGATAATTTCGTTTCTCGGAAAAAGCGGAAGTCATGTGATTCTTTCCAGGCACCGAGCTCGTTTCCATGGTTTCTGTTCTACCCGCCTTTCTCCTGAGTCAGAGATCGAAAATTGACTTTGCAGAATAGCCAGGCGAAAGACCCTCAAACACGGAGTCAATAGCACTGGGCAAAAGGCTCTCCGAAAAGGCCGAATACGCTTAAACGCTACTTAACGATTAGACTACGAGCCCGATCCCGATCTACGAGCAGATAGTCAACGTGGCGCAGCCGAGTTGACCATCGCTCGTAGAAAACGAGGGCGAGTAATCTAATTGTTTTAGTATAAATTTACCGTAGTCTCATAGCATGAAAAGAAAAAAATGTCAAGTAACGCGTAAAAAAGAACTGTTTTATTACGTTACAT
>CM042758.1:520284-530284 GCA_022496165.2 Catalaphyllia jardinei | reverse complement strand
GAGAGCCACTGTGACGGAAAACACCCATTTTTGCTGCAAAAATGGCTGCTTTACAACTTGCAAAGTAGGCTTGATGCGTGACTCAAGTCGTGTAGTTCCACAATGTGTTCTGTTTCACATGAAATAGGCCTGTAATAGGTTATTGTGTCTAATGTCAGTAGTAACTTTGTCGTACTGTTAAAAATAATAGGTCTTTAATGCACACCCCCCTAAAGGAGCTGCATTCCTGTGAATTATGCCGATAAATGTGCCCTACTCCTGTTCAGTTTGTCCAAGGACAAATGAAGGGGATCGTAATGTATTAAGCCACGTATGAATTTGGATTGATTTTGAAAAATCTCTGTTGTTTGTGGCATCTGAAAGTGGTTTGCTCGTCCACTGCCTGTCTGGAGATGGCAACCATTAACCGCGAGGTGTGGGCAGAGGAATCTACACTTCAGTTAAAAATCAGTGTAGCACGGTACTGGAGACATCTGAAGACAGCATTATATAGCATATTTTACTCCGCTTTGGTTGCCACTAAGATCAACTGTGAGTCGCTACAATACAATTGGTGGATATTTCCATAAAATACATTCACCACCATCTTCAAGTTTGTTTAGTGGGCCTTATGCACGTATTAGAGAGGTTAAGCATGATGTTTACGGCAAACTGCAAAAATTAAACCTTTGCTCTCTGTCGTCAGCTCTCTGTACATTAGAATCAAAATATTTGTATTTGCAGGATATAGTAAGAGACACTTTTCTATTTTTGTGTGATTTATTTAAATGTTACAAGAAAAGAATAGAAAATCAGAGGTAATCTTTGCCGTTTGCCGTCTGCTTTAAACGTCAACATCGAAGGCAAAATTGGAGAAGAGATGACCGTGGACCTCGGGTACATCACCCGCATTAACTAATAATTTATTTTTATAGAATATATTAGAGCAGTTTTCAATTGAGTGTCGTAAAACCAAAACCAAAATAATCACTCTAGCCAATCACAAAGGACACAGACATTACAACGAACCAATCAAAGCTGGAGGTAATTGTATGAAGCTGACGCAAAGGGCGGGAAAACGCGTGCGTGTGAGTCACGATTGGTTTTGGTTTTACTTCTGATTGGATGAAAAAGTGGCGCGAGTTTTTTAAACCAATCGTGTAGCGTAGTTATGCAAAACCAATAACTTTTCGACACTCAAATGAAAATCTCTCTAATTATTTATTAATCATTTTAATTATTCCATGGCATACATGCAGAAGCACCGACATTAATCAACTGCCCGCTTTTACACTCCAACCGGCTCCATGTACTTCTGATAAAATTCCGAAGACAGTGATTATCCTGCCACAGTCAGTTCTCCTGATGTCTTTGCTAATGTTAACACTTAAGAGTACATGTTAATATGAAGAAATAAGAAATTGTTATCTGCTTCGCTTGCAACTTGAGGCTAAGATAGATATTGTAACTTCTCATAATGGCCTTGATTATGAGTTGGGTATGCCTGTGGCCGATATCGCAACTGTTTCCAGACTACCCAGGGGTTCGCACAACTCTACGGGTCAACTGAGTCACCAGTGGAAACGCCCTGAAAGAAAATTGAGGCTAAGAACAGAAAACAGAGAAAATTGCACCTAGGATGTCGTTGCTTGTTTTAGGCCCCTTATGAGTATTCTAAGTATACTAGTTCTATCTTTACCGTTAACAGCAGACTTGTGGGATCATTGTAAACTTATCCTGACTTTTTAGCTTGCTACTTTGAATTAAAAATTGAATTAACAATTAATTGCTTACGGTTTATTACATTTCTTCGCATTCGCAGATGAAGCGATACATAAGCAAGCTGTAACCAGCTGATGTTGGTTCAAGCAAAAATCAAAATGTTATTAAAGCAATGTCTGCTACTTCAATCGCGTTTAATCAGTCTTCTTATTATTTTTTGCCGTCATGGCGGCTTTCAGAATTCAAGGTGTTCTTTTTATTCTCAGCATGGTAGTCGCGTTCTTCTTCCATTACGAATTACGAAATTACACGACCATTTTTCTCATACAGTGTGCATGAGAGAAATATATTTCAGAGGAATAGATCTTTATGGTACTCACGTCAAAATGTCAGCAACAAACATTCAGCCAATCTCAGCTAAATGCAGCCATCAAACAATACACCGAAAAAGTCTTTCATTTCATTTTTGTTTGAAAAAAAGGCTCATGTTATGCAGATACGTTTAGTGAATATGCATTCACAAACCTGTATTTTGTAAGTTTGGAATCAGAGCACGGAACTATATATATATTTTTGATGTCACGTTTATATTATATATAAACTATATATTTTGGATGTCACGTTTCTGTCACGTTTTGGATGTCACGTTTCTAGCTTTTCGCCATATCGGTGCCTGTTGTTTTCTAGCAGCCAAGTTATTTTCTTTTTTTGCCAAAGTTCTGCACTCTGGATTCGCTTGACTACCTTATCAATGGCATTCCGTTAGAATCAATGAACACTTCAGGAATTCCAAGCTCGAAATATAATATCATTTTATTTCACTAACTCTCATTCATTTATTAATTATTGGCTATGAGCATTTGATGGTACACCAATGCAAGATCATCCCCTTATTGATCACTTTGTTTATTCTCAACACTTTTACTCTAATGATGTATCAATATTGTTGGGAGAAATTACACTTAAATCATTCTTAGGGTTCATAATTCATTTATTTTCTCCAAGTAGTAATCTATCAAGGATTAATCTATGATGGGACACACTTTTTTTATCTTTTGCTTGTCAGTTTTTGCTGACACTCGTCCCACTGGTGTAAGAAAATATTCCTACAGAATATCGTTTCAAGGCAATGTTGCGTTCGGTTCGAAAACATAATAGTACTGAAGCACACATTTTTGAGCTCATTAAAACTCTCCTTTTCAAATTTGTTCGGCATGAAGACTTAATTTAAACTCTATTTTTACCGGCGCACTTTTAACGATAAGAAAAAATTTGCATGAGACGAAATAGATAACAGATGTCAGCGCATGAGCAGAAGTGATCAGGTTAATTAGAACAGAGAAAATTGCATTTCAGTTCAAATGGATTTATTTTTCTTTAGCAACAAACTTACACCCCTCAGCAAAGCAGATTTGTTAATGGGTTCCAAAAGCCTAAAGTACTCACATTGCTTAAAAAATGCTGTAGAAAACAAGAAAAAGGACGCTCGTGTCTACAAATTCAATCACATCACTGTATGTAGGTAAACTATACATATATGGGCATTCCTCGTCCCGAGTCCAGTGCATCCGTTTAGCTTGCCAGTGTCGGTTTGTAAGGGAGTTCCTGGAAGGATTTATTGTCGATGCAGTCACACATGCATTTGTATGCGCCTCGCATGCAGAACCCATAAGTTGCATCCGGCAATCTAAGGCAAGTGTAGGACACATGGTTGCAGCTACGGCAGCAGTCGAACACTTGTTTGCACACGTATGATTTTTGAGGTTTGTTTTCTTCTTTTGGTGGCAGCAAGTTGGCGGACGCATCACGACACAAAACTGAGAAGTTCTCGTAGCTCAGATATTTATCTACGTCCTGGTAGAAAGAAAAGATACATTGTGTCCGATATATGAAGCAGCTTCTACTCAAATGGGCAAAAATTCCTAGAAATTATTTCTTCCATTGGTGGAAACACGAAAGAATCTACAGAATGGATTTGTTGGGATTTTTTAGCTCAAACGTTTCTGCCCTGGTAAGTAACGAATTAATTTTTCTACGATATCCACTTGATAACTCTAAAAAACTCCGAGATTTTTATGAGATCAGCTTCAGTTGTTGATGTTGGGTTAACTCTTATTCTCTCGTTCAGTGTATGCAAAAAAAAACTGACTTGCAATCGTTGTAAAAGTGAAGATTAGGTCATTGAATTTTGGCATAAATAAAAATAACAGCTCTCCTTTATCAGTATTTTCCTGTTTGACTTTTTTCCTGTTTGACTTCATTTACTTAGTATTCGACGCCAAAACTAGCGGTTCTCTTTTGGACCATTGCATGAACGTTTTTCCGACGAACACAGGAAATTGGTATATTAGTTGACCCAAAACCTCTTCAGATAAGTTCGAGTGCAACATTGAAATTTTTAGTTTAAAGAGCTTGTACATAAATGTTCTCTGTGCATCAATGGACCCATATATGCCTTAAACAAACACCAAGCACAAATCGTGGGCAGCGCATATCAATTTCGTCTATGTTGTCAATATTTATCGTTTGGAAAGAAAGCTCAGTTCTGATGGAACATGACCGGAATATCACAGCAAACCAAATAAATAGACTGCCTAGCCATAATACTTGGACAAAGATTTGTTTCTGCCGCTTAGCTGATATTAAATAACCGAGGAATGCGAGTTTATTTGGTTCACAATAATAGGATTTTGGTGCCTGCTTATTTGCTTCCTAATTTGTAGTAATGATGAGATTCTATGGTTACAAATTTCCCGGGAATTTCGGTGCATTTTGTTTTGCAGTGAGTGGGTTTCCTGAGGTTGACCGACTGTAGCTTCTACAGTTCTCAGTTTTCTTTTATATAGGGTCTTTACTTGCTACCGCCCTGAAATTAGAAACTGTACACAGATTATATTGGGGCAGCTCGCCGGGTTAAATTAGAAGATCACGTAAAGCAATTTTTATACTGGCTATCTCTCTGCATCAGAAAGTTTTAATACTCTTTGATCCTGCGTTCTAGGCACGTAACAGAAAAGGGCACCAAGGATTTACCAATCCAGTTTCTCAGCTACAGTTTGGATGGAGCTGACAGTGAAACAGTTTCTACAGTGACATCAGTTTAACCTGAAGGAGAAAGGACCCAAAAACTGTCATATTAATTGAGAAATGTTGCTGTAAGGTTCAAATATGTCTGTGCCCCCCCCCCCCTCTAAGTGGGCTTGGTATTGGTAGCTATCAACAGGCAAAGGCTGCATGCCATATATCAGGCTTTAATTTGTAATAATGTTTGGTAGGTATCATAACAATGCCAACAATGCGAGCAGCTCAGTTTCCTTAAAAATACAGCTCTATTTGCTTGTGAAATATTGTCCCCCAATTTCGTTTTGCCCCTGTGTGGGGGGGGGGGGACTTCGCATATGAAAGGGTGGGGATACTCGTCGTAAATTTTGAATTGAACCCCTAAAGGAGACCAATCACGTCGTGACGCTGGATTTGTTGACCGCTAAAAGAGACCATACTTAAACATATTAAATGATATTTATTTCTTGATATTGATATATTTCTTCGCGTGAAACCCTAAAAGAGACCTTCACGGTTACATATAGGCTACGTATGATGGCGTTTTTCCCTTAACACCCTAAGTGACCAAAATCTAAAATTTACACCGCCAAGCGAGACCACATGCATCCCCACCCCTTTCATATGCAAGTTGCACCCCCCCCCCCGCCCGGGCCCCCCCCCCCCCCGTTTTTTTTCTTTGTAATGCCGTTCGGACTAATACAACTGAATTTAAAATTTCAAGATGGTCTTTAACCCATCTTCGCTGCCAAAACCATGTATCATTTTTTATGTACTTTCAAAAGAATGTTAATAAATAAATGTTTTTGTGAAACATTTTGTTTGCAATCATCTTCGGCTGGTTTTATGTTTCCTTATGTTCTGCTTCCTTATATATTGTTTTAGGATTGAAGAAGAAAAATACAGCAACAACAACAACTTCCAAACTATGTCATGATGTATAAGAAACTGAAATATATTTTTGACCAGTACCTTTAAAAAGATAATTTATCCAGATTGTTTGCGGCTAGTCCCTGCATGCGACTAGTCCCTTGAAGAGTCACAAGAAGAGACTGGTCGTGGGGACTTGCCCCGGCCACGAATAGTTCACCCGAAGGGTTTTGAGGAACGAGTCGCAGGGACTTTTCCGAAAAGTTCAAACTGGTTTGAATTCGTGGGACTAGTCAGTTTGGTCCCTGCGACTAGATTTTAAAGGCAATAGACTGCAAGGCTGATACTACGTGAAAAACGTTACGAGACACTAACATGACAAGAACCGATAAAGCAGGATAGCAACAGTGGACAGCTGTTTCGACCTTCTTGGGCCTCGTCAGCACTGTGTAGCGAAGATATGTAACGCCAGCCAAAGAACCAACGCACATAAATTGCTAAATGACCCATTCACTATATCAAGTTCCGTACTTTGAGCTCACTTACTTGCGCCCCGAAACACGCTTTGCCACGTGTTTCGGGCGCAAGATGCCAAAATGGCCAGTTCACACGCTGGGACTTGTCTCCGCGTCCAGAAGCCCATCACTGGGAGCCTGCAACTACTCCATATTCCTATTTTTAGTTTGAATTCAGATCCCCACTGGAACCTCATTGACCAATTGCAATCACAAGCACGGACTAATGTCGACATGTTCACGTAAGGCTGCATTGTTTTATCCTTACTGAAACGTGCACGTATAGACTGGAACTGGCCTGTTTCGTGTGAAAAATATCTTAAATTAGACCTGCCTGTAAAAATGCCGTTGCATTGGCTTATTACGGGAGTTGCAGGCTCCTAGTAATGGGCTCCTGCCGCGACTTGTTGCAGGGACTAGCTGGTCCCCTCGTGTGTGTCGACCTTGGCACTCTTGGGCGTTCTTTTACGAAAAAATAATGATTTTTCTTATCTTCCCATCTATATGACTTGAGCCAAAGAGCATAAATTCGTCTTATTGAAACTATATAGAGCGAGGCCGGTTATGCAGAGAGCAGGGTGGGGCCTCTTAAGCTTTTAGCTGTAGAATCACTTTGTGACTGCTACACAACGTAGCTAACGTAGAGAGTGAATTGTCGCTGAGACAAAAAGCTCTTTTTTTCCAACCTCGTTCCCGTCCGTTCCAAGTAAGATGGCGGACGGACTTTCGTAACAACTTTCGTAGCTAGCGAAATGAGGATTGTGGTGCGAGGTTGGGCAACGTACCAACAGCTGCTCATAACGCATCCCTGGAAAACTCAAACTATTGGAACAGGTAAGAAAGAAAAATCAAACAAGTTGAATGAAACGGCAAAAACAAAAAGAAATTTAACAACACCCAATGAGGAATATACTGGGGGCTGCCGGGGAGTGTTGCATTTGACAATTTAGTCAAATACAAAGAATTATAAGTCAGTACTCTTTGAAACTAAAGCCTGGGTTTTAAACGTCAAAAGGATTCATCCTGGGCCTACCGAAAGAACGTTTGGACGCTATACATGATACATTGTCTTGGAGTCTATTTTAGTCTTTTTTACTTATTATTGTTACTCCTCTTAATTGCATTGTTACTGAAAAGCCCCCATGGGGAGTTGTCAATAAAGTATTGTATTGTATTGTATTTTAGAAAACAGTCCGAAGAAAGCACGCGCGCTGTTTGGTTAAAAATCCTGTTTGTATAACTCGATGTAGACAGAACTAGCGTGCGGTGTTGACGTAGTTATGGCGCGAGCAAAGAGAATTTACATTTTGATAATGAAAGTTAACAAGTTGTTTTCCTTTTTCTCATCGTGGTGTTTTCTAAAAGAAATAGAAAACATGTACTCCGTGTTTGTATCGAGTTATACAAACACTCGTGAAAGTTTGGGAGAACTAAAAAAAGCTGTGGAAACACTCGCCTGCGGCTCGTGTTCCCACAGCATTTCTCGTTCTCCCAAAATTCCACTCGTGTTTGTATAACTCGATACAAACACGGTACATGTTTTCTATTTCTTAAGTATTGTATTGCATTGTATTGCATTGCATTGCATTGTATTGTATTGTACTATACCATTTGCACTTTTCTCATGGCCCCTCTGTGGGTGATTTTGTAGGTACTAGCTGCCTTATGGTGGGGCATCTGCCACTTTCTAAAAACAAAATGTCAAACGCTCAGGGCAAGGGAATACGGGGATGAACTGACAGAGCCATAAGCTCATCTAATTTATTGTTTCACTGATGTAGCTTGCAGAATAAGCAGATTAGAAAATTCATGGAGTGGCTTTAGATATGTGTGCTGTACAAATGTATAAGCCGTCTGTGCAGTTAAGCTTTCATAGTTCACAGTGGGAAAAGCATACACATGACTTGTAGGTGTGCTGTAGAGTCCTGGTTCAGACTGCCAACACTTACTCTATGGCTGAAATTATTGGCATTCTACCCCAGGGCTCTCATTAAGCCCAACAGCCGACAAAACTCCCCGCCTACTTCGTCCATAAAAGTCAGCTCTTTTCACCCAAAAATTAAACTAATATAAGAGAAATGCATTTAAAACTGGTTGATACAGTCAGTTACTCTACTCAAACCAGCTGGCTACTTCAAATGTTATTGAAAGCCCTGCTACCCTGAACGCTATAACTGATACCAAAATCTTCAATTTACATTCCTGCTGAAAAAGTCAAGTTTCTTACATAAATGATGTGTGTTGATGATCAATAAGAATTACTTTGTCACACATTAGCGAAAATGCCCTTCTAGAAAATCATTTTGAAAGATGTTTGCTTCTAACACATTCAGCATAAGAAAACAAGTCAATCTAGAGGATATCCTCTTGCTTTGCTGTATTGATTCCCTCACATCACAAAACTTCCAAATGGCTGACCATGTTTGAAATCACTCTATACCGGCCATGCTTTGCAAACCTGTGATCATTGACCATGTCATTGGTTTTGTCATTAATAGTATTCTTAATTTTAAATTGTACGTATGTTTTGGTAATTTTTATTTTTCCCATAACTATTGTCTGCATGACCCCACCAGCGATGCTGATCTTTTTTATCGTGATAAAGTTCCTACTTACTTACTTACATGTATGCTTATGGATTGTTCTCTTGTAATGTACGGATCCTTCATACATGCACTTATGTCTAGTATATGATTCAAAAGAAACTTTATTGACAGAGTAGAAATGTTTCAAAAAGCACTAACTATTAAATTCCACCATAAATGGGTTATTCCAGAAAAAATCCACACACCCCCGACGGATGGGATTCTGGAAATTCTCACGGAAGGGGGGGCAAAGACCCTGGAAATACAGGCGGGAGGGGGGTTGAACTGGAAAAAGTCTTCTGCAGGGGTCATTTCAACCGATAGTTCACGCGATATTTCGAACGTTTAGTTCGGTGACACTTAAACGCTCTCAGACCCTGAAAATAGTAGAAATATTTTGTTTACATATTTCTCACCTGACGTAAATGATAATCTAAGTTCCTTTGTAGGTCCTTTTATAGCAGGAAAGGCGGGCAAGGTACTGAAGAAAGAGCCGTCGCAACGTTGTTGCAACGAAGAGTTTGAAACGCCTGACACATTTTTACTCGTACCCAGACCTAGTGCGCCACTGTTGAGTAACATTAGCCCCGCTGAAATCTTGGTTGTTTCGTGTAACATTTGATAATAGCAAAGAAAGTAAAATAACTGAGTTACTTTCCCACCTTCGCACTTTGTATTTTTTATTTTATTTTTTTAGCTTTTCATCTAGGTCTGCAATTTATCAGCGTAGTCCGCCTGCTTCTTCAGGCAGATTCCCCTCATAGTCGTAAAAGGAATTCTAGCGTCTTTGTAACAAGATTTGAGAGCATAAAGAAAATGAAATTTTTGCGTTATGTAATTACTCTCAAGTTTGCTTTGTCCCCTTCTGAGACCTCTGCAGCCGCGGTAGCTTTTGCTGTAACATTTGCTCATTACTTACGGACCCAGTTTATTAAGTTCGAGTCTTACCTTTACCAAAAAAACAGGAAGTGAACATTTAACGACAAAGACGTGTTTATTTGCAAATATATGGTGCAACAAACATGTACATAGTGCACCAATCAAAAAAACTGTAACTGATTTTTATGAGCTAAGAAAACACTCGTTCGCGTTTTCGCATTTTTGCTCCAGTTTTTCTTAGTTCCACGCGACAGAATTTTTGATATTATTTAGCCAAAACTTTAACAATTAAAAAGAACATCTTCTAGACGTGATTGTGCGTATTTTCTATTAAAAATAAATTAAATTTAAGCCTAATATTTTTTCGCGGAAATCCAGGCGGGAGGGGGG
>CM042758.1:517143-520184 GCA_022496165.2 Catalaphyllia jardinei | reverse complement strand
TCGTGTGCTTCAGGAAATCCAGGTCAGAGGGGGGGTTAAAAAACGACCCCATCCGTCGGGGGGGTGTGGATTTTTTCTGGAATAACCCAATCCTAATAAACTGCTTTATTTTCATTGGTACCCTGTTGCACTTTTTCTTTCTGTAGCTTTCAATGTATTGGCCCCTAAAAAGGGTCTTCAGGCAGATTATGGGCCTCTTAAAATTTTATGATAATTTCCTAGCTGAAACACTGGTGAGGTAAATGTTTCCTTTTTTTAATTTTTTTTGTTTTCATGTTTTTGAGGTATTCTTGTTGCCACTGGAGATGTTGTCACTCAGCAGTTTGTCGAACAGAAAGGTCTCAAACATGACTTCACCAGAACAGCTCGCATGGGGGTTGTGGGACTGATAATTGGGCCTGTATTAAGAACATGGTACCTGACACTTGACAGAATTGTGCCTGGAGCAGCAAAGACTGCTGGCTTTAAGAAGATGCTTCTAGATCAAAGCCTTTTTGCCCCAGTTATGATTTGCTTCTTCTTTGGGGTAACAGAGACTCTGGCTGGTAAAAGGCTAGGTGATATTAAGGAGATGCTCCAGGAACGCTATACAGATGCTCTGATTACCAATTATAAGATATGGCCTCTTGCTCAAACACTGAATTTTACATTTGTCCCTATTCAGCACCGTGTGGGGTTTGTTCAGATAGTGGCAATATTTTGGAATGCATACATGTCATGGATGGCCAACAAGCCATAACCTGATCCTACCTTAAACAGTGTGAACTCCATCCAGTAAAACAGGCTTTAACTTGCTTCACACACTCCACTTGTGACTTCGCAGCATTGAAGAGAACGTATTCCATGTAAGTGGCTCATCCACCGAGTTACAACTGTCTTTCATGTCTTCCTTGCCTTCACCAAATTTGCATTATGATTTCCTTTAATTCAAAAGTTTATGTTCTTAAAAGAGTAAAACTCATTTTGAAAATTGCTGTTTACCATCTTATCGTTTTCCAGTCAATACATAGTGTCTAAAAAATGTTAATGTACTGAAATTTCAAGATTTAATTGCGCACTCAAAACAACCTGTTAGAAAGTAAACACGAGTGTCAAAGTATCTTTATAATTTGCTGTAATGCCCAGAGAACACATGATCCAAGGGGCTCAGTCTCATGCACATTATGTGTTTGGTTGAACAGAGCCACTTGGATGCTATTTACCAACTTAGATTGAATTCATTCTGTCAGTTAATGAGAGAAGGGGATGTAACATCAGACCTTCAAATTATAAACATTATTATTCACCTTTTATTCAGAAATACATTTTATTTATTTATTTATTTATAGCTTTAATGAGAAAAAAGGAATATGTACAATGTCCTGTGGATAAATCCTATTCAAGACATAATATTAAATTTCTTTCAATCTTGAATTGATCAGCTTGTTTTGTCGGCTGGGAGCAGCTTTCTCTGGTTCATCCATTCATTAAATGTTCCTGATGGAGTGTTAAGAATCTTGACAAGTAGAAACTAAAATAAGAATCAATGAAAACAAATTATTACAGATTATAATTAGTATAATAATAATTTATGAAGGCAAATAAAATGAACCGAAAAATAAACTGAACAGATGAGTTCAATTGGCTATCAGAAGTCTGAAAGAGTCCACATTTGTTGCATTTTACTACTGCACTTTAAAATGTATACAACACCACACCCATCTCTCTTCAAATGCTTTATTTGTGCACATTACAATAAAAGACGAGTGCGAAGCCCCAGCAACTGGTGACGAGCACGAAGCGGGAGGGACCTTGGGAAGAAGAAAAACAACAAAGAAAGAAAGAGGCTTCTGGTAACGAGGCAGCCACCACACCAAACCACCTTGTGACACACCCTCCTTACTGACCCAATTTTTGTTGTCTGTACGCATTGCTGACCTATGATTGTAAATACTAGCATTACGCACGCGTTGCGGGTCAATAATGCTAGCTTTTAGTTAACTGCAGGTCACCTCCCAGTGTTTTGGCAAGTTCTTCTTCCTAATAAATTTTGAGCTTGGTATCGATTAAGCTCTATTTCCAGCCATTTTGTGAGTTCAGTTGTGATCCTCCTCCAAACGGCTGCCGTTGAGAAAGCAGCACTGGACTCTCAAGGCAAAACATGCGGGCTCACAAAGGGCTGGTACAGATTTATATCTTTCATGCTTGTGCTGTGTGAGTAACAAACTGAAACTAGTTACTAATCGTTAATTAGTATATACCACACAAGTGAAGTACTATTCACCTCCGAGCAGCCAAAGAAAAATTAAACGGCTTTTTTCGGTATATTGTCACAGATAAAATAACTCTTTGGTCCGGTAGTTATTCAGCTTGTGTGGTATATACTAAAACAATTATTCACCTCAGTGTCGGTAAATATCCACCTCTAATCACCTCCACTTCGGTGAATAATAATTATTCACCGAAGTGAAAATTATTATTCACTTCGGTGAATTATTGTTAATTATGTGATGCTCAATGCCAAATGGCTATTCAGGTTTGGGATTTACCATAACTTTTAAGAACATCTGCAGTTTCACATACCTTCAGTGCATCCATCATGGTCAGTGCGCACAGCTCATAGACCGGGAGGGACTGGACTACAAGACAGAGTTTAGCCTGACATGAATAGTAAGAGAAGGGATTAAATATAGCACACGCTCGGGCCAAGAAAATAAACGATAAAGACCTCTTTCTAACCGAGTTCGAGGGCCGTTCTGTAAGTTACCGACCGGGATTTTTCCCCCATCGATTTATGGCCCAAGCGAGAAGCGCGTGTGCCGTAAATCGAAGGGGAAAATGGCGATCGGTAACTTATGGTATGGACCGAGAAGACGAAATTAGTAAGATATTTATTAGATCTCTATTGTGTCTGACGCGTTGGGTAATGATTTCTATTCAAGCAGAAAGGCCTCAAATTTATGATGTAAAGTTTTCAACAATGTGTAGAGAGGAAAACCAACCGACCAACGACTGATGACAAACTTAACACGAGTCTTTCAGCCAATACCATCATGGCTTAA
>CM042758.1:504643-512143 GCA_022496165.2 Catalaphyllia jardinei | reverse complement strand
TTATGAAAAGTATACACATTATTCAAAAATGGCCGCAATTTTAGTATTTTTTCGTTTACTTGCAAACTGGCCCTTGTTGCCTCGTTTAAGGGAAAATATTCTTTTGAATTTTTAGTTTAAGGACGAGGCAACAAGGGCTAATTTGCAAGAAAACAAAAGAATACTAAACTGGCGGCCATTATGGTATAAGGTGTATTATTTAAATGTTTTGAGTTCCTCGAAAGATAAGTTCACACTTTTGTAGCAAAACTCAGTGAGAGATGTTTCTGGCGCCCATCCGGATGGGCACCAACATGGCGTCTCCATACAAATCTCTATATATCTTGCTTAAGAAAAATTGCTGTGGCCTGAATCTTAGCGAGAGTCTGCATATTTACTTTCCTTCTTTTCCCAGATTCTGGACTTTATCTATTGAACGGTTTTGATTTTTATTTTTATCTAACTTGAATGGCGTGGCACTGAAAACCAGCAATAGTTATTGCGTATTTTTTTTATGAAAAATGAATAGTTTTTGCGTAAAGGATCAAGAGGGCGACAGAAGCAAAAGGACAAGCAAGTGATTGATAGACTGCAATTAAATGACACCATATCAATATTCTAACATGGCTTCAAGGCTTCCGTGTAAAAGATGTAAACTGTTTAAGTTTTTCTTGTCTCTCAATCTCCAAAGGAGACTTCATGCAAAGAAAACACTAGCAAATATAGAAATCTATCCTGAAAGCTTCGGAGCCATGTTAGCTAATATTGATAAATCGAACGTGGTCTACTAGGGATCAACAATTTCAACCGCAACCGCTTTGGGTTGATAAGCTTGTTGTTTCCCAATAGAACACTTTTCCAACCGTTTTCAGTTGAGACGCGGTAACTCCTGGGACTAGTCCTTACCAGAGCTACAATCACGTAACATAATCACGCAAATGCTTTTCCAGCCTTTTCAAGCTGGTTTCTAGTCTCCCTCGCAGCCGTTTTTGGTCTCGTCACGCAACGGGGAGAGGAGCGTTGCGTGATGAGACTAAAAACAGCTGCGAGGGAGACTAGCTGGCTTCAGGCCAGTTGAAAAAGTTGATTAACCAAATCAAAGGTTGAAACCAAAAGAAAATGATTGAAATGTAAAGTTTCGGTCTAGGGAAAACAAATTCTTTAGGCTTGTTCTTGTTCGCCTACAGGCCGATGCGACAAGTTATACAAGCCTTACTTACTAACCTCATTCGTGCGCCGCCATACACCATCTTCACTGAGTTCAAAAAACTTGTTCTGGTGACACCGCCCCTAGCGCTCTGTTCAGCTGGGCCACCCTTGGTCAAAGAATCCTGGAGGTTAGATGGTTTGTCTCCAGCTTCCAACAAATCTTCCCACGTTTCAATTTTATCAGATGTTTCTCTTGGTCTGTTGTTTGAAATCAATGATTAAGATCAGAACTACTCGTAACAAACGTTGTTTGCCTCTGAGCGTACCGTGAGCTTTTTGGCAGCTTGCATCGTTTGTTAAATTATGCTAAACTGAGCTAAGCCAAGCCAAGCCAAATTATAGTTTAGTCCAACTGAATCTAACTAAGACTAATCCTGGCAATGTGCCTGCAGTTTGTGCTTAAAGCTGTCATCTCGTTCTTTTAGTCTCGGCGTAATGCCTATACATTTTCCTACATTCCGTCCCCTTTATACAGCCAACAGCCATATTCTGAAATCCTTACCTACATAATCCTCTATAATTTTACGCCATTAATTCAGACACTCGAACAAGCTATGTGCATCTTTCCATTGTTAATATTGTTTAAACTGATTGAAGTTTCTTTTTTTTTCAATTATATCTGCATTTAGAATGTTGTTTAAAAGTGCAATTTTGATTTTTGTCAAGACGTAACCTAGAATTTTCATGGCCCGTTGCTCCACTGCAGTTTTATGAACGTGTAACTGAAAAAACAAAACAGAAAGAAAAAAAAATTCCCAAGGTACCTTAATTTACGAGCGAAGAGAGAAGTCCTGGACTCGATTGGACCCGTCGCAGTCATTCCTGGGCGGAACAAGGAAGACGGTGAATCACTAACGAAACTGGCGCGAGTGTTCATGTAAGGAGAAATTTGATAATCTTGCTCCATACGGGATACTGTGACATCAGTGGAGGATCTTTGATTGGCCCCACGCGATAGAGGCTGAATATGGGTCATATTCCTTGTATGTCTTAGAGGCCTTCCTTTTAGATCTGTGTGAACATCCGTCTTGAGTGTCCTAAGGAAGGTTCTTGACAAGGGATTCTGGAAATCAAAGTACATGCAAGTCTCGATGTAAAGCAAGAAGATAACACTATCTTTGGAAATTGCATGACAAAGAGGATTGGTCGTCGCTTCAGGTAATGTATATCAAGCAATATTATGGCGTACCATCTTCAGAGCAGAAATACGCAATAAACCTGCGCGAGTCTTGGCTGTGCGCCAGGCTCCAAGTTTGAAAACGTGGCGGGAATGTCGTTGATCGTGTAGACAAAAAACTTTACGAACTGTGTATGCTTTCCCAATTTTCCCTGTAAGTAGCAACATTTTAACGTCAATAATGGAAAGCTGCTGAATTGTATAGTTTCCTGGAGAATCATTTGTTTTTTCGGACAAAATTAGTCTAAAGAAGGCTTTCGAACTCTTCATTTTCCCACGGTATACAAGAAACGCCGATGCGAAGACACATTTTTTTCCACAAACCCTCTTTACATATTGCATCCATATTATGAGCAATCCACTGAATACATAAGCAAGAGAGCCTCCTAGCAGGCATGGGGGTCATGGGGAGCTTTGTTTTCTTAACAGTGAAATGCCAAAAAACAATTTATGCTTAGTGTAAGTATAAATACATCAACTAAATGACATCCTCGAAAACCTAACTAGCAGTACGCTGTTTTTTCCACCATTTCAACTTGCATTATTTCGTGAGCCCGCAAGTAGGGCTAGGGATGCACAAAAAGCTGCACAGTACGTTTTTCAGCTCTGAACAATTAAGGTGACTCCTCTGTATTGTGTTGTATTGTGTTGTGTTGTATTGTGTATCCCTACTGCATGCGCATGATTTCCACGTCATTAGCGTGCGCAAATGAGCGCGTACACGTACACAACGAAAGAAATTTCCTTGAAGCTAAATTCGATAACGAAATAAATGCTCGTTTTCTTTTAAACGAGAATGGTGACCTATATTTTTATTGTATAATAATAGTGAACAAATATTCCAAATACAAGGCTAAAAGATTAAGAAATGGTTAAAAATTAAAATGTTCAAACCAAACGTTTTCGACTGTTTGTTATCATCAGGACAATAGTGGACATATTATCTTCTTTAATGTAACAAAATATAAAAACACTTAATCGGACGGAAGCGGGAGGCGCAGTGGCCTCATGGTTAGTGCGCTCGACACCGGAGCTGGCAGTCTGGGTTCGAGCCCTGGCCGGGGACATTGTGTTGTGTTCTTGGGCAAATCACTTTACTCTCACAGCACCTCTCTCCACCCAGGTGCATAAATGAGTACCGGCGAATTTAATGCTGGGGGTAACCCTGCGATGGACTAGCATCCCATTCAGGGGGGAGTACAAATAATCCTAGTCGCTTCATGCTACAGAAACCGGGATAAGCTCTGGCCTGGTGGGCCACAATTGGCTCGTATGCAGACTTTACCTTGTCGGACGAAAAAAAAGACATAGCGGAAAACGAGCCCAAAACCTTCATCCGGCTGGGATGGCCGAGTGGTTAGAGCGGTGGATTTGAAATCCGTAGGTCGCGGGTTCAAATCCCTTTCTGACCGCTTGCTGATGTTGTTCTCGGAAGCCCCGAGTTCAACCTCTCGGTTACGCTTGTAAATAGTCAACTGGTCTGCCTCCCGCCAGTTGGGATTCTTAACCTGGTTATGTTTATTTGAATATTAATTTATCATTGTTTGTTTGCATTGGTCCTGAAAAGCCCCGAGGGGGAGTGGCCAATTACGTATATTTAAATTTATTTAAATTTAAAAGATCCACGTCGTTTACAGATGTTGAGAGTTTTTCGTTGTTGTTTTTTTGTTAAAAAAAAGGAATGCGTAGCTATGTTTCCAACGTTGGCTTCAATCGAACAGTGAAACTCTTCAAAAGTGGTTTGATTTAATGACAAACCGCATTTCCTTTTGAGGAAACCGGAAGTGCGCCCGCTATATGTATTAAAAGTTACCCTATCGGAACATGCGCAAATTATACTACCAGTGCGCTTCGGTATGATCAAAGTAACGCGGAGTTGGCTGTTCTCTTTCTTTTCTTTTATTCTTCATGTTTTGTCTTTGCTGGTACCTTTTTAATATTGCATCTTGTGAAACAAAGAAAAAACTTTGAAATGAAAGCGAATTGCCAAGTTATTGAGTTGTTTTTATTTTCCGCGCGCAGGCAGATGCAAGTATTCGGAAGTGAAAGTTCACCTCCTTAGCAACCCGCGCGAGTGTGCGCAGCAATCAAAAGTTCATTGGCAACTTTTATTTCTGAGGAATCACCTTAAATATTAAATAGTGAACCATAAAATACATACTTGGGAATGTGGTACTGAAGTACAAAAGCATGGCCAAGAACGAAACTGTGAAAAAGAGTCAAAGTGGTTCCCAAAACTGAATTGGGTAGATGTAGTTGTAAAGAAAGACAATTTTGCTTTCTTTTACTTCCTGTCTCCAAAATGAATTAATCACAGAGGTAAACATGACACCCTTAACCGAACAGGTCCAAAGCAACACGAACGATGAGTGGAAACGCGGGAAGACTCACGTCAATCATATTTATTTTTGTGTTGATTTTTTTTTTCATCTTATCGGTCAAAAAGTAATCTTCATACTTGCTCTAACTGGTTAAAGTAAAGGCACGAATGTCACGAACCAATTAACCAACGTGAAAATTCAAATTCTCTCCCAAGCGTGTTACCATCACTCACCCTGGTTCTTAAATCCCTCGTCCTTAGATGATAAACATAGCAAAGTAAAGTGTACAAATTGCAGAGTTTTCCACCAAAGTTCCGGACATAACGGTCGTGTACATCTCTGGGAAAAAATAGAACAATTAGCTCGCCTTTAAACATAACTTAAGAAAATGTGGAAAGTTAGTCACAACACAGAGGAATATGAAGTTAGGATTGCTACATGACGTCTTTATATTCATTCCCATCCCCCCTTACATATGAGGGAGACGTGGTAACCTCACAGTTAGTGTGTTCTTCTCCGGATCGAGCGGTTTACAGGTTTGTCCCCTGGCCGGGACATTGCATTGTGTTTACTGTCAAAGTGTCTCTCTTCACCCAGGTGAATAAATGGAAACCGACGAGCTTAATGCTGGGTTATCCCTGCGATGGACTAGCATCCCATCCAGGGGAGTGGGGGAGGGGAAGTGTTCCTGCTCGCTTCAAGCTATTGAAACCGGGATAAACTCCGCCCTGATAGGTCACTTAGCTCGTGCGCAGACTTTATCTTACCCGCACCCTTCCATATGAGCCTGAGAGGAGGCTGGTAACTAGCCTACCTTTGATCAATCTTTTCTTCTTCGTTTTCCGATTTAATATCGCTGTGGAAGGCGGGAATTAACTCATCTCCCATAACAGGCGCATCTAGGCGCTCAGATGGCCTGAACTTTTGAACAATTTTCCTTAGTTTACTTGGTGTTATGCTTGAGCATTTCCTGCAGTGGTCCTTCCAGGTCTCGGCAACCTACGAGATATTTTCACCCACTTAATAGGCCATACTCTCAGTATTGGACTGGAACTAACTTGTAACCGAGGCTAATACGCGGCGTTTCAAATGCTCAATAACGATATTTGCTGGCATGAGCCTGCATTGCAATCTGTTTCCAGTCCAGGCAATACCAAAAATACGAATATGGCCAATTCATGAAATTGCATGAGACTAGTTGGTAATTTACAGAATGCAGCATTTTTAAATTAAGCTATATAACAATTATTCCATGAGCCCGCGTTGGATATGAAGTGATAAAATAACCAACGAGCGCGTAGCGCGAGTTGGTTATAATTACTATACAACAAGGGCGAATGGAATAATTGTTTTAGTAAATTCTCAAACCGGGTTTTGCCGCCGATTTTTATTTCCACAATTTTACAAAGCGAAAAATTTTAAAATTGGCGCACTATTTTCCATATGACGTAAAACTCCGACTATTGGCTCATAGTCGGAGTTTTTTAGCCAATCAAAAAGCTAGAAATGCAATAGTCTGAGCTGAGAATTTACTAAAAAAGAATAGGCCACGTTAGATATATCAGGATATATCAGTCAATATTCTATGGCTCCGAGGCTTTCAGGACAAACTTCTATATTTGGTGTTGTTCCCTTTGTGTCCAAGTTTCTTTTGGGAAGTGAGAGACAACAGAAAAAAATATTTAAAAAATTTATATTTTTTTATCCGAAAGCTTTGGAGCCATGTTACAATACTGATACATCGAAGGTGGCCTATTGTACCGAAAATAACGACTTTCTATTTAATTACTCTCAGAAGACGCGTAAAATGGATCGCATAGATAACTTCAACATGTAAAGCAATAACTGGCAAATATGTTGCAATTAGTTTTCCAGTTTAGAACAAGGAAACGCATATGTGATCACAGGTTTACAAAATAACAAACTCGTTTCCATATTTGACGTTTAAATGTTGCAAAATTTCAAACCCTGATTTAGTTTGCTGAAGCCAAATACCTCCCTGAAGCCTTTCTGTAGTGGCCAGACTCCACTCTACTGAGAATGTCTTGCATTGTCAAGTCATTCCCAGATTCTAATCTAGAAAACAGGGCACATCTTTTTTTTAATGTCGTGTCCAGATTCCACTCTCTAATACCGAGCATTTCTTACATTGTCATAAATTCGTACCCAGACTGCACTCTAGTATGCAGAGTATGTCTTACCATTGCCATAATGTCTTCCTTTTGAACGCAGTCTTGAAATCTCTGACCGGCTCTCACGGCTGGCAGTCTGTCACGGTACTGAAACAGCTTTTCATGTATTAAACTCAGGCCGCCTTGATCCTGATTTGAGAAAGAAGATCTCTTTCCTGATTCTAGAGATTTCTATTTTATTCAGAATAGAGCAGAGAAAAAGTAAGCGTTAGTTCATCGTCGTGATGTTTAGACTAGTGTTTAATTTATATTGGGTCGATTTATGGGGCTAAATCATAAAAATTACAATTTCTTTGATTGTGATTGGTCTAAAAAACTCCTACGTTCTGATAATTCACTTGCCAAGTTGTTATTGGACAGTTTGTTATTGAACAGTTTGTTATCGGACGGTTCAATGAGCTAATCACTTTCATAGTTGTAGTTTAAATCAACCAATCGCACTCAAAGTAGTTAGTCACGTGTGTGCGTGCGTGCGTTTGCTTTTGTTTTTTGGCGCCTAATTGCCGGCAGGAGACGGGGCGCTGTGGACTTACTGGGTGCTTACCATTTGTCAGAATAAACTGGTTGGGATGAGTGTTGAATAATGGTAAGGGTTTTTCCAAAATCAGCAAACCAACCGAAC
>CM042758.1:465803-504633 GCA_022496165.2 Catalaphyllia jardinei | reverse complement strand
GCACCCACTATGTTTACGTCTTCTTGGTGGAATTTTAATGCAAATTTTCTCTTTCTTTCATGACTTGACTATTCTTTTTGTCTCTGAAATTGCAACTTTTATGATCAATTGGTAATAAGACTTCGTGTCGTCCAATTCGCGATAAACAAATCGGACTCCCGTTTCGTGGCCTTCCGATTTTGTTGATCACTCCGCGTATGATAACAGACCCAGTTAGACTCCACTCGGTTCTATTACCATTACGTATCATTGCTATCGCAAAGGTGCGGTGGCCTCATGGTTATTGCGCTCGTCTCGGGTCAAGTGCAAGCGGTCCGGGTTCAAGCTCTGGCCGGGGACACTTTATTACTGTCACAATAGTACCTCTCTTTACCCATGCAGGTACCGGTGATTTTCTCGTTCCCAGAGCTTCGTTCCCCCTGACCAGCGGTCGGAAAACGAGAGCTCTGGGAGCAACCATTTCAGGCATGCGCCATAGCATGAAATAGATGTAGACTGAGACTGCGCAGTGAACCGGATAACCAGAATTCGGTTGTTTCCCATTGTTATTTCAAAATGGATGCTCCCAGAGCTGGTCAAGGGGAACGAAGCTCTGAGAACGAGATTGAATGCTGGGGTATCCGCGCGAAGAACTAGCATCCCATCCAGGGGGGAGAAGAAGTATTCCCAGTCGCTTCATGCTAATGAAACCGGAAAAAGCACTAGCCTGATGGGCCACTCGGCTCGTAAACCGACTTAACTTTTACTATCTGTGCTGTCCCGATGTTAGAAAAGCTAGAGACTGCGTGGCATTTATCCTCATTCAAAACGTGAAAAGTAGTCTATTTTTACTATTTCCTAGCTAGGCATGCCCAGAGAAGATATAATAGAATTTTCAGCGTTTCCGATTTGAGGGAAGAAGTGCTCCGCAAAATTTTGCACTTTTCAGAAAGTTGCTAATTCTGTCCTGGGAAAGCGGCCCTTCCTCAGCCCTTTGCTGGCCTTTAACTCTGGGCAAATATATATAAGCGGCTTTAAAGCTGAAACGCAGATTCACGAGGTAGACAATGGCTAGTTTTGTTAACCTTCTGTTTGGCATTGTTTTTCTCACCTTTTTAGTAGAGATCTCTTTTTCCTCTACCTTGCTCTTCTCTTTTTCTTTGGGATCAGCCACAACACTGTCGTTACACTAAAAAAAAGAATCAAGTAGTTCAACACACGTGTTTTTTGCCAACAATGTAACTCATTTTTAGTTTGGGTCGATTTGATTTGATTTGATCTGATTTAAAATTTCGTATGACAGAGCTTTACTTATTGAACTGAGCGACTCAAAGTAAACCTTTTAATCTGAGTCTCGGCTTGATCATGGATCCAAATTCACTCAACAGCGCATTTTTTTTTGCATACTTTGCACGAGCTGATTTCAAAATTTATGATTGCGAAGTCGTACTGTCGACATTTTGTGAAGCTTGATACAAGCTTGCGAGCGCGCAGAACAGCTGAAGGAAAAACTTTAGCCAGGGAAAGCTGGTCTCTGTAAGAACTTAAAATGATCCACTCAGATTTAAAGAGTTAAGACTGGTTTATATGTCAAGTGAAAAATAATATAAACTGATTTAAAGTGCAGCTATCAACCGCATTTTAGTGCTTGAAAAAGAGAAAGTACCTGGTTTAAATTTTGTTCACGGTAACTAGGCACCCAGAGCACTTCTGGATAAACAACAGAGCGCATACAGTAATAATTTATAACAACTTTATTTGCATACACTAGAGGTCTGGAACAAAAGTACAAATGCAAATAGGGTGCCAACAGGGAAGAACTTAATCTTCATATGAAGCTGACCCCCAGAAGAGATATGTATATACATATATACTATATGTACTTGTACGTAGATATATATAAATATGTAAATATCTATATAATAAATAAATATATGTACAAACTATATATACTACAAAGCCTATGACATAGATAAATCTCCAGCAATCTAAAATCTGTATATATAACCAACTAATTAATTTAAACCCATAATATAAACGTACAAAATACAGCCAAAATAAAACATCCATAAGAAAACATAAACATCCTAGTGCGATACAGTAATAATCAAAAATGACTTGGCCAACAGGCACTTTAATGGCCTAGAATGATTTAACTAAATTGAACATTCTTCATTACCAAAACTGCGAATACCTAGCAGTTGATTGTGCTAAAATAGAATAAGTTGAGTACCACCTTCTCTGAGCTTTGGTCAAAGCCCACAGTACTGATGACCAGATCGCGCATGTCCAAACAGACTTCCCCCACTGAGGCATAAGGAACATGAGCTGGTGTGTAAAATCCACAAACACTCTGTTTGACATGGCGGTTATACCTATCTTTCCAGTGATCGTCTGCTAGCTCTGATCTGTAATGTCGATTTGTTCGGATTCGAACTTTTCTTTCGCTACGAGGCAGTGACGGTTGGGTCGGCTCAGACCGAAAATTCTGTTTCAAACTACGAACAATATCCGCATAAACTTGGTTTTCGGATTTCTGCAGCACGACCATGTCGAAATTTAACTAGCTTTCTAAGTAAAAGAAACTGTAAAAAAAATTTATAGATAAAATAACAAAATTTCTAGACTTTGTTGATTGATTTTTGGCGCTGAAAAACTCGCATATCTGATATCCCGAAAAAAACTTCAAAACTTGCAGTTACCATAGAGACGTTTAGTGACGAGTAACGTGACGTCATGTTAGTGACGCGAATTAAAGCGATCTGCGCCCGCAGTATGCTCGGGATTTGAGTTTGAAAAAAAAAAGTATCACAAACTTGCTGTGAGGAAAAAGAACAGCAAATGTTGGATACTAAGTTAATCAGGTAAACATGATTTCTAACGAGCTTTTGATACTGACAGAACAAATCAAATGTCTTGTGAAGTATACCAGAAGCTTGACACGTTCCTTGAAAAGGTCACGTTGTGGGGCCCCATCAAACAAAGCTTTGGTGAAACAGAAAGTTTAATGATTGGAATTGACAACAACAAGGATGAAATAAATATAATTTTATTTGATTCTTTACCTGGTTTGAATACTGGGCATTTTCGAAGTTCCAGCATGCCAAGCTTAAATGTTTGATTTTGCAATTTGATCTCCCAGCTGCACTTAGCTTTGATGTCACATACCGGTATTACAAAGACCACGGTACTGACTCTAGTAGGTAAGTTACAGAAAACGTAACAATTCACATTTTAACCAGTTACAGAGAATTCGACTTGTAAACCAGGACAAATTAAAAAAAGTTGAAGAAAGCGATATTATAATCAAGCATACTTTCCTAGCTTAGCCAATATTGTTAAGTCAAGATTCTCTTGAACATAGCAATAATTAACTAACAACAACTACGATTAGAGGTTCATGCAACCATCAGCCACTAGTAAACGAGGGTATATATTTGATATAGAAGTACTATAAACAAAAAGTATTACAGTTATATAATATAAAGTTCCCTTGTATAATTAGAAATTTTGAAAATCTTACTACATTGAAAAGAAACTAACAAAGTACCCAAAAACTCAAAGAAAGTGAAAATTGTAATAACCATTTCCCCCCAAGAAAACACAGACTGAGTCAGACTGAACCATGATTAGTACTAAGAATGCTTACTAATAGACCAATTTTGATATATTAAAATTCAGTCTCAAACAATAGACCTCAGAACGAGGCTCTGGGGAATAAACCCCATGAACTCCGTAGTTATTCCCCAGAGCCTCGTACTGACAGAGGTTTATTGTTTTAGGCTGAATTTTAATATATCGAAATTGGTCTATTTCATGCTCAACAGAATTTCTTTAGTGAAAATTAGCCGTAATAACTGCTAAGGGGATAGAATTAAAACTGTTTATAATAGTGTTCCTATAAGTACAAAAAATATACTAATGACATATAGATTCTCTTATGTATGAATTGTGATTCAAGTATCATGTCCAATGCGGTAGTCAACCACAGGAAGCATGTAAGTTAGGTTACAAGCAGCTAAATGCGACATTGAGTAACCTGCCTGTAACATGACTGTAGAATAGCATGTATGGGTGATCTGAAGCTACAGACCCTAATTGTTATGGCCACCAACCTCTCAATCAGATATTGATAGTGTTGTTTTAGAATTGGTACCTCTGAGCACACCATCCAATTTATATGGGACTCAACTCCCAGGATTTCCAAGTTCATTCTGTATGCATGTAGATGGTTCACAATAGTTATAAACTAGTAATTGGAAATTACAAAACCTATGTGTATTTATAAATATTTTGTTAAATGTCCCATTTCATTGTCTATTAGGCAAGTAAACAAATTCCAATTTTACATCATTTAATGACTGCAGTAATTTCCTGGTTTTTCTGGTCTGAGGGCAAATTTGGGATCAATTCTTCAGAATTTTTGTAAACTGTCATCATGCGTGTGACAGGTTTGTTTGCCATCCAAGACAGGTACATATTCCAGCACAGAGACACCATTTGTACAAAATTTGCACGGTGCTGAAGAGGGACAAAGCTAAAGTTGACTGCCTGAACAAAAGGCCAGACTTTGTAAGCTGTAAAAATAGTCTTGAGGTATCTTTCTTGTAGCATCAGCTTTAAGTCATTAAGATTTTTTCCAGCCAATGTGCTTGACAGGCTATAAAAGAAAAATATTATGAAAGGCCCATAGATTGTCTGGTCTACTATCAATTTCTTGACGATTTGTATCTTGGATGTAGGTGGGATGAACCGCTCTAGGGTCAGAAACCATGTTCTTTGAATAGGTCCGATTATTATCCCCATTATGCACATTCGTAATGTTCTTCTTCCACTGTGATTTGATCCTTTCTTCTCAACAAATTGCTGGGTCAAAATATCACTTGTAGTAAACATCATAGCTGAAAAAAATGACAACAAAAATATGGGTCATTGACCAAGCGCAAGGTAAAGGTAGCTAGATATTGACCAAGTTCTTTTTTATTGCGTGTCTATGGACCAAGACGGAATCAAGGTCCATAAACCCGCAAAAAAGAACAAGGCCAACATCTAGCCATCTTGACCGAAAAAGATTGGTTAATAAAGGGCTTATTATTTGGCTTTAAGGAAAATGCTTGTCGCAGGACACAGCAGGTAGTCCCAAGCAGGCAACATAGCTCCATCTTGCCCGCTTGGATAGCCAATCACAGCACATGATTTGGTTCACCTTGCCCACTCACAGAGCTAGCCATATAATAAACATGGGTTATTGACCAGCGTGAGGTCAAGATGGCTGGATATTGGCAGTGTTCTTTTTTTTCTTTTTTCTTTTTTGCATTTTTATGGACCAAGACGAAGTCGAGGTCCATAAACTCGCAAAAAAAAGAACGAGGCCAACATCCAGCCATCTTGACTGAACAAACTTGGTCAATAAAGGATTTAATATATGGCTTTCAGGGAAATTTTTTGCGGGATACAGCGGGTAGTCCCAAGCGGGCAAGATGGCTCCATCTTGTTCACTAGGGTAACCAATCATGTCGCACGATTTGGTCCATCTTGCCTGCTAGCAGAGCTAGACATATAATAATGATTAATACCTCAATTAAGCATCTAGCAAGGCTAACTAAATGTTTGGTCAATTTTTATTCATTAGTTCAGTTTCCAGAAAATATCCAAATTGCCCCCCCCCCCCACCCCACAGAAGGGATTGGAATTTCCTGGGGGTGGGGGGGGGGTCTGTAAGACTAAAAGATTTAAAGAAATGTATGAAGCTCAGACAATCAGAATTTCCAGAGGGTTGGAGGAACTTAGAAAAATTCCCCTCTGTGGGGGGAGGTATCATCATCATCTTTATTTAAAACATGGTAAAATACATCGGGCGTTAATAATTTAATATAAAAGCTACAACTTATTACGAAAAAAATGTATACAGATTAATCTTCAATAATTTAAAATGTTACTAACTATTAAAGAAAGTAAACTAAATTAAAGCCTGTTTTACATCAATGCCATGTCGGAATTAATTAGCAATCGTCGGAAATTAGTCAGAGATGTTGCTTGCCTAGCAGCTGAGGGTAGACTGTTCCAGAGAACTGCACCGCTATTATAATAACCAAAACTATTTTTGTAATAGTATGTATTTTACCATGTAAAATAGCAAGCTTACCACCAGAATCACGCAAATTGTAAGAAGTAATCAGTGCTATCACTCCTCTGAATGAATTTCAAGGACAAATAATTGGGTGCAAGACCTTTCCTTAAGGTATGGATATTTTCTGGAAATACACAATTTGGACAATAGAAGACCTTTATAGGGCCATCATAATTAGTACACTCTTTTCCATGCAAGCCGCTACAACATGGTTTCCACAAGCAGTTATCACTTGAACTGACTATGGTGAAGCTCATTGGCAAATGATTGTTTTCCATCAAGCTAATAATATAATCACCCTGAAAACATCAAAGTGAATTTCAGTTTGTTTAGTAACAATTTATCTTGTTTTTCAAACACTAATATTTCAAAAATAAAATTTATATTATGGTTGATGATGCCTGTTATAATATAAATATTTGTATCCGCAGTCATACTATGCATCAGTAATTGTTTCAAACTGTAAGATCAATGTCAAGTTGTATCTAGACTTAAATACAATTTCATATTGTCAGTATTAATATAACCTGAGCACTAAAAACTTGACATAACTGTACATTTCACTCAGTATAAAGTTTATCATCCTCTTTGTAGGTTTTGTTGACAAGGTACACATAGGATTATAGATCATGGCCTAGTTTTGTTTCGGCAATTGTATCAAAATAAAATATGGCACGATAAACCTGAAAAAACATAACCTAAAGACCAAAAAAACTCTGATGGCTCGAGTACATTGATCTAAGCTATGCATCCTAAGCAAAGTATAAGTATAAGTATAATTTATTTACCGTCAGGTACACGGGGAGTGGTTGCCCAATCTCCCGAGCCGGAGGCTCATGATAAAAGTGACTGACTAAAAATAAATTTACAAAGTCTGAAATTCTTAAATCTAAATTATTAATTATTACGTTAAACTATTTACAAATGTATATTTAAACGGAAGCTACGTATACGCAGAAGTGTCAAAAGATTATAGACAGCTTTTGCATTGGCAGCCTGTGAAAATAAGAGTTTTCAGTTTTCTTCTAAAAGACGATAAGTTAGGGGCGGTTTTAACAGAAGGTGGTAGTTTGTTCCAGATGCGAGAGATGACAAATGAGTACGAATTGTGACGGAATTTGCTGTTGTAGGAATTTTGAGTTACGTTGAGGCCAGTATTTCTTCGGTTGTAAGGAGTAATTCGGGGTTCGAAGAGGTCGGCTGGATAACTTGGGCCGTTCTCTTTGTAGCAACAAATAAAAATAAATGAGCTACTACCTACAACAAAATCTTATGACAGATTTCTTAATTTGTTGGTTTTTACGGTCATAAGTGTTGCATTTCCATACAATCACAGTACAATAACCGGTTCATCATAATCAGATTTCAATATGGCGGTTTCGTGACATCGAAAACTGTTCTCATTTATTTAGAAACTGAAACTAATCGACTCCGTTATCTTACCTGTAGTCACTGTTTGAGTTCTCCAAGGATGAGTGGAGAGATATCTTTGATATGTTGCCCATAAATTTGAGAAAAACCTCATTATGTAAACTCTGCTGTTTGCACCTCTTGGCAGGCGTTCTATTTTGCGCTTTCAGCACGGAGACTGGGTATTTGAATGAATAAGCTTGTGCCCAGTCTCGCGCGAGCGGAAATGCATTCATCGATGGGCCCTGCCGATCGGATATTTAGGATTAGATTACAAGCGGGTAGGGTAACCCTGCTAGGGTTACCCTAGCAAGAGGGTTACCCTGGCACTTGCACATTTCTTCTTATTTTAAACGACGCATTTGCAAGGCAGCTGACTATAAGGGTTATCTTGGCAATAGGGTAACCCTAGGGCTACTATTAACCCCCCCCCTACCAGTAATAATGTTGAGTTAAACAGACAATTACCCTGGTCCAAGAGGTTTTTCTTGATTTTCCACCGCATGAGAGAGCTGCGAGAGAGCCGCGAAGCGGCGAACACGAGTCGCGAAGCGGCCAGAACGAAAAACCTCTGGTTACCTTGGACTTGAATCTCACTTTCATGCAGACGCCAGTTGTCAAACGCGTCAATTTGATAATTCAAAAAGCGACCAATGGAAGCTTAGCAATCACGTGCTTATCAGCTGTTAATGTTTCCACTCGGGTGGTGAAGAGTGGTATTTTTTGACCTACTTGGCCGGGGTCAATGTGCGTGTTTGCGAGAATGTTTTCATCCGCAACGATCGCGAAGGTTCTGCTGTTAAACATATTACGAAGCAAGTATCTCCACGTTTCCTTTTGTAAGAAGGCCTCGAGACTTCCGAATAGAAAGACATAAGCTTCTTTGAGCAGATGGTGCTCGTTGAAGTCTTCGTTAAAATGGAAATGAAAAGGTTTTGCAGTTCGCGAATATGAGAGTCAACCACCAGAAACTTCAGAGTACAGAACTAATATGACATGGTGAGGGTATGAATAGCCTGTCAGGCTCAGGTATTTGCCGACATCAGTGATCAACCGAATTATAATCAATTGACTTTCTATGTCCGGTTGGCAGAATGGCGAACACATCTTTGCGATTTATGACTGCGAGCAAGGCTTTGATATTCGTTGACACTTTCAGTCTCTGGAAAACGCTCCTCGAGCACAGAGTCAAATTCCTTCAAAGGCACTGTCGGAAACAAAATCAATGTAGAACATAGACGAATCTTGAACGTTTATATAAACTGAAAACTGCAGTACTTTGCAAACAAATTATTTCCCTGGTAGAGATCGATATAGGCAAAAGTTTACACACAAGACGTGCAATAACAAATATCCCCACCGTCCCCTCGGTATTGCCAATCAAACAGACCAATCGTATTTATTTGCGTGTTTTGTAAAAATATCAACCAATCCGAGCTCGAGGGTCAGATCCTGACCCTGGCGTCTGCATGAAAGTGAGATTCAAGTCCAAGGTAACCAGAGGTTTTTCGATTTCGCCGCTTCGCGACTCGTGTTCACCGCTTCGCGGCTCTCTCGCAGCTCACTCATGCGGTGAGAATTCAAGAAAAGCCTCTGGGGCCAGGGTAACAGACAATAATTGCAAAGCATATGTATGACTGTTGTGAAATTAGAAAAAAAAAATGTAGTTAACCCTTAAGGTTAGAAAATTGCTTTGTCGCATTGTAAATTTATTTGGACTACTGTCGATGTACAATGTATAAGACACCAAATAAAGTAAGTATGTATGTATGTATGCCTGGTATGTATGTTTGTTAGGGACAACTCGCCTACCCGGGACAACTCTATTTTGGCTGCCAAAAGCAAAATATGATCACGATACCGACTAAATCTTGACAAATTTTGACCCAGAAAACATCAAATTCTTTCACAATTTGTCATATATTTGCTTTGGAAATAAATTATTTTTCAGTGTTGTTATCTGTTTGTGCTTTACTTGCAAGGTCACCGAAGCGTAACAAGCGTAAAATTGTCTCGCGTAGTAGCGTTACCCTACCTGTAAATTTTGCTTGTAAACCCGTGCTATCTTTTATTTAACCCTCTTGCTTACCCTGGCAGTAGGGCTACCCTACCTCTTTGTAAACAGGGCCTTAGGAGAGGCCCTATCTGTCTAGAAATTAATATCATTTCAACCTCGGAAATCAAAGACTTTCAAACTATACTGGGCTACAGTTTGAGACTTGTCTCAAGGTAATTAAGTTAAGACGGAGTGGGGAGAGGACGGGATGTAAAAGGCCACTCTTCTCTGATCCCTCCCGGACCTAATATGCGGGTCGAGTTTGTTGTTGGTTCAGTCCACTTCCCCAAGCGATATACGGTTTTCCTCTCTCCTGAAAAACCCATGTTTCCAAACTCAAATCCGATCTATTATTCTCTTCTGTATAGAGGGCGTGCATGGAAACCATCCAGGATTATTATGACTTCTGAAAGATAAATACAGCGGGTTATGAAGCAGGTGCATCTCTTATGAGTTGCCCCGCCCCCCCCCCCCCCCCCCCCCGTCGGGAGTGAAACTCGTGCGTGTCCGTTATAAAACGGGTTGTGTTCCAGATATTTTGAAAATATCATTTTATAACACCATTCATCATCACTGTTCTCATTCGGAGGTCATATACAAAGTAAGTTAAAAACTCTTGTTTATCACTTGCAAATCGGTTTTAAAGTGAAGAAGGTACCATTCTTAGATATACTTATTGATAATTTTTGGAACTGACCGGTTAAAAAGCAGCGGCCCGAGATACTGAGAACTTACGCTTCATAATTTTTTATCAAAACCCTACAAACTATTGGAGCAAAAGACTCCAGACAGATGGGAGACAGTTTAGCATTTTATGAGCTGGTTGTAAAGCAGTAAAACAGAGTTTTTGACCATCTCACACCTGGGTGGTTTACATTTGGTAACCTGCTTTACGACGGATTAAACATTGACCTTGACAATACTGGCACCAGAAGCTTGCCATAACAGGAGATTTTGAGCAGTTAAATCAAGGTTCCCTTACTCCATTCTTATATCTAAACATAACTTTTTTGGTGCGCTTCGGTGGTCTTGTGAAATCCATATCTGAGAACTACAGATTTCCCGTGACCTAAAATGCTGGAGCATGTTAAACATGGGCTAACGTAAGAAACTTCAGCTTAAAGAGAGTGCTGAAGTCTATTAGTCACCCTTTAGTTCATGACTGTTTAGTAAACTACGTATACTAAATTTCAGGCAGGATAACCAGAATTCTTCGAAATTGAAGTGAAGTGGCTTTACCTTTATCTGATTCTGAGCATGACTGAAAACGAAACTCAAGAAAAAGGAAAGAACATAGTTTGTTTCTTTATTTTTGGGATCCTTTCTTTGATTTACGACGAAATCTGTTTAATAGCAGCCGAAGACATTCTTGCAGGATCAACGATTGCCACAACAACAGTCATCTTATCAATTGCTATCCCAGTTCTCGCCATCAAGTTCACAGCCCCGTGGTTTTTCCAGCGCATCTCGTATTTGAAGAAAATCTTGCTGGTCATGGCGTTTTTCCTCGGAGGATTATCAGCGCTCGTTTGCTCGCAACGCATCTCGGGAAGGCTAGCCGGCGTGGGTATCATAGAGTCTGGAGTGGCTACCAGTGAAATAACGTTCCTGTCTTTGACCTCGTTCTACGAGCACATTACAGTGAGTGCATTCGTGGCCGGTGTGGGAGTGGCGTCCTTCATTGGGCCGCTTTATTACACAAGTAAGTACAGTAATATGCAGAATGAATTTCTACTAATTACATGTGTTTTCTCTGAATAACTCCCTCGCCAGGAGCCCATCACTTGGGGTCCAAGTGATGGGCTCCCGCCCTCGAACCAGCTATTTCTCCTCACGAATTTCGGGCTTCAAGAGTTAACGCAGGAGGACTAGGTCGAGAAGCATCAACTTTACCCTCGACAGTTGGTAAATGACAGATTCGCAGACTTGGACGGGAAAAGTCATTCAGCAAAATATTTCTCCCCTTTCAGCGGGGATAAATTTTTGCACAGTCAGGGCTTCCAGATTTCACCTTTGTAAAAAAATAATACACAATTCACAAAATTGAATGGCGCAACGCTTTTTTTATCAGCAAACTTGGCAAGGTTTACTTGAATCTAATTCAAAGTGTATATGCATTTTATTTGTTTGACAGGTTTAACCACGTGGTCATGCCTTGCGCCTCGCGCCACTATTATGATGACAATACCCTGGCCCTTTCTACTACTACTCCTCTACGCCCTTTTGGATAAAGCGCGTTTCAGGAAGAAAAATAATTACGCTGAAAGTGAAGACAATCCACCTACCGAAGATAAACAAGAAAACACACAGGGCATCTCATTTTCGGACAGATTAAACGTCGCAAGGGATATTTTTCCATTTATTTTATTTCTTTTTATAACTTACTTCTCAGAGTACCTCTCGAATCACGCCATTATTACAACTCTTGCGTTCCCGAATGCGCCGTTTGGTCCCAGAGATCATTATCCATATTACATTTTATCTTATCACATTGGAAAGTTCATGGGCCGGTCACACTTGTTCCTAGTCGCTGCGGTCAGTCCTAAGCTAGTTCATCACATAAGGATCAGACGGACATGGATTTTAGCTTTAATAGCTTTTCTTCATGGTTTATTTTTCTTCCTAGCTTCGTGGTTTCGGTTTGTTCCTCGTGTCGAAATCATCATTGCACTTTGCATGACAGAGGGTTTCACGGCAGGGTCGATGTACCTCAATTCAGCTCACACGGTATCTGACTTGATCACGGATCCCGAGAGAAGAGAGTTCGCGCTGTGTTTGTTGACTGTAGGAAATGCCTGCGGCAAGGTAACTGCTGGTCTCTCTGGCTTGCTTCAAGAACCACTTCTCAAGAAACATTGCGTTGAAGAGCTTAAGCTGGGAAAATATTGTTTAACAAGGCATACACACAAAGCAGGTTGGAATAAAAATTCAAATTGTTAATCAGAGACTTGCTGTTCGGTCTTGTACCACTGTCTTTAAGGCGGGGTTCTAACCGAATTTGAGGGAAATTTTAGGACGTTTAAGGAGGGATTAAAGTGAAGAAAAAAGTTTTGGATCACCAGCATGCAGTTGATTGCCCGAGAAAGGGCACCCCAGGTTGGTGGGCAACTGTTTGGTGTACGTCTACCAATTTTTAAATTCAAATTCTAATTTTAAACCAACATCAAATCTTCCAAGTTTCCTTTTTTCATGAATTTTACTAATCCTTTAAGAAAAACTATTTATCCCAAAATATATCCAAAATATCACAAAACAGCCCCAAACTAGATATGTAGGATGAGCAGAGAGATTTTTGACTGCTTGAAACGTGAAGGAGATATTTTTAAATGAGTTACCCCAACTTTTGCCCACCTTGAAAAATTTAGGCTCATCTTGAAAAGTATAACCTAAATTTTTCAAGTTTATCGTTGGTAATCCGTGTTAATCTTCTCCATCTTTAAACGCCCTTGTTCCTTTGTATGGTTTACTATTATCGATTTGTAGTTTTTTCGATTTTAGGAAACTTACACTTTCAGGTTTCCTCTCTAATTTGAAGGTAATTTATTTTTGTCTCTAAAGGAAAGAGATGTTTGAGATAAGTGGCACCATCAATATTGTACTTACTTTTCTTGTATGTAAAATTTCGTCGATGAAGTAAATTCTTGAGGTGACAATTTTTGCGGAAACGTTTGTGAGGATCGTGGGAAAAACTTCCAAAGCTGCAAAAATTGTAACCCTAGAAAAATTCGTGTCACACAGTATTTTATATCTTTCATCCTTTAAATATATCAGCCGCGACCAGTTTTGCTTTATCGCGGAAAAATGTATATTACACGAAAAAGCATGCTCTGACTGTCTATAGCGGCCTTTTTTCTCTCCCTCTCTCCTTTTCTTTTCGTTAGCATAGCAGCTTGATCCAACATGTGTGTGACGCAATTTCGGGCAATTTTTTATTTTCTACCCGAGACTGCCCAACATCCATGTTGGACTACATTGTAGTGCAAATGGTAAAACTGACAGTGAAAGGGCTTTTCTTTATGATTCCTTTGATGCTGTTAATGCTTATTATGTATGAAGTCATGTATAACCATAACTGAGAACAGAAAAGTTTTTGGAATAATAGACGTCACTGCTTTTGTTGTGTAAATCAAGTTGTTCTAACACTAACTAGATGCATTTACGTGAAACAGAGTGGTCTGAATCAAAGCGAAGTCACCTCCAACCTCGCTGCCATTAAAAAGGCCAGGTCACCAAGCAGACAAATGTAAACTGGTCTATTTCTGAGGAGCAGGCTATACTCACCCCACCCACTCTCGCAAGACTCCTCATGAACATCTTTATAATAAATAATGTAAGTTGATGTTGATGCGCCTTACAATTTAATGATATTGTAGGTCAACATGTTTTCATCTAGTTCAAAATCATTGTTTATTAAAAAATTTACCGGCAGTTTTTGTCTCTACTCTTTATCAGGGTTCGTACCCTTTTTCAGAAACAAATTTCCAGGACTTTTCCAGGACTCAGATTGATTTTTCAAGGGCTCTAAAATTCACATTAACCCCTACACTCCCAAGATCTCAATGTTAATTCTCCTTACTGCCTTTCATACACTTCATGTTTTTTTAGTTGAGTTTAACAGATTTCCAGAACTTTCCAGGACCAGTGGCCTTTTTCCAGGACTTTCCAGCCGTTTTCCAGGACCCGTACAAACCCTGTCTTATTGATGCATGATAAATTGCATCATAACATTGTCAAATTCATTGGCAGTAAAACCATAAGCTACAGGCGAGTGGTTCCACAATAAACTTTGACAAATATGTTATGATGCAATTTATCATCAATTAGACAACAGAGGCATAAAAAACTGACGTCAATTTGTTCTTACAATAACAAGACCCCAAAATGGTCAAATGCCAGGAATAAATGAGGGGAAAAGACACAGTAAACATGCCATAAACAAAGATAAGTGAATTTTATTCAAAATGACTTGAACATTGTCAATAGCTTTTCTCCCTTTTTGATTGGCTTCTTTAAGAAGGCACTAAAGTCTCATTGGTTAGAAAGTTGACAGTTTGACAGCTGACAGTTGAACTTGAAAGCTTGAATAAATTAAATATTATCCATTAAATTAAATCTTATCTCTTACTGATGTTATATAAAAATGAGCCAATCAGTGTGCAAGAAATTAGACAGTTATTGCAATGTTCTTTTGTTGACAAAGTCAACAAGAATTTCTTTAAAAGGCCATAAATAATATTGATACATGTGATACAAAGTACACAGTGTATATTTTCTTTGCAATAGTTTAACAATCTTTTAAATACATTGGGAGAATATTATTCTCATAATTTAATGAAGTTTCATATGTAAAGTATTATTCCTAGTGATTAAGTGGTTAAGAAGATGTATTACATCACTGCTCATTAGAAATACAGTGGAACCACATTAGTCTGGACACCAACAAACGACAAAAATCTGAGCATATTAACTGGGTGACTGTATTAGAGGAGCTGTTCAAAAATTATAAGAAAATGACTGACCAATGACAATGTGGCTGTAGGTCTGGATTGCCTGTAGGGCAGGGTTCTATTGTAATGATTATGAAATTCTTTGCATTAGAGAGCAACATCTACAATGCACTCTGAAATTCATAAGCCATATCTGACTAATACAAAAACACAGGTGCTTACCAGTCATTAAGCTCCAAAGCTGCAGTTGATTAGCCCTTATTCAGACTTGAATGAAAAATGGACAGTGTTTTAGACTTCTGGTTGGGGACTCACTTGCTAGGGGCTAATGGACTTTGGGTTACATGACCTGATACCACACAGATTGTGGTCCGGTTCCTCAGAGGGGAGAAATTAAGTCAAGTAATTCATAAGGACACAGTACACTTGAAATTTTAATTGTCTTCACATCTCGATAGAAAACCCCAAGAGAAACAAAACATTTTTCTTTGACTCCTATGATGTTTTTTCCCTAAATTGAGTCATACACAGAGTCTGTCTGTCGGCTGTTTGTTGGCCGACAAACAGCCGACAGTCAGCCAACTGTCGGCTGACAGGTTATTTGGGAGCTCTTCTTCACAATTACCCACAGAGTCAGTGTACTGCATCTGAATATGTAACTTTGGTTTTCACTAGCTAGTATCAGGCTTCCTTGTGATTAAGAAACCAACTATGATTTCCTCTCTGGTGAAAAGCAGCTATATTATATAAATAAGGCAACAAAATGCATTGGGCATTATTTGCAGTGCAATGGAAAATGAATACACGATCATTAAAAGTGCACATTATAATGACTAAAATTGGAAAAAATAGATTAGAAAATAGTTCAATGCACAACAAAAGTGGCTATACGACAGGCAGGCATAGCCCCAAAAATGGTCTGGTCACTGTGAGATATATGCATGTGGAAACAATTGCATAATTATTATGCATCTAACAAATGCTACTACATTAACATAATTTCCTCTACTAATAATTTTAATATTGTATGTCTCATTTTATATAGGGTTCTTGCTCATCACATGATCTTAGTCATCACATAATCCTTTGTTGTCACACAATTTTCTGATATATTATTTGCTGTTGTAAAACAGCCCTTCAATTGCTTCACTGGATGAGAAGCCGAAGCAGTGAATTCATGAAGCCTATAATCCAGCTAATCATATCAGTTAACTAGCATGTTATGAAAATAATGGAAAAGGAGATGCATTATTTCAGTGTGACTTCTCAAACCAGGCCACTTGGAAAAAAGTTAACCAATCAAAACATTACTTGGGAACAAAGGAAAGTGATATTTTACTCAAATACACCAATAGCATCGAAGCATACAAACAATACAATGTAGTTCTTAACAAAATTGACAACCCAACAGAATGCAAAGTGAAACTCTTAGGATTCAAACTTTTCCATTTCTTGATTGGTTAGTTTCAAATGAATCCTTGATATTGTATGCTTTTCAATAGTTTTGGTTTGGTTGTCACAAAACGAGTTTAAGCTAAATTTTTTTAGCAAGTTTTAAATTCACTGATAAGGACTGAATCTCCAATCGTGAGTGTATATAATGCAAAGGTGTCAATATTGTTTATGTTTTTTGCGTCAAACAGACCATTACTTGTAGTCACATTTAACCGTCAGTCCATTATTCCCAGAATTTTTATCTTTTGATTGGTTAGTTTTCTTCTACATGTAGGTGGCCCAGTTTGAGTAGACACACTGCAATAATCATTAGTTTCATGCTAACTATGTCTTTGCATATTTTTTGTTACTGGGAAAATTTCTATAACAAATCAACTTCTTCAGAAGTTCATACGAACAGTTGATCAGTCCCCAAGACACCAAAGCCCTTGAGTAGTTGAGTGGTACTCCATAAAACAAGCGCCATACTCTCCTGCCCCGCTCATTGAAAACCACAGAGAAAGCTTTGATACAGTTCACAAACTCTCCTCCCAGCTGTTTTTGCATGTGGCTTTTAACAACATTAACTGGAAAGAACAAAGTACTCAGACAAGCTCCTAAAACAGCTCCACTCACAAAATCATTGACTGTATTGCCAATATTAGTCTTTGCTTCAGGTAACATAGATTTTATTGGACCCCGTAAGCCGAAAAATAGCACATTAGAGGGTCCATTTCTGCACAGTATGGGCGTGAGACCACGGTAATATTCACGGAATCCATACTGCATTCCTACAACCTTAAATGCATGAAATGTGTTGATGAACCTCTCATTATGGCCACGGTGCGACAATAACGTTTGCACCCGTTCAAATGGCGTTAAGATTGCTTCCATAGTTCCAGCTAGCATTGCGGCCAGGGCATTTGTTGTAACTGAAGCCATTCCAGTGAAATTCCGAGAGAGATCTTTTTGAAACTTGTGATAGGAGCCAAACATAATAGATAATGAAGTCCCTTTTTGCATCAACGGAGGTCCAACTCCCCGATAAAGGTTTGCAACGCCCTCTCTTAGGACCTGCCTTAACGCCTTGCGAAATCTTAATCCTTCTACTTGCTGTCGAAACATCACTTTGTAGGCGGGAAAAGTTACAATAATATTTGTGGCCGCTGCACCAGCTCCACAAACGAAATCAGGCCAGTCTCTATCACCACCTCTTCCTGTATCGGAAGAAGACCTTTCTGTGGACTGTGTCGAGTTTAAAGCCATTGGAAAAATGGTATTTCTCGATGAACTTCTTGTGTTCTATGTTCTGTCCCAGGTGTGCAGTCCCTTCTGTAGGCACCGGTCACAGACAAAATAATACAAAAGAAATAAAAGACAAGATAAAATGCTGTTTTAAAAGACAAAGACCGAGTACAAAGGTAAAACAATGCAAAGCACGTCAGTACAATACTCACAGAAAGGTGTTCTAAGTTTTTAAACACGGCCGCCATATTGGATATTTATCAATTACGTCCCATGCTGCATTGCTGCAGTGTTTTGACGTCATGACAACTGTGCGAGCGTAAAACAATATGGCGTTCTGATCAGTGTAGAGATGTGACAGTTTCAAGCGATATTCCGGAACATTTATGGATGATATGGCAAACAAGACGAGTTATCAAAGGTCAAGTTGAACGCTAAAGCTATATTTACGTTATGTCTGGTGTGTTGGGCTCGCCAAGTCAGCTTATCACCACTTTAGATGAGGAAGGACTTCAAGAACTTTACACTTGGATTGATGAAATCAATTTATCTCGCCCAAAGCGAAACATATGGAGAGATTTCAGTGATGGAGGTGGATATAAAACTTTATCTTTTATTGGTGTATTACAGGAATCGGTTTACAACTGGCTAGAATCAGTGAAATTTTATAATTTCTGATAGAAACTTGACACAGATCAGTTAATTACTTTGCTACTTTGAATTGCATGATGTTACGTGCACATAAAATATAAACGCATAGTCAGCACGATTCAGGTAATAATCAGGCAAGTTGTTTCAAAATGCGATATCAAATTACAAAGACGATTAATCTCTGAATTGTATGACACGAATGCAAATGCACGAAACACAAGTATGAAGATCATCATATGTTCTTGTGTTAATTAGGGGTATCAAATGGTCTTTGCGAGCATTTGCAAGCATGCGAGCAGTGCATTTATTTTTGCGAGCACGAGCAGTGATCAATTTTCTCATGCGAGCAACAAGCACATTAGAAAATACATATGGCGAGCAGCAAGCACTTCGTAAATTTTCCGCCAGCTGGATTGCTGGAATCTCTCTTTGTTTAATATGCTGTTTGCTGCAAAATTACTTCACTTAGCTTCACGAGAGTCAGTGAGTGCACGCTCAACAGGATCGGAAGCTTTCTAAGGCCTTGTTTACAAGCAAGTAGGTTCCCTCTCATGAGTGTTAAAGATAGCCTACCTTTACAAGCAGAATGTTTCAGGTAGGGTTACCCTGCTAACTGGGACTGAACTCAGGCAGTTTTTGTTTTCAAGATGCTAATTATACTTACGCTTCGCAGCAGGGAATTTTAACGAAATTCCAAGCATACAAGCACTTCCAACAATTTTGCGAGCACAAGCAAGTGAGTACTCATCTAATTTTTGTGAGCAATTCAAGCAAAGGCCAAATTTTGGGAGTACTTTCAAAATGGATCGAACCATTCCATACCCCTTTAACTGAGTTATCATGCAAGCTGTGCTATAATGTATAGAATGTAAACTTTGAGCCATTCTACAATAAACTAAAGGCCTTTCATGTTTTTCACTGACCTAACAATTCATTTATCTGCCAAAAATTTTAAAATGTTAGTAAATTGTACATGTAGTGCATTAAAAAATCTTTCAGGCTCTCATACAATCTACTTCTCCAGATCATTAGTCAGAATTTTGTTAGTTTGCAGGTAATTTAAGACTAAATTAGCACAGAACACTAACCATGAGGTCATTTTAAATACATTTGTATTTTTTCAGTGCTTGTAGCAGAAATTGTGGCACATTTTCTGCCTAAAGTGGTAGAGATTCACAACTATTCCTCAGCAAGTTCTCAAGCCCAGAAGCTGACTAACTGGGATACACTCAATAGTAAGTGTCAATTAAAGCTAAAGCATATGGTTAAATACTTAAGAAATAGAAAACATGTACTGCATTGGTATTCTATTGAGTTTTAGTAAATAAACTGGCCTGCTCCCAATAAGTGGGTCTTCATAGCTCAGTTGGTAGAGCACTGCAGCCCAAACGCTGAGGCCACACACAAGTTTTATTTAGGCTCTCTTCTAAATATAAATGTGAGTTTTGTTTGGTGGTAAGACTGTCCTTGACTATTTTTAATAGTTACTGAACATGTGGAAAAGGTTTTTGAAGATTTCTGTGTTGTTTTACTTTCAGGAAAGGTGTTGTCTAAACTTAGCTACACAGTACCCAAGTCCACTATAAAGGATGTTGCTGAATGCAAACCAGGAGTCATCGAAGTGGTACTAGCCAATCTCAGAATGAAGGTAAAGATTCCTTGATTTTTTTAAAAAAATAGTTTTTAAATTATTTTTTAATTCTCTATTCACCTTCTCAAATTAAGACACTGTCTGAAAAGAAACCCTGAAACTCTGTCTGGAAAAGAACTCAATAATTACACAATAGGCCCTTGTAGGATCCAGTCAAATGGTACAGAATAAATTATGCTGGGACGCAAGTAGGACAGTGGGACTTCCAAAACAAAGGAACTCATACAGTCCAGCCCAACTTTCCTTTGAAAGTTCCACTGCATAGCTTCCGCCCCAGCACAATTTATTCCATACCATGTGACCAGATCCTGCAAAGGACCTGTTCATTTTACCAAAGATAATTGATACAGTACCACTTGACAGCAAATCTTGTGTTGGCGAATCTGCCGTCAATTCAACTCTCAAGATTCTAGCTGCGTAACAATGCTGTGTTAACTAATTTCAGATTGAGAAATACATGGCAAAGAAGAAAGCTGATAATTTACGGAAGCAACAGCAAGTGTATGATGAATTCTCACCTAATGGACCCATAACTGACCATGAGCCTTATATGTATGATGATGGTCAGGCATATTTAGGTGAGGAGATTATCACTCACAACTTAAATACACTTTTCAGTTTATAAGTATGTACTACCTTGGCCACTCAAACTATAACTTTTGGCATGGAATGAAATAAAAGTTAGAACTGAAAGCAGCAATTGGTACAAAATTAATACAACTGCAGACCATAGACCAAAATGGTCATGTTTTTCTGATTATGTTTGTAACACTTTCTTAAAGAGTGGGCTCTTTCTTTGTTTTGTTCAGTTTCACTATTTTGACCATTAACTTAATGACTGAAGTATCTCTCCCAAGAGAATACATTTTCAACCATGGCATTAAGTCTGCAACCAATTAATTGAGGCAAACTCTTCAATTCATGACTTAGTAAGCATAGTTCCAAGCATTGACTAAGAAATGTTGTATTTAATGTTTAAATCTCCCAGGTCCAGAGAATAACTATGGTTATGCATTCAATACTGGTTATGCACAACAACGAAATCCAGTTAATGAGGTGAGTAGAAAATTCTTTGAATCTACTTGTAGTTAAAATTAATAGCTCTGTAAAGTGAAACTATTTGCTGATACCTTTTTTGTTAACAACAGGGTGTGGGCTCCCTTAGTACATACCCGTATCAGTCTGGTCCAGTCCCGTATTCAGGCCCAGACAAAACCAGCGGTGACAGTCCCAGAGGTCCTAACACTCGTCATAAAAGTAAGGAGGGTAAAGGTGGAGCTTATGCTGGACCGCTTGGCGAAAAGTCAAAGCTTGGTCCTGTTCATCAAGGAAAAGGGTATGTTTATAGTAAGCCCTTGCTAGTTTTTTCTTCTGTTGTTAAAAAAGATTTCACTACTATATATTTTATTATTCAACTTTCAGACACTGTATGAATTCCAATTTTCTGATTGGTTGATTTGTGACGAAAAAACCTCTTTGACGTCATTATCGTGATGTAATGGCCGTGGTGTAAATTCAGCACACCACTGTCATTACACCATGGCTTCGGCTGACTCAAAGTTTGACGATTTTTGTTTCAATTGTATTCAATTTGAATAACAAAAATGTTAATGCTCATGAATTATAGGGATTTAAATGTACCTGCACGAGTTCACTAACAATGAATGAGAAATTTGATGTCACACAGTCATTCACTTGCTGAGTGCGTTAACCTGTAATTACCTACATGGCTCTCGTAAATGGCCCTCATTTTGTCTGTAGGAAAGTTCCTCGCTCTCAATCATATCAAGATGTCAATGGCACAACAGATGCTACATATAGATTGCAACTTGAAGAAAAAGAACAAGCTTTGCTTGCCTCCCAAGAAACTGTACAGGTGAGAAGACTTGTATGATTACTAACTAGTTATTGAGTCTGAGTCAAGTCTGAAATGGGAAAATCTCAAAATGAGACTGTGCCATACTGACTGAGTGATAGGGAGGTCAGTACATTAAGGTTGAGGTTTGACTGATGTTTTCGCAAATAAGTACATACCTTAAACACCACCAGTTATGCCTCACCTTTTTACTCAAAATTTCCTTTCAAATTCAGCATGCCATAAATTTGTGTTATGTGTTACACCTGCAAATTGGCTGGTGAGATTGCCCTCACCCTTAAAGCTAAGTGTATACAATAAACTTGACTTCACTTGATTTTGCATAAATTAACACTTTTCATTGAAAATTGATATGTTTGTATTAAAAGCAAGACTTCATAAAACTGGTAATATCAAAGACTTATAAATATTACACAATGATCATTGCTATTACAAGTTTGGTGGCTCCAAAAAGAGTCTTTCTTGTTCATAAGCATAAGCTTATATTTCTTGCTGTTAAACACAGTTAAATCTTCATTGAAAATCTTTTCGCCAGTTTATTATACTTGTATTGTGCTTTATTCATGTACGACTATTACTCAAATAGACTGCCCTTAATTTTTAACGACTTTTTTTAAGAGTATCAACAAAGTAAATCAATATCAAACCAGACTGGCGAGTAAGATTTCATTCTATCTGTCAAAAGCGAGGAGCAATTATGACAAATTTAACATTCGTTTTTTAGGAGCTAAAGTTTGGAATTCCATTGAAGAGTCACTAAAATCCAAGAGTCGTACCTGTTTTAAAATCCTCTTAAAAGAATCACTTATCTCCAACTACTGACTGGCTTATTAATGTACTTTATTTTGCGTGTGCACTACCGCTTGTCTATTGTTATTTGTGTGTGCGAGTGTGTGCATGAACGGTTAATCGTGTCCATTGTTCTATGTTAAGTGAGGGTATATGCAAATTTCTTTCCGCTTGGCTCAGCCACTTAGCTCGATTAGCTTAGCTGTTTCTAAGTGTCTGTGCTCTTTTCCTTTGTAATTTTTTTCTTTCTTGTATGAAGTATATACTATATAATTTCTGGGCACGAATGATAATAAAAAAGATTGTTAAGGTCGCCACCACTTTAGAGCAGCTAAATGTCACCTGGCCGAGAATCCCCTTTCCAGCTCAAAGCTGTTATTTTCATTGTCGCAATGAGTCGTGGTCAAAACCTACTTGTGTCCAGTTCCGTCTTCTGGTGAAAGGCCTGGCTACTAAGCTGCAAACAAACGAACAAGCATATCTTTGTAGGGTCCGGACAGCGTTGTCCGTTCATGGCTACAAATACAATACTAAAAGCCTGCCATTTTTCTTCTTTCTTTCATATTTGCAGATATTAAATGTAAAAATTCGAAGACTTGAACACTTACTACACTTAAAAGATTTACGAATAGAAGACCTCACAAAAAGACTTCAGCAGGTGACACAACCGCCTCCGCGTCAACTACCACCACAAGCAAACCCTCCCCACCCCCCCTCTGTGGATCCGCAGATACCATCCATGCACATGCATCATCCGAATCCCTTACCACCGCTACATCATAATAATTCATATAACATGCAACAACTGCAAGAACATTAGTCATGTAACAAGACAGGACTGACCGGCTGGGCACTGGTGTTATCACTCTGAGCTGCAGAGAAAGTACATTGAACTCACTATGTTACTCACAAAATCTAAAAGGAGCTTAGTCATATACAAAATTACCTTATTTAAATTGAAGAACACCTAAAAATACCAGTTTACTAAGATAGAAGAACATCAAAGAGATTATAATAAAGGAACCAGGATGGTTAAGGATGGAGAAGATTAACACGGATTACAAACGACGACCTTGACATATTTAGCGTTAACGTGTCAAGATGCACGAACCATGACGTAGTTCCTTTAAACCGTTGTTAAATTAAAAGAAAGAGAAAACAACAAAGCATCCAATTAAACTTATGGCTTACTTACAGTCATTAAGTTAACAAGTAGTAATTATAGGTTTGTTTGGTCTAGTTTTGTCATGAATTGTTTTGTTGACGTTACAATCCATGAGAAATGACATATATTTTTTTTTCTACAGTAACAGCATAATATAACGCATATCATACGTGACTAAAGAACAAAAATTACGCAACTTACATTTAAGGTATTGGCAGATAGCCCAAGGTTGTACATGTTTATAGGCTGAGTGATAGTGTTAGGCTTGTGGTTAGATCAAAATCAACTCTTTAAGTGCACATTTCACGAGAAGCTGGCTTGCCTTACAGTACTTTAGTTTCGTTAATTTAACCTATTTTTGTCGTTAGGTCAGAATCAAATTTCTCTTAACGTCTTATCACAATTTCCAGCTAATTGTCTTTCGCCTACTTGAGAGAATTTGTCATGAAAAGATAAAAGAGGCGAAAAGTACATGTAGTTAGGGAATCGAGGTTTGCGTAGAGGCTCATCCGTAACTAAACAGAGGCGTGTAGTAATATATGTAGACCCACCTTGAAGTGCAACAAAAGTCAATGGACATGTAAATAAATAGCAGTTATATTATTTATACTCTGGTCACGATATAAAGATTAGTTCATTGTAGATGGAGTATATCAGAACCTTTTAAATACACCCAGCTCAAGGGTTGTTATAGCGGAAAGCCAAATGTAGAGAAGAGTGTTGCGAGTTTTTAAAATGTAGCAAGCGGTGGTGGTGAACTATCGATGAAAAGGATGTGGCGGGGCGTAAGACCCATGAAATAAATCGTCGCTTTATGCTAGCGTGAATTGTTTATTGTATAAATTAGCCTATGAATGGCAATAAGCCAGTTGCTTTTAGAACCACTAAGGAAAGGTAAAAAAACAGTAAAGGCTCGCATATAAAAAGGACTGAGAGGTGCTCGTGGGAGGTAAACGCAAAAGCTCCCCCTGTAGACCTTTTGGCTGAACACCCTAGGGGTATCACTTTTTAACCCCGAAGAGGTCCGACGAGCGCCCTGGTCCTTTTTGTGTGGGAATCTCCCCCCCCCCCCCCCCGCCAGGGCAGGTGAATACGGGAGGTCCAGGAATTCAATTTAAGTCCAATCGAAAGACATCGACAAGGAGACAAAAAGTGAAGATCAATCAGTTTTGTTATGTTTCCCAACTCAAATACGTTTTCCAGTTGGAGGTAAACGTGCGACGTGTCATGGGTCAAACCCAGAAACTCCCTCGGACGAAAACTCACTAACTCCCTAGGGAAATTCGACTAGCACGTGATCAGGTCATGCTCCTTGAAATCACGGCAAATTTTGAGCCAGCCGGCGTAACGCAAACTGTTTCTTTGCAGTGTTTTCATGTTTTTTAGTTGGGAGGTATAACAAAACACTTAATGACTGGCCCCGCAGAAACAGTGAGTTTTGTTTCCCCTTAACCTCAATGTTCTAAACTTTGAGAGTCTCGGGGAAACAAAATTCACTGTTTCTGCGGGGCCAGTCATAAAGTGTTTATTGTTCTCTTGCTTGCGTTGTGATCACAGAAGTCTAAATTAACACTCTAAATACCTAGGAAGCGAACTCAACCATGAACCAATTGCCTCAGTCATAAGTTTTTCATGGGCATTGCGTCAGTCATAATTTCTTCTATCTACGTCTCTTTGGAAAACAACAACTTAATCGATAGGGGGGTCATCGAGGTTTAACAAATCTCCCGTTTGAAATTTTTCGCTCAATCTGGCTGACAAACGAACTAATGGAGCTGGCGCGGATCTAGCCCGGGAAAGGGGGCTCGGGGGATTCTGTCGAACGCCTTAAAACACAAAAAGTTAATATATTAAAACGCGCTGGGTTGGCCTCAGAATGTCAGAAATCCCATTCGGCGAAGACTTAATCATTTTTTAGAATTTCTGGAGGAGGATGTCCTCTGCACTCCCTACAGGGGACTGCCTTCGGCGATTCGTATCTTGAATTCCCCGTTTAAAATCCTGTATCCGCCCCGGTGAAACAAATAGCAGCACAACACAATGACCAGTAGTATCTTTATTAACGGGAAAAAGGCATCCGTGTAGTACAACCATATAATAAAACCGTGATCGAATATGGTGCCGAGCGAATACATACAGTACTACTTATTTCATGGTTTATTTTAACATGGCATTGAAGAACACTTTGTCTGCTGTCTATGTAGAAACAATGTAAATAATACAGCTTTTAAGCCGATTAAAGAGTCCATGCCATTTCTTAGCATAAAATAAAGAGGAAAACTTTCATGTATTTTTACTTTTTTCATTTCTAAAAACCTTGGTACAAAGGACACTATTGGCTCACTTAAATTCTATCTTACAATTCGTTTTGCAATGTGTTGTAATATAAAGATGACGAGCAGTTTAATTCTATTCTCTTAGCTAGATTACATTATTAAAATCTTTGCAAAAATGTCCTCAAACGCTCGCAGCCTTAAGTTACCGATTTTAACGGGTCTTCTCACCTCATTAATAACTCATAAAGTTTAAACAAGACAATGGCAATGTTTGGAAATCTAATCCTAATAATGACAGATTTTTACGATTTTAATTCTCTATTTCTCTTAGTTTTAGTTTCTTTTTTGAAGATATATCAAACACTCAAGGCCACGTCTTTTCTCATACTTCAGTGTCATTTAACAATGTATAACACTTTTCCAAACTCTTTTTCTCCGCGCTCTTGTCAATCTGTGGCGGCTTCAGATGTTTGATCAACCTTTCTTCCCATGTTTTGCGCTCCGTGATGTCATAATGGTCCAGAAAGGTCCTGTTGCGTAGGGCCTTAGGTAGCTTGCTCCGATCCACTCCATCGATACGCATCACAATCACAGAAGAGTCCCCCATCTCCGTGCTCCGGTACAAAGCCATTTCCAGTTCTCCTCGGCAGAACTTGCTAGACATGTAGTTGTGTGACATCACCGCCAGAACTTTGCGACTCGTGTACACGCTTTCGGCCATGTTGTCTACCACAGCCTTACCAATCTCGAAGTCCCTGTCATGTATGCAGTATATAAGCTTGTGTTTTTCCAACAGAGGCAGCAGCTCCTTGTTGACCCAGTTCAGATCTTGGCTGCTGAAGGTCACAAAAACATCATATCGAAACTGCCTTCCATTCACTGGAGTTTCTAGTTGGTGAAAAGAGAAAAATAAATGAAAATACAAGATAACTCTCTGATTACTAACCCACCAACAATCATTTCTTATTAATCGGCCCCATCTGTTCTACGCCAGAGATCTTAGAAAACGGCTTTTTCACTCTGAAAACGCATCAGATGTTTTCCGTGGACATTACCCCGGAGAAATTTTAAAAAGCAACAAACACCGGTCTTTTTTAGAAAACCGGCTCGGGTGGGGAAATCACATCACATCGTTTTCGAAACGCTCGGTTTTCAAAATGTTTTCCGTTCGCACTTAAATAAACACAAAGCCGGCGTTTTCAAATCCCTCCGGTTTGAAGGTCGTTTAGGAAAAGCTCCGTTTTCCTGAGGGATTAGTTTGGACGGCAGCGTTCGGACGGCACCGTAGAAAGAAAGTTGCCTTTTCAAATGTCTCCGATGTTGTGTGGACATGGCTAACACAGAACGTGCTTAGGTCAGTGTTACTACAAACAAGGGCGACTTTGTTACCCTAACTGCTGGCATAATGCGCACACTACTTCAATCTCCACACTACACAGTGCGCTATAAAGTCCTCACATCTCATTATTAAAAGACTGACACTGAGCCATTAACTCCCCTACTCGTTATTTGATAACAACTCACAGCTTCGTCGTTCTCTGCCATCCATTGTTTATTTCTAACAGAAGAGAGTGAAAAGGAATGAATCCTCACCAAAAAAAGGCTCTTCAGCATCGCGCCTGTTTCTGCACAGCCTGTAGGCAACAAAGGCTGCGACAAAACCCATGATGAGACCGCCCGCAGTGATGGAACTTATAGCGACCAGAGGATTATCCTCTGAGCTAGAGTCTATACTTGGATCGTCCGCTTCTTCTGCAATAAAATAAGAAAAATGAGATTTCTTCATCAAAACTCAACTTCTATATATCAGATCGAACTTTTGTTGGACATGGGACCGGGAACAGGTGTGGTGTACAGGACATCCATGACGTCATATAGCGTGTACATGACGTCATACATTTCGAAATGAAGTCATCAAGACACTGCGGTGGTTTGCGCTAAAGAAAATGATAACAATATACCTGTCAAAGTATGCGTTACTGTGGAAATATTAGGTGGGCGCGTAGATGTATAAATGGGCCGGGTGCTGGCAAATTTAATGCTTGGGGTAACCCTGCGATGGAGTGACATCCCATCCAGGGGGGAGTAAAAATACTCCTGATCAAATTTGAAACTATGATCACGCCCTTAGATGATATCTGTCGGAGCGGAGAAAAATTGATATCTACAAAAAGGACATTTTTCTTTATGAACAATCTTACCTCCAGGAGTCTCTTCTTTGAGACGAAAATAGACATCTGCTGTGACAACGTCAATCTTAAAATCCACACCACAGGTGTACCAACCAACATCTTTGGCGCTTACATTGGAGATATGCAACTGCAGGGATAAGAGCTTAGTCGAGTTTGGGCCCAGGTGGGGCCCATAGTCTTTTGACTGGTAGTGCTGTGACTCTTTTACGAGCCTGGTGTTGTTGAAAAGCCAAAAAGTCGTTGGTGTTGTGAGGATAACTGGATAGATTGCATTGCATTTCAACCACGTGGGAGACCCCCACCTTGCAGACGCATTTGAAGTTGGTGAAATGCGAGGAGCGTTAACTGAAAAAAAATCCGGGAAAAAGCCACAGTTTTGATTATCAGAAGCCTCAATTATATAGTACGAGTGTCCACATTTCAACTTCATGCTGTAATGTCTTGATGAATTCGAATCTAATTTTGTGCTACAGAATTTCTAAACGTTACATTTAAATATCGGATCAAATCTACGTCAGAGTTATTATCCTACTCAAGATAGAGATTCAAGCCTTGTGTGCTGGTAAAAAGATGTGAGAGGAGGGAAGAGAAAAGAAAACCGAGTCCTAGATTCCTAATTTCCACTTCTTCTTGATCTTTCTCAGTAAAAATCATCATACATTCTCCCAGCTGCCACCATCTTGGGCATTACGCTTCCAACCTCCTCCCAGCTCTTTCCCAGGACTTCTCCATCCAAATTACAAGGGAATAGCCCTGGATACGAGGTCGCCTTCCTTCCTCCTGTAAACCACCCGTACTCAAGACCCCGGATTTGCGCCATTTATCTTTGGCATTTGGTAGCGAAAACCCAAATCTGATGTTAACATCTCTTTTCACTGGTATTTCATTTGTTCTTCCTGTGTACCCGAAGGGGAAAAAGATCATATCATTAATTTTATAAAATGCACAGTCCCCAGTAACTCACCATTGGAAATGATTCGCAATCGTCTAGCAACCTCTGCAAATCCCTTGGAAGTGTTTATGCCGCAATAGTAGATTCCTTGGTCTGTTAGTGAAACATCGAGTATGGCAATCACTATCTTTGCGCCATTGGTTAAAACCTGCTTGGATAATTTGAATTTTTGTGATGCGTTCACATCCGACCCGTTGTATTTCCAGTAGGTTGAGGCAGTCTTCTCTTTGCATTCTTTTAGGACGCAAATACATTCCAGAGTTGTATTTCTACCCTCGACTGCCACAATGCCATGCTTGTCAAGATAATCATTTTTTATCATCTGATATACTCCTATTAGAAAATAAAAGTAACATTTCAGCTACAAAACTATTTTTTATCAACTGATGTCAAGACTTCTTTGTGACTACAACAAAAATTTCAATTACGAATTCTAGATTAGGGCTGTTTATTTTTAGTGCCTAAAAATGGCAAATCCTCCCTTTTTGCAATATGTTCATTAATTCTTCATATTTTCTTCTTTCTTTATTCAAGTTTCTCATTGTTTTTCTATGTTTTTCACGAGTCAGTGACCCAGAAGTTTTTAATGCTTATAAAAGTTTTAATGAAGTAATTGCAGTAAATGAAATAAGCTATTTCTGAGTTGCCCCTCGGGGAGAAAGGAGTCTCCATACCACTTGCACGTTCATTTTGATGCAAATCAATCATCATTTTATATGAATAAAGGGGGTAAGTTTCTAATGAAATTGTGGTGCTTCGTCGGTGGGGAGTATTACAAGATAATTTGATTTTATGAACTGGGTTGATAATGCGAATTGGCCGTCGTAAAAAGATTTCAAAGCTGACGTTTCGAGCGTTAGCCCTTTGTCGGAGCGAATCGAGGAATTGTGGGTTGTGTGTGGTTTATATACAGAAAGATGGAGCTACGCTATTGGTTGGTGCATGGTAACATGAAGAACAACAGAATGAATCAATTAATTAACATACTCTGTTGCTTTTCTCGTTACGATGCACCAACCAATAGCGTAGCTCCATCTTTCTGTAAATAAACCACACACAACCCACAATTCCTCGGTTCGCTCCGACGAAGGGCTAACACTCAGTACAGTGGCCAATTCACATTATCAACCCAGTTGATAAAACCAAATAATCGTATCATTTTATATGGCCACTTCATATGTAACGTTTCGCACGAGGACTCGCTTTGAACCCGAGGTAATATGCAACTTGGGAAATGACGTATTTATCAGCCAACGATCCATTTTGATAGCAGGTGTGAAACGTACCTTCCTGGGAAATTTAGAGTGGCACCAATAAGCTACACTACATTCGCTTACATTTCCCCATTAACCTGACTTCTCAAATGTATTAATAATTCATGAAGTTTAAACAAAGGAAGTCATTAATAAGACGGTGTTGGAATATCTGATCTCAATTAGAGACTTTTACGACTTTATTTCTTCGTTTTCCCTTGGTTTTGGAATAAGAATATATATCAAACACTCAAAACAGTGTTTGATGCTGCACGTCGTATTTTCAACTGTCTCCTCGGTGCTTGGAAAAGTGTTCAAATACTATGTTTCTTGCTTGATATATAACGTGCACCTCACTTACTCTTCACCATGATATTAACGTACTCCTCAGATGCCCCAAATATGTTATCAGCACGGCAGATATAAGTCCCATGATGGTGTCCTGTAATAGTTAATATTTTCATCATTAACCCGTTATCATCTCTTCTTATCATGTACGAGTTAAGGTATTCTCCATCATGAATCTTGGAGCCCTTTCTCCACCATGATAAACGAGGAACAGGCCATCCACTCGCTTTGCAAACCACCTCAGGCGTGCTGTCAATGTCAGCTATTACGACAGATGGCAGCTTTCTCAGTTTTGGCTTACCTATCAAAAATAAAGACATTAAAACTACGAAAACCAAAATAGAGATGCGAAATTCCAGCACTAGACATGAATCATGGTACACTTATTTAATGCTAGTGAGGTCTAAAAAAATGATATATTATTACCTAACAAATAATAAATTTAAAATTAATTTATCCCCCTGCGTATTACCCTAGCTTTGAAAATATCCACTCAAACTAATCACCTGTTGGACCGTTTGTTTGAGTTATTTTGAAAGGCTCCGAATACTTAAATGAGAGCTTTTTCTACCCTATTCAATGATTCGAATTTGAAGAATTGTGTCGTCCAGTGAGGTTTAGGGTTAAATGTCTTTTCCACTGGGATGTGTTTCTTGGCTCACCAGTATCACATATCACTGATCAATTTATCTCTAAAAGGTAAATATTAAACTTGAGCCACACGCAAAAATATCGATTCTAGTACCGGAAGGGAGGAGGGAGAGGTAAACAAACGTTTCGATGAGCATTTCTGCCGATTTAACATGGCATGCACCCGAGAATAATAATTATTATTATTATTATTATTGACTAGTTACACAGGTGAATTTTTCATTATTGGCCATCGGGCAAGAAACTTCTCATAGCTAGCAAATCGGTGGCCTCCAATTTTCGGTTTGGGATTGTAACTTTCACGCGGCCATTTTCCCACGCCTGCTTTTCCCTAACTTATTCACAGTCTCTTTCTTTTCTGCTCCGTGCTCGGGCTTCCAGGTCTCTCAAGGTTCCTTTTGCGGGTCATCGATGAGAACAAAGTTGGACTGGGAACTAACTATTGACGACTTTACAAGAGGAACATGCATGGTCTGCTATCACCTGCGCTTGCCATTTATCGTTATTAAAATGTTTCTGAGATCTTCAGGCCGGACAATCGCAAAATAATTGATTAATTGAACTTAGGAGCTGGCAAGCAAGAACATTCGTCATTGAGCCGTCAAAATGGATCAAAACAGGAACAAATGGCAGCGATGCCGAGGCTTCACTGTAATTTAACATTTTGTAGACTGTGAGTTGTCTCTATTTAATTAAGCTTTATTTCGCGTGAAAGAAGGCGAAAACTCAGCGAAAGAGCACGATGTACCAGAGGCGGAACATTTTCGTGTTTTTCCCCGCAGATGTTGGAGTAAAGGAGAGATTGCTTGCAGTCTAGGACTTTTTTTTGGAGGAGGAGGGGGTTGTGGGTGTGGGTATCCCCCTCCCCCCACAGGAGGTTGCACTCCCACTGCAGTTGAAACACTACAATACCCCCTAGTTTCTAAATATCCCAGATGCGCCTTTGGCATACGGGCTTTGGCCCCCGTCAATAAGGCGGAAAAACTACTTTAAAAGAGCGCAATAAAGACGGAATATTCCACCATTTTCAATCAGAAACTACGTAAAAGCGTCTTACTTGGTTGAACAGAACAAGAATAGACATCCTGGCCACGGTTTGCTACGCATGTAAATTCACCGACATCTTGAATAGGCGTAGAATTTGTGTAAAGAACAAATGCAGACCATTTCTTGCGTTTTGCTGAATCCACCAGTGTGTTGTTTTCAACGGGCTGTTTGTTTCTTTTCCAACTAACGGCATCAACTGAACGGCCATTAAAAGTGCAGTTAAGAACTACGATTACCGCCGTGGGATATTTGGCGAGATTCCTGTCCCCTGGAGTGATGGTGCATTTCGAGTCCACGGAATGGCACTTGCTGAGCACTGAAAATAAATGATTAAGAACAAAAAGTCGCTATACTTATCTGATAAGCCCTTGGATATCGTTTCTGAAAAGACTTGCAAATACAATTGTTAAAAATACAAAGGGAAAACGTGAGAAGTTTTATTTTCCAAGGAGCGTCTTAAAGAATCATTTTTGCAATCCGGCTATGTCTGTGCAGGGCATTATTTGGACCTGCCTCAACTGGGTCACAACTATAGCTCAGACAAAATGTTTTCAACAGGCAGTTTGACACGGACCTTCGAATATTGCTCGTTTCATGGTAGAAATGTAAAATGTGTTTAAACTGAGTGAGAAGTTTCATTGGCCAAGCAGGGTATTAAGGCGACATTTTTACAATCTAGTCTGTGTAGAGCATCATGTATTTGGACCCGTCTCAATGGTTCAAAACCTTGGCTTAATTTCAAACAGCTTTAGGTAATTTCGCACGGAACTTCCAATATTGTCTGTTTCATGTCAGAAATGCACAGTGTATATTTTACCAAAATGACTGAGGTAGTTATATTATTTGTGAATCAACCAGACACCGCAAATCTTCTTGTTTTTAATCTACATCATGATTCACGCTGTGTTTATTGCTGTTTACAGGCCTCATGTAGTTCAAGGGAAGCCTTGTTACATGTATAAATGATATTTGAGCCTGCAGGGTTTCAAAAAATAGACTTTTCAAGCCTGGAAGGTGTAAACTTAGTCTTTTTCGTGAATGTTCAACATGACTCATAAAACACATACAGAGTTTTATCTTCAACGGGTTTACAGACTGTAAAATTAAGAAAAAAATATATTTTGAAGTATTCTGGAAGTTGCAAAATATTGCAGTCTTCTAGCCCATCCGAATTCACAGATCAAGCTTGTATTGCTTCTTCTACATTTTGAATGTAAATTTCGCTTGTAAACTACTTTAGAATTGTAATTTTGTGTTTGGGTCGATTGGTTTCAGTCCAGTATGTCAGGCTGGCTAATTCATCTTTCGCGCATACTTAACATTGAGCAATAAAAGCAGTTCGGTTATTCAATCTTGTATACCGCTTTTGCACTGTTGATATTTTTTCAAAAGTAAGTAAAAATCTGAATTTGTATCTAGAAAATTAACATGTACTTCAAGCTATATATTCGCACAAGTCTTGTATCCTCAGGAACATGAATTTTCTTAAGCAGATTTTCCTCTGATGACGTCATTGTTACGAGTGACTCCATGCAAATTTTTTCTGCACTTATGACAAACAGGGACAGCTGTGGAAGAAGAATCTAGAGTCCTTATATCTTTCAATTTATTCGTGAAAATCAAGAACAAGTTTGTATTTGCCCACATTTATGCCGAATTTTTACTGAAATTTTCGAGCTGGTAGTTAACTGCGATAACCAGCTCTAGTCCGCCGCCCGTTTCTGTTTGCTGCAGCTACTAACCCAAATATCGACATCATTGTTAGATCGCTTTTTCGATAAGTCGTATTATGTACAAGAGCAAATTCGGTCACGCTATGAAATAGCATTTCTCTTTTTAATGGCTTACCAACTGGCAAAAGTTCTTAGTAATTCCTTTTTTTTCGGATTTGAAGAATCGTTCGTGGCGTTTTCTTTAATGTACGAACATATTCCCGGTCTTCTAAAGTGTTTATAAAATGTGGACATTTTATAACTCAAATTCATATCAAATAATACACATATTTAATAAGGGCTTAGTTGACCTGAAACAGTTTTATGTTTGACTAAAAGATTTTTTGTTAGAGTTGATGTTATCAATTGGTGCAATACTCTTTTTAACATTTAAATATTGTACGACAAATGCAATTCAACACTTACCGAGAATAATCAGTTGTAGAGGGATCAGCTTTAAAAATTGCTTGTACATTCTGTTTATTCTATATGTCATTGAGTGCCGCTTGATTCGGCCTCACAACACAGGGACATGAATACTCTGTGGATGGAAGCTTCAACCAAAATCAAAAACATGTATGCCGTTGGCAATAGATTCTAAGTCTTGAATAAAATTTTCTCATCACGTCTGCGCGGTTTTTTAAACCACCTGCTTAAGTGACAAGATGACAAAACACGATTCATAACAACCATCTGTTTCCTGTCTGTTTATGGTTTTGTCAAATTTCATTTCCTTTAGTTAACATGGCTGGGGGTAAATAGAAATTCTAAAACTGTAATTACTCAGATTCAGTATGAAGGAAGATAAAACAAGCCAATTTTGAAGAGAAATTTATTACGGACCAAAACGTTTTTGTTTTCACATGTTGATAATTGCAAGGGTTTGTTTGAGTGACAGAAGGATGGACAGAAAGCATAATTACTTTTGTTCTCATTTTAGTTATGACTTTTTCGACTTCCGCTGAGAAACCGCTTTCACAGGTAAACAATTTCGAACTTTTAACAAGAACGGAAGCGGGAAATAAAAGCTGCAACTTCCCTTTTAAAATCTGCGCGCATGCGATGATTAAATCCAGGAGAGTTTTTATCATTTTGCCTTCTAGAAAATACTGCATTGACAAGCTGATATCGAGATATCGAGAGAGGGAAGGGAATATTACCCTGGGAAAGGTTTATTTCCTTGTATGGTCTACACAGGTACGTGCAGCGCCATAGGGTATGCTTTTTTAGCCGTTTTGGTCAGAAATGGGGTATCGATTTTGGCCATTTTGGTCTCAAATAGGGTATGGTCTTTGCACTCCAGTCTTCTCTGGTCTTAGTGTGATTTTTAGAAGAAGCGGCACAGGCCTTTCGCAATTCGTTTAGCATTGGTCTGATCTAGGGAACTAAATACAAGACAGGTCTGAAACAGGGTATAAGGGCCAGATCACAAATAGGGGAGAATTGCAGTTGGTCTCAAATAAATAAATAAATTGGAAAGCGGGCCGTACACCCCCATCCAATTTTCCAGAGAGAAACCTCCTCACACCGAGGGTACAGTATATTGAAAGAAACAACAACAAAAATAGTTCATCTGATCTGCTTTCCCTACTGAACGATGCCTAATTTACGACGAGTGTTGTAACATCTGAGTTACTGGTTTGAACGAAAGGGACATAAACTACGAAACTGTTATAATCGATTCAGTGTTCCAAGTTAGAATCAGATATGACATAGTGCTCTACTTATGAGCAATGAGTTTTGATAATAATATGCGCACAGCTTGTGCTAAAACCTTACAGCTTGATATAGGCCTGCAAGCTGTCTACTGAATGAAAATAGGCTAGTGTGAAATAAATGGTATGTTAAAACAGCTTTTTTTAACACGTCGTATTAGGAAACCTAACCTTCCTGCACTGAAGATGACTGAAGTATATCTATCCTGGTATGACTTGTGTCAATTAATTATTTAAATTTGTAGAGTACTCTAAAGTGCTTTTTATAAAACAGGGCCGGAAAACATGACTGAGGGAAAATAAAAGAAGAAAAGAAGTTATTTCATAATGGTAAAGTTGTCCTTTTTGTCGAGTCATTTATCCTGTTCATCGGACCGTGCTGAGGGAAGAATAGGGTGGGGATTTTTCTCAATAGGGTGTCTGCTTTTACAGTTAATTTATTTGCCTCATGGTTATCAGAAGTCTAAGAAATTAATTACCATTGTTTCCAAAGTTAAAAATTTGTCTTACTTACAGTGAAACATACTTTTGAGGTCTTTCACTTTCGTACATAAATTTTCGTCCGGTTAATACTTTTTAGAGGCAGCGGTTGAAATTTGCCAATTTTTACCCCTAACAGCTAAATGTTTGGCCTATCCTATTCATAACGGTTGATCCCACCTCCACCCCACTTAGGAGCCTCGTAGAGAAGGGAGGGGAGGGAAGTGGAAACGACGCTTACTCGATCAACGAGGTGTGCGGTTTTAATTGGTCAGTAGATATGAGCACGCTTCTTATATCAGGACATTCAAATGACCCTTGAATAATTCAGCATTTGATTTCTCTTCGATTCTGAGCCTATCTCTTCTTAATCATAACATTCCATTTTTAATTCTGTATTTATTTTTTTTAAGTTTTTTAATGATGAACATAAAGTGGGTACTCTATTGCCTACGAGATCCGTTCGCCGATGGCTTGATTCATTTCCATCAACCAATGTAGAACTGGAAGAAACTTATTAGAATGCACCACTAGGAAACACGAAACATTTAAAAATAATACCATGGCAACTTAGACAAGCGAAATTTATGCCGGTGCAACAGATATTCTTCCTGTTCAGCTAGAATTTGACGAGTTAATGGCTTCTATTCGCTGGCTGCACCTTATTTTCAGCATGCTTTTGAAAACTACTCGGAACTTTGAAAGCCGCCAGGCATAGAGGAACGGATTGAGCAAAGATTTCATGGTGAAGATGTAATAAAATATGGCAAACAAGTACATTTCGTACGACTTGTGATCTTCACAGGTAGGACAGGCTCCAATCACTTGATAGAAAACAAACCAAGGGGCAAGACAAAAGAGAAATATACACAGGGCTACTAACATCGCCTTAGTCATGTTTCGCTCTCTTCTGTAAGCATTCATCACCAGTCTCCCTGACTCGTCAAGGTTGCTCGCTGCGGCGCTTTTCCGATGCCTTCTCACGACGCAGTAAAGACGAAAGTAAAACACAACGCTGCTGATTGACGGCAGCACGGTGTGGACCCCAGATATGACATTTATAAGCACGATCGAGTAGTTAAGTTCCCTTAACACCGTGCGATACGACATGTAGATACTACTAGAGAGCCAGATTATCAGAATCCATTCAAACACTCGTTTCTTTGTCACTGATGCGCTGTACTGTAGTGGCTTGGCCACGGCTATATATCGATCGAACGATAAGGCAACTACATGCAAAAGCGACGTAACCAGGAACAATGAACTCACAGCTTCAATGGAATGAACAGCTTCAGAGGAAAATGTTAAAATCCACCAAGCACATAAGGGTTCTTGCACTAAGCCTACGAAAAAATCGGCCACAGCTTGACTCGCAATGAGAAGATTGGATGGCGCTCTCTGTAAATTTCTGTTTGGGTCTTTCCATACTGCAAGGACAACCAAAGCGTTTGCGAAGAAAGTGGCTATCGCTGTGAGGGCAACGCATACCGCCCAAAAATACTTGAGATCAAAGTTGGCTTCTTTCCAAGGCTTGCTCAACAGATCGTAGGAACGAGTTTGGTAAAAGTCATCTTCCATCTTCACCACACTGGTATAGGTTGTTTTTGTTGCCAACACGTTTGAAGAGCAATGAAAATTGATTCCTTTTGTATGTTTTGTACGTTTATCGCTTAACTACTAAATGTTAGTTTAAGAAAGCAAACATCCTATTTAATATCTAACACAATGAATCAGAAATCAAGACCGTCAGCTGAATCTAGAGTAGCTTTCTTTGATTATTTCTGACGCTTATAATCTGTCAAAATTTAATTGTTGTTGGATCTCTGATGTCAATAAATTATTTTTTGTTTCTTGTGCTTAATCGCTCAATTTCAGCTTGTGTGGTTTTTTCCCGTGGATAATCTGGGCCTGGCATTTTTACCTCTGCCATTAATATTAAAAATGATATATTTGTATCTTTTTATAATTGATTTGGTTATTAGTTTTATCTTTTTTTTCTGTTCGAAAGTGTTAGTTTAAGAAGGCAAGCATCTTTTAACATTACAGACAGTAAGAGATCTAAGCAGCAGCTGTGTTGATTTTTACTGTTTTTGGTCGATTCTTTTCACTTTGACCGATGCGGTTACCAAAGTGGTTTTACAAATTTTTAACTTTTGTTTTCAATTTTGGGTTAAGTTTGATTTTCGAGGAGGAATGACCTTGTTATTTTATTTTACTGATCACCTTTTCTTAATTTATTCATTCTAAACTTGTTCTAAACTGATCCGAAAAAGAATAATTCTTTCAATTCAAATGCAAGAATAATAAGTACTGAAGTCTCACTCACGGTAATTAATGCAAGTGCGGCCGTAACACTACTTGAACAGAGACC
>CM042758.1:453013-465403 GCA_022496165.2 Catalaphyllia jardinei | reverse complement strand
GGTCTCTGTTCAAGTAGTGTTACGGCCGCACTTGCATTAATTACCGTTATCACTCGATTGCTACTATGGGACAAATTACTTTCATAAGACTCACTCAATTTCAATTTCTGGATATGAGCCACGCTGATTTCAAGGATATATCTAATTTCGATAAATTTATACATGCTCACTGAAGAAAATATCAAATGAAATACTAACAATATTGTTGTGGCTTAGTTGTATCTGGACTGTGGGAGTAAACTGAATGTGAAAAATTACGAAAATGGATTAAATCTGGATTTTTGCCGTTAATACTGTGGAACTGGTACTGAGGATTCTGAACAAGTATGGGTGACCAATTTTCATCTGTCAATAAGAAATAAGGACTTTTAGAAAAAAACGCATCGAAAAGGATGGAATAATCAATCTGAATTGAAAAGTCTGGACTGATATGTGAACCTTTAATCAATGACTGCTTTATCAAATAGATACGTCGTCACACAAGACTTGATTCGGCAGTTTTCATTCATATTGTAACCTGTACCCAATAAACTCAAATCAGTATTATAATTTCAACATTTTGAAGGTGAGAAGTCTCCGAAGTGTTAAATAGATGCCAGACTAAATGTTTGCCCCAAGCCCAGCCAAAGGGCAAACACGTAAACATTTGCATAAAAGGAGTCTGAGGAAATTCAGCGACATGCTAGATCAAAATTGGATGTAACTCCAAGGGATCAGACAAAGAGCGGAAAGAGATTTACAACTTTTATAAGTAAAAATGTTACTGAACAAACCTGACAGTTTACTACAAATCATCTTTTATTAATAAGTTTTTCAAAGCGTTCAGTTTAGCATCGTCTAATACTGCCAGATAACCTGAGTCTCATATTACTTATTGCTGTCGCTTTCGATTATTAAATAATGGAGCTCTTTTCCAAACCTCGCTGGAATTGTGAATTTGAAGATGTTATTTTGGTTCATTAACTCTATATGCGCCTTGTGAAAGAAAGTAAACTTATCAGCCTTAACTTGTTCTTTGAGTGCAGTGAAATAAATGAAATTAATCTACCTTTGGTTAACACCATAAGAGTCCCTTAAATGATAATATTGAAACACTTATAGTAATACAAATAATACAGCATGCGTATGATAGGCGAATACTGTATATTGGTTTTGTTCCACCTAATGCAATTAATTTAATTAGAAAATTTTTAACTTTTGTTCACTGATGCCCCCTTGTGGTACTACTGTAAAATATAATACTATGATATTAAAACGTTATTTAAGTCTTTGTTCTCTCTGCTTAATAACCTTAAATTCAATCGATGTTGCATTCAGTCAATTTGCGAATAAAAAAAGCGAAAGAGGAGGATCTTGAACAAGGTAGAAATCGTAATTATCAAGTGGAAAAATACATCATTATCACTGGAGTGATTTTGGAAAGTTTCTCGCAGACGATAAGCCGCCATCAAGAAATATATCTCAACTATCCACGAGTAAGTAACGTTTTGTTGACTGCTGAATTCAATTCCTTAGACTTTGAACATTTCCCATGTTATATGTCATTATAACATATTAACAATTTTTCCCTCTCAGCTTTTGAAGAATGAAATTTTTCAAGCATCTGTGGTTCTCCGCTGCTCGCTTAGTTGCCATCATCTGTGTCGTTGCTTGCACAAAAAGAGATGAAAATTCCATGTCTACAATTTTCGCAGCATATCCAGGTAATCTCTTCAAAAGAAAACTCATCACTTCTATGGGACATTTACAAAGAAGCTTCCCATATTGCCGAAATACATCAAAATTCAGTCGGGTGAAAAAAGTACACTAATATTCGTTTCTATATAAAGGGGACTAGAGAATTCTGAGGGTTGGTAAGCGATTCAGCAAGCTAATTTTACCACGAAGCAGTTACGAGTATTTTTCCACCTTTGGTACTTGCAAGGATCTTTTCGGGTATAAACTTAGCAGACAAAGACCACAACATAATGACACCCGCCACGCCTTAAAATAATGTCGCCAGCTGATAACATTTTTTTCAGACTATGTTCTGAAGAATCGCACTGTTGCTGTGTACCACGTGACATCAGAAATGGCTTGTGGTTTGAAGTGCTTACAACATGACACGTGTCTGTCATATAATTATAAACCAATCAGTGACAAGCAAACGAGAGTTTGTGAGCTTCATGACGCCAACCGAGTCACGTGCCCCTCGTGTTTCGCGATGCAAGCAGACACAATTTACTACGAAGCTATCAAGGTACTAAACATTAAGAGGATATCTCTGTGTCATGACAATGATAAAAAGAATAAGCAAAAGTATATGAAATTAGATATGATACTATCTATAAAACAAAGTTTTTTTATGATTTAATTTACGTTGCCTTACCGCGATTTTGAATGTTTAATGTTTAATTACAGGTTACTTGTAGTAGATCGTTGAAAACAGAACGAAATCAAGGTGAAAGTTTCGTCATTTTTTTTTCAGCCGTTTTTGTTCAAGACTCGGGTTGATGAGGAGATCTCCGACAGATACGGTACATGACTCCCAACTGTTTATAAGAACTGAAAATAAAGAGTGCTCATAGACTTGCACAGGCATTAAATAAAGTAAGGAAAAAAACCACAACCGCTTTTGCCAAAAAGTTATTAATGTATTCATGCATGAAATACCTACGAAATACAATTTTAGTGTAACGACAGCAAAATTGATATTTTTCAGTTCGGAAACTGGCATAGTGCTACTTCTCTCGTTTTCTCTTTTAACTCAGTTTCAACTGAATTCAACTTATTTTTGCTCCTGTCAGATTCTAATATATTTTTTTTTTGATGGCCCGCTTTTATTTTAATGTCTAGTTTAATTCTGCCTGAATGAGCTTGGCTGAGTCAACTGAAAGCTGACAATTGGTCAAAGACTTTAACTGACAGCCTAGAAATTTATATTAATGATCAAAATAAAATTTTAGTAATTTATAATAAAAATGTATTATAAATGGCGTTTGTTAACTCATAACTGAAATCTAGGAGAGTCTGTAAAATTATACAAATAGCTGAGAAATGAGCTGAAATTTTAAACTATAGATTTGAAACCCTCACACATTCAACAGATATCTGAGATTCCAGTCTCTAGACCCTCAAAAATTGTTGAAAAGTAGTCACACGTTTCTCAACGCTGTTTTGATACCCTAACATGTTTCCTGTTGCACTTTGATAGAATCTCTGGGTTACGATGCGATCTTTCCAAACAAAGATAACTTCAGTTATCTGGATCAGAACTTACCACAATCAATCGACTTGCGACAGTTCACTCTATGCTTCTGGATGAAGACCACTGACCAAGAACATGGCAGTCCATTCAGTTATGCTTTGCCCCAAACCTTAAACCAACTCGTCATTAACAAGGATTCTTTTTTCGTCAATGATTATTATGAGTAAGTTTGTAGATTACGTGTAAGACCCACATTTTGGTAGTCTGGCACATTTTGGGATACCCTTTGGCATTTTAACCTAAGTTGGTTCTTAGTTTTTGATTTCTATGAAAGAAATATGGTATGTACGAGACCGCAACCCCTAATTTGTGTTAGATGTTCTGTGCATTGTTGCGTGTCCTGTGTAATTACTAACTTGGAGGGAGATTTTTTCGTCGTCGTCGACACACATTTACCTCGCTTTGAGGCACTTGCTAATGTTTGCCTCACTTTGACGATCTAACTCACGTGGTGATTCGTGCGTCCTCGGCGTTCATCATTTTAGCGTTTGCTGATAATCTAGCTGTCTTTGCGGGAAGTGTTCATCTTTTAGCTGAATCTTTTCGTAAGGCCTACTTGAGTTTGCTTTGGTCACCGAGTCTTCGTAAGGCCTACTTGAGTTTGCTTTTGGTCTTCCAGCGTTCATCCTTCAAAAGATTGCTGAAGGTCTACTGAAGTCCTTAAGTAAAACACGCTCAGTAAAATTTTACTTTTGGCGGTCGTTGTGCCACAAAGTAAATCTACCAAGATATGAAGCTCGGCGGCGCAATTTCATCATGGCGATAACTGTTGATGACGTCACTGCGGTTACATTTTACCTCATTTACAAAGGACTTAGGGTAGAGAAAGCATCACGGTACACGAATTGACTCCAAAAAGTGAAAGAGCATGGAACAAAGGGAAATGTTTAGCTTTTTGAGTGTAATATTGAAGGAGAAATTGACTTTCAAATATATCTGCAAAAACGCTAATAAACCATGCAGTGTTCTCCTTTTAAACCCAAAAAGTATTTAATTATCCATGGCTTATGCTAATGAAACAAATATTTCCTTGAATATTCCGTTGGCTTAGAAGAGTAAGGTAAAGGTAAAGGTAAAGTCTGCAGTGGAGCCAATGTGGCCCACCAGGCCGGAGCTTATCCCGGTTTCTGTAACATGAAGCGACTGGGAGTATTTCGACTATCCCCTGGATGGGATGCTAGTCCACCGCAGGGTTACCCCCAGCATTAAATTCGCTGGTACCCATTTATACACACGCCGCGAGAGTAAGGTGTCTTGCCCAAGAACACAACACAATGTCCCCGGCCAGGGTTCGAACTCGGACTGTCGCTCCGGAGTCGAGCCCACTAACCATGAGGCCACCGCGCCTTGCTTAGAAGAGTGCGTTTTGAAATTAAAAGTGTTTTATTTTTGTTTTCATCCTCAGAGGCATCTCGCTTGCTAGGTATTATGACGGATTGTGGCACCACGTTTGCATTTCTTGGGGGAACGAGAATGGAGCTTGGAAGTTGTTTGTCGATGATGTGATCATTGATTCTGGAAGTCATTTCCAGACAGGCCACGTGATCAAGGGAGGAGGAGTGATAATTATTGGCCAACATCAAGACTTATTCCCAGGAGACCCTAGTGGATTTCAATATTCAAAAGGTTTTGTGGGAAGGATCAGTGGAATGAATTTATGGGACTTCATTGTACCTGAGCAAGAGATGCTGCGCATGTCCCAAACGTGCGGCGTGGGAATTGGTAATGTGCTTCAGTGGTTGGATTTTGAGAATAAGTATCACGGTGACGTCATACTGGAGAATCCTTCCTCGTGCCAGGTCTCCAATGCAGACCACTGATTTGTGAAAAACTCAATCCAACCATTAGCATTAGATCATGGCTGTTATCCAAACTGGTTTTTAACATTATAACCTCACGATAGAATTATTATCCATTTTAAGTATGGTTCTGTGTTTGTTTATTGGCAGCCTTCCTCTCAATTAGATTGTTATTTGCAGCACGAATTGATGGTACCCTAACTAAATCTCGCTTTAATTAAATAATGAGTGGATTTGAGACAACTCTTATTTGGTTGGACTTTATGTAGTTATCCATGCTTTGCAAAATTTGTTTGTTAAATTTCCCGTTTATTTGTTCATCTGGTACTTGTCTGTAGACATGTATACTTGCCAATTTGTTTACATCTTTACGTGTTTACTCTTTCTTAAAATTTTGTTTCTTCCGTTATAACAATGATTGGCTGAGAGCCGGCCAACTGAATTTATCCTGAGACAATTTTCAGCGCAGCTTAAATTAACGCGTGCGCGATAGCAATTTGTGTACTATTAGGTATTCATACGGTTTTTTCGTTCAAATTGGAATTCATTTGCAAGAGTGAGTTTTTCTAAAAGCTGAAATTGCACGAGTCGTGCAATTTACGCTTTTTGACAAACTAACAAGAGCAAATTAATTCCAAAGGGAATGAACCGTATGCTTATTAATGATATGAACATGAAAAATTGACGTGCACTGGAGGAACTGCTGGAAAATCTTTCTTGGATCCATTTTCTTCTATTCGAAGAAACTTTTACCAAAGTTTCCGCACAAAATTTTCGCCACCATTTTACGTGATATCATTGACTTGGAAAATTTCCTATTGTTTTTAAGCCAATCATAGTCCAGAATTACGATGTGTAATTTGCACTAGTGTTACATTTTTTGCAGTGGTATTACACTTGAACTGCACTGCTCTGACGCAATCAGAATCTTGTGATTTTTTGATGTATTTTATTATCTCAGTCAAGTAATAAGTGGAAAATTGGATAATTGCTGCAGCAATTTAAGGATTTAGACTACTTGTGATATATGGAAATTGTTTTATTGAGAGAAATTTTGGAAGAATTTTCAAATATCAATTGAAGTGTAAATCCTTAACTGCACTGTTATTCATATGATAACCTATACTGATTTGTGCAGGTAATGATACCGTTTCGAGTTCAATTTGGAATTAATTTGCAGAAGTGAGTTTTTAAAAAAGTAGAAATTGCTTCGGCGAGTGCAATTTCAGCTTTTTGAAAAAATCACAAGTGCAAATTAATTTCAAATTGAACGCGAAAAACCGTATGATTACTTATTAATAATACAAACATGTAAACATTTGCGCGGAAAAAGTGCCGGAAGATGTTTCTTGAAGCCATTTTTTTGCATTCGAGAAAACGCTTTTCAGAGTTTCTGTACAAAATTTTTGTCGTTGCTTTACTTGATATCATTGACCTACAAAATTTCTCATTTCCTTTCTGCCAATCATAATCCAGAATTCTGATGTGTACTTTTTGCACCGGTGTTACACTTTTTGCACTGGTGTTTCCCTTGAACTGCACTGCTCTCAGCCAATCAGAATCGAGTAATTTTTTATGTGAATTATTTATTATGTTATTAATGCTAGCATTAAATTGTTTACATTCACTGAACAAATGAAATCAAATACAAATATCATAATGTAGTTTTTAATTAAGCAATCCTTGCAGCTTAACAAAAGATGACATTTGACATATTTTTGACACAATCTGACAACAACAAAATTCCTTTCCACTTCTTCACTTCCAAGGAGCTAGAAAAGGTCGTCGACGAAACGACTCCATCTGAAGAACGGTACACAGGTAAATTCTTCCAAGCGGTCCTGCAAATAATTGGGCATTTTCACTTATGAAATTACCGCAGCTTAATAATAAAATTCCATTATACCAGAGTCTTACGTTGATTCAGTAAAAAGTTTCACGCGGCGTTAAGAGACTGATGAACCAACCGCCTTTTATGAAGTATCGATGAAATATATCAAAAACGAACGGCCCGATTTGATCACATTTTCAAACACCGAGGAAAGAGTTGAAAATACCGCGACGCGTAGCGGAGTATTTTTGACGAACCTTGACAGGATGAGACAAGATGATTTATTTAACTCAGCTCAGTTTTACAAGACATATAGGTTAGATTTACATAGGCAACTAAACACAGTACAGATAAGGAATAAAAGAAAAAATGAAACAATAAAATAAGGAGCGAGTTGGGCTCATCTAAATAGCAAAGGCTTATCTAGTGGTTGACACCTACAATAAAATACAGTTACAGACAGAATTAAGAATATATTTTTTTTATAAAAAGTATTTCTTCCTGCGCTAAGGTAGATAATTAAATAGACTAACAATTAAGCATAGAATTCTTCAGGGTTTTACGAAATATTCTTACGGAGAATTTTGCTTGTAGGCAAAGAATTCCCAAGGCGAGGACCAGTGAATTTTGAGATGTTTGGAAATGTGCATGATCAAACACTGTGTTAAGTGTATGATATATATTCTCTGACGAAACTAAAATTAGGGAGAAAAAGGATTTTAAAAAAATCGTAAAACTATCAGCTAATTAAGATCAGATACCCCGTCACATCCGTCATGAGTTTGAGAAGACGCATTGAAAATAATGATGAATCACTAATCATTATTCCTTTTTGGTAAATATTTAATTGTACCTGTCAAATGTGTTGAAAACGTGGAGTCATACTTCTGAAATTCTCGCAATGGAATGAGTCCTTTATTAGGGTATTCGCTATCCCGCCGTCCCATGCGCTCCTTGAGTTGCATAACAAGCAACCTCCAGCCGTCCTTCCGCTGGAGTTGATTGGAAATGTTTAGGAACGTGTTTCTTCTCACACAATTTTCTCTGTATTTTTCATCCTCTTTAACTCCCCTGCACTTACCTAAGTTAAAAGAAAAAGTAATTAATTGGAAAAGAGTTTTCGAACTCTATTTTAAAAAACACTTTTTACTACAATGCTTTGTCAAGAAGCACACTTGCAATATTTTCACTAATTTTGGCCATCAACAAAAATACCTTAACTGAAGGAAACTTGAAAATATATAGTCTACTAAGATAGACAAACACCAAGGAATGATAATAAACCATAAAAAACAAGGATGGTTAAGGATGGAGAAGGTTAATACGGATTACAAACGACGTAAAAATTTTAGGCTCCTACTTTGAGGTTATTTCTTTTATATCACGAAACTCAAATGTTTCAGTCATAAAAAAATATTTGTTTTCATTTGTTTTTATCATTTTTCAGCGTAAAGAGAGTCTTATGTTCATGAGTCAGTTAAGGTAATTCCTTAGTATTGCATTGCGCACCCGTACTGCCCACGATTTTCGCGTCATCAGCGTGCGCACATGAGCGCGTGCACGTGCAAAACGTAAGAGATTTCCTTCAAACTAAGCTCGATAACGGAATAAATTCTTCTTTTCTCTTAAACGAGCGCGGTGATCCCCGATTTTTCTTTCAGGTATTTGCTAAGAACAGTCTAATGAAGAACATATTTGAAAAGGAAAAAAAGTTTGATAGTGAAGCATGATTTTTTTTTTGGAAAATAGTTTCCATATGGGTGTATTTAAGCCAACCCGAGAACGAGGCAATCAAAAACGGCTCAAATGAAGCTTATGTCAATAAATGAAGCTTTACTTTCAAGACAAACTTTGTGCCTTTCAAGTAACCAAGATTTAATTCTGTATGAAGGTGATTCAAACTTTTAACGCGCAACCAATAAAAATACCCCATTTTAAGAGCCTGCTGAAGCGAAACCAAGCACGGTGACCCCATATTTTTATTGCATTTTTATAATGTTTGTATCATGAATGTTCATCACGCCAGGTTTCAAAAAACGTTTGAGAGTAGAACAATTTCAAGGGAACTACCTTAAGCCCGATACGTGGACGGATTTCAACCTACCTACTAAAAGATTGACACAGGTCACTCTCCTTTTGTACACAGCTACATGGATAGCTGATCTCCCCGAGGGCATCTTGCGACATGGTTGAATATTAAAACTCATCAGTTTTGATACCACTCCTGCATGACCTCGGTGGCTGGCAATGTACAGAGCGACATAACCGCGCTCGTTGAAGATAGCTGTTCTAAACCATCCGCGGCCGCGTATGGTCTCTCTGATTCGAGAATTCATCACACCTGTTCTTGTAATAGAAAATATTTTCTAGGTTTCTATTTCATATTTATATTTAGTTTATGAACTTCAGACTTCTATTCAAACAATATCCGGAGTGTTTCTGTGTAGGACCTGGTGACTGATAGTTGCCCTGCGGAAATTTGATGCTATTAATTAAAACATATATTTGTTAGAGAAGCAAAGCTTCGAGGTCAAATATACTACTTTTAAATTTCCAAGGAGCAACAAATCAGGTCGATACGTTAACACTCCATTACCTCTATTGTTGATCACTAAATTTTCTTCCAAATTTTCTTCCAAGCGCCAATTTTCTTCCAAGCGCCAATTCACTTTTTTGGAGATAAAAGGCGTGAGGGACTGCGCATAGGGAGGGGCTGGGGGGAGTCGGAGGGGCTTGGGGAAACTCAAATGTTAAAATTGAATCCAAGGCCCCGGTCAGGGCTGCCCGTGTCGCTTGTTTGGTACGAAGAAAACCACTGACAAACTGTAAGAAAGCGTAATGCTCGATCATAGTTTAAATACTTTTTTACTTCCGTTTAGTTTACGAATAAAATTTGATCTGCCTCGATCTGGGCCGATTCGACCCTTACTTTTGCAATTTACACCCGTTTGCTTACTCTGGGAAAGCACACATTATATGGTTTTGAATCAACTTTTGAGCTTAAGTTGTCTTCAATACACAGAAAATCTGTTGTTTGTTTGTTTGTTTGTCTTTCATGGACTGAAATTATACTGTTATCAGAGAAATCGAAAACCATTCAGCGAGAATAATTTGCGTATAGCTTCAAAGTTTAGACTAGCCTGTACGTACAGGCTATAAAAATAAAATACAAACTGAGGAAACAGAATTGAACTGTTACACTTCCGCCAGTATTCCAAATGCAATTCGATCTGACCTGATGCCCTGATCTGACCAATGGTGGAATATAAAATTCATTGAGATATTTATTTGATCATACTCATGACAATTTTTGTGAGTTATATACGTGCTTATATACCGTCACTTCAGCGTTTTAAGCTTATCTTTGCGAAATGATTTAAATGCAAGGGAGTTAAGCGTACCAACGGTGTTGTTAAGTCCTGGTTAAACTGGGCAACATAGTTGCGGAAAACATTGCTTCTTTTTGTGTTTTCTGGGGTGGCCAAATTAGCGGGAAGCAAATAAAACGTTTTGTTTGCTTCCCGCAGAGAGCATAGTCTAAACATGCATGCGCAATATAAACAACTAAAAGTGCACTCGCAATATAATCAACTGGTTTTCGAAGAAGCCTTGGGAGACTTTTGTTTCAGGGATTATTCCTCATAATTTGTCATCTCAGAATTTCCGTTTGTTTTTCTGACTGTAGAACATATTTAAACGCACAAGAATGCAAAGGAACGAGTTTATGATATAGGTGAAAATCTGCAATCCACGCACTATCAACTTAGAGATTTTTCAACGCGTGTGTGGAACAAGTTCTGTCTGTCTCAGCTTCAGAACTTAGGCAACTAGAAAACTGTTGAAAACTCAACTGCGGTTGCTTGAGAATCTTCATTCCAGGAGCACACTGTGTCTTGATCCGATCCATGCAATTAGTTCAATGAGTAAATTAAGGAACAGAAAAATATTGCTCTAAATTCAAAAGCTACAATTTTGCGCCTGAAGAAACGACAGTTATCGATCTGAGAAAATCGCGAGCCTTTTATCGTTCTCAGAAAGTGATCAGCTAAGCAAGTCGGTCAGTATTAAGACATTTTCAGGCGAGATTCTAATAAAGAGATTTGACATACCTTTGACGTCCCCATAATATGCAGCGTGAATGAGCGGACCCCAATCCGGCCACCATTTCACCTTGAATATTGAGTTAGGTACAACGTGATAGAACGACAACTTTTTTCTGTCTTCAATGTCAAGGTCATCTAAATATGTCAAGCGCTGTAACTGACTTTCAGAAAACATGAATAATAATTAGATATTATATTAGGTTTTATTTTTCCTGAAATTTTAACCGGACTTGCGCATTTATAAAAAGTTAATTTGAAGCTAAAAAGAACACAGGCTACCTGTTTTCTAGATCCATAGACTGGACACGAATAAAGAAAGATGGTATAAAAATGACATTCTTTTTTTTCACAAAAATATAGTGTTACAACAAAGCGCCATATCTCAGGTCAGGATTCAGGTTGTGATCTTTCAGGCTTACCGCGGAATTCCACTTGCCAACTCTATTCTATCTTTTAAGGCCAGCACGGTCATAGAAGTTAGGACATCCGGTATTTCAAATGTTTCATCGAAAGGAAAAACAATTTTAACCGCGAAGGAACGATTTTTGGCCGAGCTTATCTGTCGAGCCATTACTTGTTTTTTTTTTTTCTTCTTTTGAAAAGATCCCGTTTGTTTAGTCATTGGTGATGTCATTAAGGTGACGAACAAACACCGCGCGCGCCCTTTTTTTCATATTTTTGTAGTCGGTCAAGACATTTTTCAAATCACTCCGAGCAAAATCTGTGTCTAAAAACGCATCAAATGTTTTACGTCCACACTGCCACCCCCGGAAATTAAAAGTTAACCCAACCATCAGCGGTAATTTTAGTTTTGTGGACCGAGAACTCAGTCAATCACAGCTAATCACATGATTATCGAGACATTGTTTTCGAATGGCTCGTTTTCAAAATGTTGTCCGTTCACACGAGGCCAGAAATACAATCTGCCCTCAATGATCTTGGAAAACTCCTTCTTCAGAACGGCTACCCACAAGGCATAATCAACTATCACATCAACGATGTTTTAAACAAAAACAAACATCAGCATAGCAACCCTGTGTCTACAGTTCCTAAGAAAGATATCGTTATCCTACTTCCCTACTTAGGTTTGCAAAGCAACCAAGTCGCTAAACGCCTGAAATCTTGTGTGTACAAATTCTAGTCGTGTTAATCTGAAGATCGTTTTTCAGAGCACTCGGTGCATAAAATCTTTCTTTCCTTACAAGGACCGTATTATTCGTTCACAATAATCCAGAGTTATTTACAGAGCAAATTGCTGGGATTGTAATGGTTTTTACATTGGTAAAACTAAACGAAGGCTTCACGATAGCAAAACCGAACATTTTAAGGCCCTCGCTAAAAGTGACAATACTTCAGCCATTGCTGACCACGTCAAGGCCACTGGACATAACATCAAGTGGGATCATTTTG
>CM042758.1:416994-431994 GCA_022496165.2 Catalaphyllia jardinei | reverse complement strand
GCGAGGATCATACTTCACTTGCATCTATAACCGCAGTTCAAATATGGATTATTTCATATATACATAACAAAGTGGTAATTGAACTTCGGGTCGTGTAATTTTGGTCTGATTTCAAATGGAACTCGCGCTGCGCGCTCGTTCGATTTTGAAATCACGCGTATGTTTTTCAGACCAAATTGCACTCCACTCAGTTCAATAACCATTATTTAGCGTTTGATGCCGAGAAAGAGTTCTGTATCAATCATGATGAACTACACACACTTATTGGCTGTGTGAATAATGGACTGCAGTAGTATGACTTTCAACCTGAGCGAGCTTTGTTTCAATGATTTGCCTATCTGTAAAAAGAAATAATTGCGAGCGATTAATCCAGTACATCTTTATTTGCCAAACTAATTGGAATGTATGCTTTCGCTTTCAGCAAGATACTCTTGTACTCGAGCTGGAGCTGAACTCCGTCTTTCGCCATTTCTCGTTCAATTGCCGTATCATCGTGGTCAGGTGGTCAATACGGCTTTTAGCAGAAGCGAATTCAAGCTTGAATCCATGTCGGTGGATGAGGGCGCCCGCCTCCTGAGCTTTCTCCATTGCCATGGCAACGTTTTCTTCGTAAAGATACTGATCAGGTCGCAAAAGTAGAAACGTTATTCTTGTTCCTAACGATTGCTTGTCAGCTAATTTGGATTCAACAAAGTCGAGGTGTTTCTTTGCAAACATAACATCCTCTCTGAAGGGGAGTCAATGATTGTTTCTCCACTAAAGCGTGATTTCAACAGCAGGGCCGCCATTTTGAGATGAAAATACTTTTGAAATTCATAGTGATCTGCCATGTAATAAGATTTGTAAGCTTCTTCCTTCGTGGCTTTGACAGTTTTGGGATCCTTCGCAGGTGGCATGGCCATAATTAAGGCGCCATAGCTGTGATGTAACTCGGCTTTATCATGAGGAGAGTCCTGACCTTCAAGACAAGCGCGCGCTCTTTCCACACATTCCATCGCGTTACCAAATTTTCCTTGACGCTTGTAGACCGCTGTCAGAAGATTTAAGGCTCGCCCTACTAGAATACCTGGGCTTTTCAGCTGTTTCTTTCGTTCTACAACCCTTTTTAAAATTTTCTTGGTGTCTTCAAAGTTGTTCTGATAATATAGCGCCTTTGCCCGCTCAATCTGCAAACTCATTTCCATATCAGAATCTGGCGCCGACTTGAATTTTTCAAGTTGCGTTTTAACAACTTTTTCATGCCCATCAAAGTTTCCTGAACCCCGTAGTTTTTTCAGTTCCGTTTTAATTAAGAAATATTGAGAAGTGTTCATACAGCCACGTTTTGGAATAACTGGCATTGCTGAATAAATCAACATGTTAACATGGGCGTGGCTATCTGCTTGCACCTCTGAAATCTTCAACGCGACCGATTTCTCGCGTTCTTCATCTGACGAGCTGTAACAATTCTTACAACACAATTTGCAGCTCTGCAATTCCAGTGCTTTGGTATCAGAGCCTAACTGAGCCACAGAACATCCTGAAACATTGATACAAATTTCAATTTCCTGTACCTTGATGTCCACTTTAGCCGCTGTTTCGTGTTTCACATGTGATGTACAATTCCTGCATATGATTTCAGCGTTACAAACTTCTTCCGCGTTTTGTTGTCTTTGTTGGCCATCAGCGTGACTATGAAGAGTTAGATCTTGTCTAGTGAGGTCTTTAGGGACTTTCTTAAATGCTGCGCTACAGTGAGGCATCATCATCGTGTTAGAACCATTTCTTTGAAAATACCATCGCTGTTTGCTTCGATCTCAGTTGTAATTTGAGGCACTTCGGAAATCCTCACAGCCGAGTATTTTAGTCATACGTGGATTCAAGTCAAAGTCAAGATACTCAATACTGTTTATTTGTTTAGTTGTCGTTTTATAGGCTCTGCTCAAACGCCGTACTTATCATGAGCCTAATTCAATCAATCTATATTTGTACCCACTCTTGCTCAAAATAAAAAGTTACATTCATTAACATAACACCTCGAATTGAAAGTCGGAGAGTATCTGAAAGAGTCCGAAAGCGTCTAAAACTAAGGGGATTGAATTAGGATGAATATGGAGCGGGTTAACCGTTCTTTCAGCATAGCCTGGCTCAGCTCTCTGGGTTTACTTTGACTCTGGAATAGCAGTTTATTCAGATGCTAAACTTTTCATATGTTGGATGTGACCTAGTTAATTTATGCCTTTGAACAATGCATGATTTACTTTTCAAAGAACAAGATTCACCTGAGGTTGCCACTGAAAGTGAAATTTTTAAGTGTACTTTTGCTAAGAAACAGTTTGCGCTAAAATATAAGTCATTCTTTAATTGTTTAAAAAATGCTCAATAACATATGTTTTTTCATTATGCCTAGCTTTAATTCTTTCAGTGCCAAGGACGTTTATATATTTCCTGAGCGGTCACGGCGCTATTTGTACCACTTGTGACGTCATCTATTTAAACGTCACAGATATCCTTGATATGTATTTAGCAGAGCTAGGAGAGATCTATCCGCACAACAGTCGGTTTTGGATATTCACGGCATTCCCACCTATAGCAAATTGAAAAACGTTGTCAGTTTTGCTGCAAATACGGTGGCAAAATGGTCCACTATACCAAAAAATTGGCCGAGGTCCATTTCTTTCTTGCCCATAATTAAATATAACACCCAACTTCTTAAGGCAGCCAGAGAGAATATGCAACGAAAAACGTAGCGAAAGTCAAAGGGCCGAGGAAATGGAATGGACAAGGGCAATAGTCAAAAAGTCCAAAGTTTGGCTTATGCGCATGCACCAAATTGAAATGTTGCAGATTTTTGTACCTAACCTTCGGGAAGTCTATCTTTTTGGTTAAAAATAGCTTCTTCAGCAATACTTAGGACCACTCAGTGTGATGGCAGTAGAAAAAACCCGAATTAAAGATTAAAAACGGAATTTTTTGTGAAAATTTGGCAGTGAAAGGGTTAATATGTTCAAACAAGAAATTGTTCAAACGAGAAATTGCACGAATTGCTTGAACTGGGTTTTGTTGCAGTTAACTTATGAAATGAGCTTCCGCTTTAGCCACTGAGACGCTACAGTTAATGTGCTGGATACAAACTGAAAACATCCTGGTACCATTAAACATTGCTGACAGTTTTCTGAGGGAAAACAGCACGACAACTTAATGTAGTAGCCGTCATCCTGCAAGCAGAGCCTTTTCTTACAGTACATATGCTTTGCTCGCAGGGTGACTAACCGTATATTAGGTGTAAAAATGAGGCACATTTACAGTTCATGGAGAGTACACGGAGAGTACACGGAGAGTACAACAGAGAGTACAGTAAAAGCCTACGTAGACAAAACTTATTGCTCAATTTAGCCTAAATAGGTTCGTATATAAATGGTACTTAAGCTTGAAAGAAAAAAAAAAGTCAAGTTACTTTTAAATAGATGACCTTAATTCAGCAGTTTCTACGTATACATTTTTACAGCAACTCCACTGATAAGAACCTAACTTAAAATTTTATCCTTACTGAACAGGTTCTTATGTGAAGGGGCTTAAAATGAAAATTTCAGTTTAACAGGTTCTTAAGGACGTTCGCGCGAAAATTTTCTACCGTACCATTGCAATCAGTTAGAGCTTTGAAGGGAAATGGTCTCTGCCAAATATGGTTCAAATGGACCTATAAAGCGAATTTAGTCAACTGGCGAGGTTCCTCACAGAACAAGTTTGCATTTAGCAACCTCAATTTCATGCGCCTTGCAGCCGCAAGATGTCTCGCGGACAGAAATCGTGCCAATTTTTTAACTTCCCACATGATTTTTTGTTCATTTTTGGACAATGTGGAGATAATTGAAAATAAAATCTGATTCTGAAAAGAAAAGTAGGGGTCACCGAACGTCCAAGCTCGTTAAATCCAAGCAAAGCTATAGCAATGGCCATCTGCCCTATCATTGTTAATTTTAGTACTTAGCGTGCATGCTCGATGCATGAAATGGCATGGAATTGACAGAGAACAGAGCCGTATTCGACCAATGTTAATAGATGTTCGGCAAGATTGAGGATCGTTAATGATTTTAGATATGAACATACTCTCATAGTAATAATATACATGAAAAAAATTACTCGATTCTGATTGGGTGAGAGCGGTGCAGTTGAAGTGTAACACAGGTGCAAAAAGTGTACCAGTGCAAATTACACATCGAAATTCTGGATTATGGTTGGCGGAAAGCCAATGGGAAATTTTGTAAGCCAGTCTTTTATCACGTAAAATGATGACAAAGATTTTGTACGGAAACTCTGAAGTTTCCTCGAACGCGAAAAAAATGGCTTCAAGAAAGGTCTTGGTGGAGCTTCCTCTACGCGAATTTTTTCATGTTTATATTATTAATAAGTAATCATTTGGGTTTTCTCGTTCAATCTGAAATCAATTTGCACTTGTGAGTTTTCAAAAAGCTGAAATTTCACTCGCCGAAGCAGCCCGTGCAATTTCATCTTTTTGAAAAACTCACTCGTGCAAATTAATTCTAAATTGAACTCGAAACCGTGTGATTACCTGCACTAATAGCACCTTAATTAAACTGTGAATTGTACCAGCTCTTTGGTGATAATGACACATGTGTCAAACTCTTGTACAACTTTCAAGTGAAGACATGTTAACCTAAAAAACTCTGATCTTAAACACATTTAGGATGTTGGCTTTGGTTGACCTGAATTCTACACGTAATATTTCTTGCTTGTTGGGTCGACACATTTCAACCTCGCCATTAGCATGTTTAAACCTCAGTATGCACAAAGATTATCAGCGCCGTAGCCAGAGCAATGTTATGACTCGAGACATCACAAAGTCCATGAAAAACTCATGTCTGAGCCGATGTCAAAGGTGTAATTTTCTTCCTAGGTATTTACGCTGTTTATGATGACTACAAGCGACAAAAAGAGGAAAAAAAATAACTGAGGCAAGTGGCTCGGTTTGCTTGTTACAAGATACGGCCCTGATTATGAACAAATTCCGTGCGTTGAGGCAACATTATTATACAACTCTAGACAAGGCCCGTCTTAGACCATACCGAGAACCAACCGCCTGTTACTTAAGTTAATTTAAAGTGCACACCACATGCAACGAGCACCTCCTGTGAAATCAGCCACAAGGCCTTGAAATAAAACAAATTAAGTGAATAGTACTTTTCGCGCGCGCTGATTGCCAAGCTCGGAGATGATTAACCAAGTACTATTCACCTCCGAACAGCCGCAGAAAAGCAAAATGGCTTTTGTCGGTATATTGTCACAAATAAAGTTACTATTTGGGCCACTAGTTATTCAGCTTGTGTGGTATATACTAAAACAATTATTCACCTCAGTGTCGGTGAAAGTGGTGGATATTTACCTCCGCTTCGGTGAATAATTGCTAACTAAACTTGTATGTCTCGTTGTTTTGGAACAGACACTTTGAGAAAAAAATGCATTCATAAACCTTTCAATTGATGAAATATATAATATATACTATATATTAAAATAATTCTTGATCACAAACTTTGTTATAATATAGAAAAAGACAGTACATCCTTTAAATTCTCATCGAAAATATTTCCGAAAATATTTCCAAAAATATTCCGACATTTTTACACCGCTTGAACAAATTTTTAATGTTTATTAAGTAATCATTGTTGAAGCACTGAACAATTTTTTTCTTATTTAAGTGACATCACTATTACCTTCAGTTATGTAACATTAACTAACCTCCCACCACCCCTACCCCACCCCTGCCCCACCCACCAAGGTACCTTTTTGGACTAATAGAGGAAAGATGGCACAAGGAGCTCTCTTTCACTGCTATGATCATCTTACTCTTCAAAACAATAACAACATAAAATTTCCGCAAGACAGGGGATCAGATGGCATGAAAGTCAGTTAACCACTTGTAACACTCAAATGCAAATTAAGAAACCCTATCTGCATTGCCTTCACCTGAAATAATATCATCACTATTTGATGGGACAACCTTCATCAGAATACAGTTGAACCCCGCTGTTGTGAAATCTCAGAGGAAATGAAAAATAGTTCAAACTAGTGGGAGTTTATCATAAATTAACTGAAAGTCAATGACTGAATGGCGAATCCAAGTGTAATGATTTTGAGTTCGAAATAACCAGGAATTTGAAATATCCCAGTTTAAAATAGCGGGATCCAACTGTCCCCAGGTAATGCTAGCCTTTACTATTGTTTCTCCTTTGAACTAGATCAATTTTTAAATCACGTTCAAAGCACACTTAAAACAGATCTATGAAACTCTCTTTTGTTTTGAAGTTCTGTAAACCCCGAACTCCTAAATATTGAATTCCAAAGAGTGATTTCTATATTCTTGTTATGATATCAATGTTTCCAGCTATAACTGACGAAAGAAAAACAAATCACTATAACCACCAACTTATCCACAACAATTATAACAGAAGTGCAGAGACATTAACACATGCATTATCTTGTGTGTCATATAGCTTCTCGCAATGCAGCGTAAAGACCTGCTGATATCAAGCCTGAGGACAAAGAAAACCAATAATTGTTATATATTTTAAAATAAAAAAATTTATACTAAAAATGTTTTCTGAGTGCTCCATCCAACTGTATGACATCTTAGAGGAAGACAATGTAACCCCGCCCTAGGTGGGACTTGAATAATAATTGAAAAGAAAAAACAAAAAAAACAAAACAAAATCTAATTTACTGAATAGAAACATTTCTTGAAGGGACTGTGAACTGTATGACAAACACAAAACCAAGAATTGAGCTTTATTGGACGGGGTTTCTTTTGTACCAACTTCAATAACCCTGTCTTTTGACATCACCATCAATTCCAACCGAAATCCTCCAACTTATAAGTACTGTTTCAGCAAACTCAAACAAGAAATACGGGCAAAAGGTTTCCTTTGATGTTTAGAAGTCCATGATTATGTTAAACATATAATACTGTAACTTGCACCTATCTGTTTTAGTGGCACTACTGCCACACAAAAGATCTCACCTGCGAATGGCATCGTCACCACCCATGCCAGTATAACATTCCTAAATAAGGACCAATCAACATGTTCTCTGGACCTCACTCTACCAACCATCACAACAGAACCCACTTTACAGTGAGTGGTGCTAATGGGAATACCAAGGTTAGAGGCACACAGGACAGTCAGCGCTGAACCAATTTCAATCACAAAACCACTGAAAACACCAGACAGAATGCATTAGTAGCCATAGGGGTTAGGAATGTAGGAACTGTAAGCAATCTTTGATGGCCATATGGGTTTAACCATAAAACCACTAAAACAGAGAGTGAAAAGACCTTTGCTGATTTTGATTGTCAGTATGTCGATGTTTATGCCCATGTCCCCACCCACACATGTGCCCATGCCTATACGCACAGCCCTGCCTATACACAAAGCCACACCCACAACTAAGTCTATGTCTTTGTCTGATCTATGGTGTAATTGTGCATGGTCACCTGTAAAACCTGCAACCAGGTTCTCTGGTATTTTACTGGCAGTATTGTTATTTATTGTTTCATAACCAATCAAGATCAACATTCTACAAGAGCTGCTTGTTTTGTCCAGCTTTTAGTAAGGAGTGAAGACTGTTCAGGTACCAGATTGACATTTTTGTACAAGGGTAACAACGACAAAATGTGTCAAAATGGCTATTCTAGTTCAACATCAAGTTGAAAGACAAATTACCAGTGTGTGCTGATGATGATCAGCCCAATTCTTTTATTTTGAACAATTCTTTAGTTAATAGTTCAATAACTACATTTATTTCCTGTACCTTGAAGGTGTTATAGGAGTAAGATCCTCCCCTACTGTCTTGATAACACGGCGCCCCCATACAAACAGTCCAATGCATATGCCGACACCACCATACACTAGGATCCAGACAGGAATCAGAACTTTCTCCTGTATCATGCCTGACCAGTAAATAACCCATAATGATATCAACGGACCAATGGCATTGCTACGATTAAAATCAATTACATAAAATTAGTCTTGCACTTATTATAAGCAATATATAAGTAAAGAAAACCTATATTTAAGAGGGTACTCCAACTTTACAATAAATTATGACAGTACTGAAATTAAAAGTCCTGATGTGTTCAAGAATGTATAATGAAAAAAAAAAAACTAGTAGCAATATTCAACAGGACAGACAATGCAAAACTGTAGTTAACATCACTCCTCCTTCTTATTAATTTTAATTATTAATTTAATTGCCATTTGGGCTAATTATTATGCAATATTATGGGTAACTTGTGTACCTCACATCATTCCCACCGTGAGCAAAAGCTCCAAAGGATGCAGTTAAAATTTGCAAGAATGCAAACAGTTTGCCAGTCTTCGGTTCATCAGCAACCCTCTTCTGTGCTTCCATTAGAAGTGACATTCCACGTGATCTAGCCCTTTCTTTCTGTGCTTCGCTGATGCCTTCCTCTTCAATAAGCTCCTTAGTCTCATATGTTATGTCTTCAGGCAATGACTGATCATTTGGAGCTTCTGTGGCTGGCGCAACTTGAGCTTCAGAAGGCAAGGTTAAAGTAACTTTGTCATCTTCAGTCTGATTCATTTCTTCATGAGGTTCTTTCACTTCTTGATTGTTTGAAGACAGGAAAAAAGATGTTAGTTATAAAGAGTAAAAAATACAGTCAAACCCTCCTGCAATGGAGGAGGGAGGCACCTACAGTGCAAGGCAAGAAGGCAAGAAAAAGTGCACTGTGGTTGTCTGGGACAAGTAGATTGGCCTCCTTCTGAGCAGGTAACTTTTCAGTCTCAGATAAGGAATCAGGCAAGAAGTGTGCCAACTACATCATTAAAACTGAAAGCGAACTAAGACCTGCCCCCGGCAAACAAAATGTTAGAGCTACATGTCCCAAGGGCAAGTTGGAATTCAAGTTTTTTTTCCTGCAATGGCCATCTCTCTACAATGATGAGCCAAATTTTTTTTGGTCCTGGAAAACAGTCCTTATATGTTCACTCTTATTATAACCTCTCTATGATTGTTATCTCTTCCCAGCAACAATAGCCACTAAAATCCATTCAAACTAATCTCTATTAAGCAACAGCCAGTTAAAACAATGACTGATGAACAATGTATATATACTAAACTGCATTTTTTTTAATGTAAAAGGTCACCAAACCTTATCTGTATTGCATGCCAATGGTCTCTGTTTCTGTCATGTTTCTGGGTTTTTTTATGGATATATTATATTTTGATTTATATTATGCTAATGTGAGCATTTTTTGAAAAGAATTGAAAGATGCAGTAGATAAACTAACCAGTGATATCTTGTTTCTCTGTCTTAGCTCGAGGCTCAGAAAGTGTTGGTGACTTAGAAAATGAGACTCCATTGCATGAAGAACCAGACAAAGTTCTTTCCTGTTCATCTCCATCACCATACACTTCTCTCAGGATTTTCTTCTTCAAGTATGGACTCACCAGGAAATGAACTAAAATTGCAGCTACAATGCCACTTCCAAATGACAAGATCAACACACCATACAGAGGAATCTTATCAAAATGCAGCACTGTAGAATGTAATTAAAGCAAAAACAATAAGTTCTGTTGTTAATAATATTTACTTTGAAAGATAAAAGCCTGGCATTAATAGGCATCAAAACCAAGTCTTTTTTCCTTAACTACATGATCAATATTCATTCATTACCTTAATCTTATAAATTAATTATTAACCAAATGAAAATGTAAATCACACTTAACCAACTTTTGGATTTTACATTTCAAACCAAAAGAAAGAAAACTAATCTAAACCATGAGAGATATTTCTTGGCATGCCAAAATTTAATGCAGTTAAATGCAATTTAACAGAGCTAACAACTAGGAGCACAAGTTTTACCAGTGCGGTCAGCAGTTTGTTATATATGCGCATTGTAGTGGTTTTGTTGGCATTTCAGTCAGCATTTTTCTAGTGTTAGCGTTTCTCCTGAGCATGGGGACTCCTTGGAGGCTGTCTCCCTTCCCCTGTCCCTTCCTTTCTTTCCACTGTTTTATCAGAGTGATGGGTAACCTGCAATCAGGCAGTTTTTTTTTTTGAAAGGGAGAAGGAAAAAAATTACGCCTGATACATTTATTAGACCAGCTGCCAACCGCCCACTAATTTAAATAAACTAAGGTGTGGTTGAACTGTCATTTACGAGGCAACCAGGATTCACCGGAAATCAAATCACATTTCCACGAGACGCGAAAAATGTCTGCAGAATATAATTTGTACAGTTACATATATATACGTACATGAAAACGTCCGCTTGTTTTGAAAAACAAATGTGTTCGGAAGCAGGGTGAAGGTCATGCTCGGTAAAAATAAACCGTGCTGTTATTTCTGTGACATTAACTTGCCATGCATTCTGTACTCCAAGTTGTTGATTGCTCCACTCTTTGTCACGAACTGGCTTTTACTGCTCCACTCTTTGTCAAGTCAAGACCGTGTGAGCAATTTAAAAACTGTTGAATGGCTCCATGAAAATTCTTGGAGTGGATCTACAGAAGGCTAGGGATAATATCAAGAACAAGATCGAGGGCTACCCAAGAGTCGAACGAGGAAATATATTTGTCCTCGCAAAAACTCGCTTTGCTGCACCATTCGGTTTTCTGACCAGCTTTTGGCCGGAAGTCTCGTTGAAATATGGCAGCTAATTAGAAGACAGCAAACCATAAGTATTGTTTCTTGACCAATCAGAGAAAAAACCAGAATCTGGTTTTTGAACGTATCATCCGACAAGTAAATGTATCATGCCCTCCTTCCCCGCGTCTAAGTAAAGGGATGGAGGGTATGATCGCAGGCTAAGTGACAGGTGCCTGTTTTTTCTCCTTCTGCGTGGGGGCTCATAGCTGGGTTGCCTGGATTTGCCAGCCATGGAAGTGGTCTCCATCTACGCTGGCAATAGTGGAAGCTCCTGGATGTCTCAGACACCCAACCTCCACTTTGTGAGGCAGTTATTAAACTATGTTTAAAATTTTATATCTAAAGCAGTACAGCAACCTTTATCTCGCACTAAATCTTACATCATAAAATAACTACTGCACCTACTGCAATGTCAAATCATAAATGGTTGCAGTTAAATGATCTAACTTACAACACACAACAATATATTAAGCATTGCAAATATGTATCAATTAAGCATAACTAAACAATTATTAATATCTTATCCATGGTTGCCACTACACGGTGCACTTTTTCAAAATTTCCTGACTTTTCCCTGATAAAAATAAAATTTCACATATAATAGCGGTTTCTTGCCTCATTTTACATCCATCCTCTCTTTTTTTTCATTGACACTGAAGTTTTTCACAAATGTTCCTTCTTCATCAACTAAAATATCACTGAGACGAACCACAGTGACCCTAAATATTTCTTCCAGCTTTTTAAATTACAGTATTTCAATTTTCCCTGACTTTTCTTCAAAATGTCAATTTTATCTGACCCAAAATAGAAATCCCTGACTTCTCCCTGACCTTGAAGAATTTTTCCCCCTTACCATTTGCTGACCTGTGGCTACCCTGTTATTCTCTTCTACCTGGTAAACAACAAAATATGAATAAAGTATTCCAACTTTAATTTTCTTCTTACCATGAGATCCCTTATAGAACACAGAGAAGAAATTGATGGTGATTGTAAATGCATAGAATATTGGCAGTGCCTTCAGGCCAATATCAAATGAATCGATCTGAAAATATATTAATAGGTTCAACAGAATTAGCAGAATACCACCACACAGGCACAGATCCATATCCACCCAAAAATATGTTGTTAAACCCGAATTTCCAGAGGGGTGGGAGGTTTATACTTGAAAATCTTTCTTGGGAGGGGTGTAGATATTTTCTGAAACAACACATTTGCACATTATACATGAATTATTTAATTTACTACCAGGGGTGATAATCTTATTTTAGAAATTCAAGAAATGGAGCTAATTTATTTATTTATTTATTTATTTTTTTATGTCAACACTCTGTCTTATAAAAATTAATATATTTGGCTCCCTTTTGGGAATTAGAACAAATAAAGTTTACATCCAGCATACCTTGGACAGGATAAAACGTCGTATCAGTACAAATAAGATAGAGCTTGCAAGTCCAGATAATAGGGGTGACACAACCCAGGAGGCAGCTAAAAGAAAACATCAACAATGTTGGGGTTGGTCATCATGCAATAACACACAAAAAAAAATTACTGATGTGAGAACGGTAGTTAAAAATCAGCTGTGTGTATTCATTAGCACAACACTTTCTTTATTTCCTTAATTTCCAAATGATGCAAATCAACATCTAATTTTTCAAACAACATGAATCACATGTACTTCCAACATATTACCACAGAGGTAAGTAATTCAGATGTAATATTAAATATTTTTACAGATGCAAAAAAGTGCAGAATAGAAAGAATGCTGCAGCAGCATCTTATTTTTATTCCACTTCTTGCATATTGTTTTAAGATGAACTTTTGTTCTTAGTTATGAGAATCACCAATCAAGTCAGTGTCCCTTCAACCCTGTAAGCAGGGGTCCGTTTGATAAAGGGACCTCCGCTAGCCAGGTATGTCCCCTCAAGCAGGCATGTGACAAATATAGTGAAAACTATCTTTATCTGGTGCTTTGCAGAAGAAAAAATATTACTAAATTCATCGTATTTGCATGCACATTAAAGACTAAAATCTCACCAATTAATCCAAAAGTCTTCCATTTAACTCCAGAAATTCCATGTGCCACTAACGCATAGCCCATAGTCGCACCAACAACACTGTGTGTCCCAGACACCGGAAGATTGACAAAGGTTGCAACTATTAGCCATAGCCCAGTACCACTTAGAGCACTGAGGGAGCCAATCATTGCTAGCTCTTCTGTGCCATTAAAAGAGGTTATATCTATGATTCCTTTTCTGACCGTGTCTATAAACAAAGAAATGACATGACAATAAATTATTGACCAAATCGATTGAATTTATCATATTTAGCTTCCAGTCAGAACAACTAAAATATCAGCAGCAAATCTAGGGGAGGACACCCCCCCCTTATTTTGGGTAAAATAAGAAGAAATGACTGAAGGGCAAGTACATCAAGACACCCCCCCCCCCCCCTAGCTCAAGCTCTGGATCCACCACTGAATATAAACTTGTGACTGTGTGATTATGTTTACAAGAAAAGAAAAATGGAAAATACTACACTACATTACTTGCAAAAAGTTCTGGATGTTTTACTTATTTGGACATTTTTTACCTTTTGGACAAGTTTCAGACAAAAATTTCAGACATTTTGCTGAAACACAGCTAAATGAAAATTTACAACACAAATAAGACAGAAACATCTAAAATTTAACACTGTATCATTTTCAGATGCTTTTCTGTCCAAAATTTAAGTAGTCCTATTAAACTTCAATTCACCCTTCCAAAATATTGCCCCAGAGTCACACTCATATTTTATTGTAGGAATTATTCTCGATTTTAATTATTCCATTAATTCGCCATGACGGACTAAATTCCAAAGAATCTCTGTAAAACAAAGCTTACTACAGAAATAAATAAAGAAAAAACAAATATCGTTGAATTGAGTTTATAATTCAGTTGTCATTTGTAAAGATATATTTTTCCACCTGCTTAGCCTTCTTGGTCACAGAATAATTTATGCATTTCGAATTATGTACTTTATGAATTAAAAATTGTACAAAGCTAACATCAGTGGGTACTTAAGTTATAAACATCCGTACCTGAAAAGGAAACTAATATCATTTTCCGTTTTAATCATCCTGTATAATGATATGTACATTCAAGGAATGATACGATATGCGTTGCGATGACACTTGGACATGAAATGCGATGCGAAAAAGATGCAAGCCACAAAAAGGAGTGAATTCCACGCTCAAAATTTCATTGTTTTTTGTGGATCAACCCAATTGATGCTAACCTGTCCAATTGCGTCTTCTTTGATTGTTTTTGTACAAACCTAACGATACATATTAAGAATTACAATTTTCATTCTATAGTTTTAGAAGCCACAAGCTAGTGAATAAATGAGCTTAAAGGCAGCCTATTTATTTTTGCACAAAAATGCTCAATATAGAAAAGCTCGTACCTGACACTCTTGCTCCGATAAGAATCGCACCACCAAGTTCAAATATGGTTGCAATGATACAAGCTTGACGAAGAGTTAATACTTTCGCTCCAACTGAAGTTCCAAAGGAATTCGCTACATCGTTTGCCCCAATTCCAAACGCTAACACAAAAGCGACAATAAACCCGACAATAACAATCCACAAAAGGTCAGGATCTCGTGGTTCCAACATTGTGGCTTTTTCTCAAGCTGCGTTACAAGTTTAGCAGCTTCCAGCATTCGCAATGGTCTTTTACAATACCCGTTCTTCTTTCGTGGTTTCCTGCAGGAAGCCCTGAACGCTGTTATTTAAAACAAACCAAGTAGCAAAGGTTGTATTCTAGAAGGTTGGCCCAGGATATCCTCAGCTAGCTACAGCTGCGACCTTGCATAGCCCGGGTTGCATAGATTACTGGCCACGTGAAGTTACTTTGGAACCATCCCGTGAAAATATTATTTAACACATGAATAAAACGGATGAACCAGTTTCTACTCCACCAAATCAGCGATGGGAACGAAAAATGTAAACAGACGCAAGAATATCCTTCGGTGTTCCTTGTATAAACCGTTCCTTTGGCTCCCGGGACAACGGGGTAGGGACAAAGCCTGGGGTAGGTAGGCCATGGTCTAGGCCATGGGGTAGGCCATGGGGTAGGCCCTGGGGTGGTTAATAAAGTAAAAAAAAATATTTAAAAATGATAAAAATTAAAATAAATAAATAAATAAATAAACAAAGAAATAACTAAATTAATAAATAAAGAAACAAGAACTAAAAAAAAAATAAATCAGATATAAATCCCCCTCCCCCAGAGGACGGACACTACAAAGGAGAAACATAATACTGCAAAGGACCGCAAACGAAAATGCTGCCTGTA